>CM033738.1:15096201-15696201 GCA_019671005.1 Hibiscus mutabilis | reverse complement strand
TACCGAGAAGGATCATGATCGACACTTGTAGATTGTGTTGCAAGCCTTGTTGAATAATAAGCTATATGCTAAGTTAAGCAAGTATGAGTTTTGGATTAAAGAAATGGTTTTTCTTGGTCATGTTATTTTGGCGGAGGGTATCCGTGTGGATTCGTAGAAGATTAAGGCGATTGTGAATCAGAAGCAACCTAAGTCGATGATAGAGGTTTGTAGTTTATTGGGGTTAGAAGGCTATTATCTTTGTTTTGTAGATGGTTTCTCGAAGGTTGTTGCTCCCTTGACTAATTTGTTACAAAAGGATGTACATTTTGAGTTGACAACAAGCTTTTGAGAAGTTAAAGGAAGCTTTGATGCAAGCTCCAATCTTGATTCAACCTGAGTCGGGGAAAGAGTTTGTAGTTTATAGTGATGCATCCTACATTGGTTTGGGGTATGTGTTGATTCAAGGAGGAAAAGATGTGGCTTATGCATCTAGGCAGTTGAAGGTGCACGAGCGCAATTATCCTACGCATGATATAGAGCTTGCCACGGTGGTGTTTGCGTTAAAAATTTGGAGGCATTATTTGTATGGTGAGAAGTGCACTGTGTATAAGGATCATAAGAGTTTGAAGTATTTGATGTCGCAAAAGGAGTTAAATCTTAAGCAACGTAGATGGTTGGAGTTGCTCAAGAATTATGATTTGACGATTGATTATCACCCGAGTAAGGCTAATGTGGTAGCCAATGCCCTGAGTAGAAAAGTTGCAGTGGAGTTGAGGGCAATGTTTGCTCGGTTAAGCGTGACGCAAGACGATGGTTTTTTGGTTTAGTTGCAAGTGAAACCATCATTGGTACAAGTGATCAAGGAGAAACAACCGAATAATGATTCGTTGGTACCACGTGTTAAGGATATTATGGATGGTAATCCAACGAATTTTTGTTTTAATGATGAGGGTGTTTTGTGCTTCAAGAGTCGAATGGTTGTGCTGAGAGATGAGGGGTTGAGGCATACTATTTTAACTGAGGCTCATTCTAGTCCTTTTGCTATGCATCCAAGAAGTACAAAGATGTATCAGGATTCGAAGAAAGAATATTTTTGGGTTGGTTTAAAGAAGGATCTGGCGTATTTTGTTGCTCGGTGTATGATATGTCAGCGTGGTAAGTCTAAATTATGCTAAAATGGTCTTTTTAATCACTAAACTTTAATTTTATGCTAACTTGATAAAAGTTTAATGACCATTTTATAATATATCAAAAAATTTAATGATCATTTTATAATTTTTAAAAGTTTAATGACAAAAAATAAATATATGTAATATATATAATATTTAATATATAATATTTTTGGTTAATTCGATTAATTAACTAGTTTTGAAACGAATTAACCGATAACCAAAGTTTGAAAAAACTCTTAACCGTTAATTGATTTTACCTAAAATTAACCGACGGATTAATAGAAAAAATTTGGTTCAGTCGGTTAATTCGGTTAAAATCAAATAATGCACATCCCTAACTATGGCTGTAAATGATACGAGACAGATCGCAAGCTACTCGAAATCGACTCGGTCAAAGCTCGATCAAAGCTCAAACTCGACTCAAGTTCTTAACGAGCCTAGTCGAGCTACTCGATACTCGACTCTAAAAGCTCATGAGCTACTAAAAATAGTATTTAAATATATATTTTTTATTTTTAAAAATAATTGATTAATAATCTTTAGTTTTAAGTTATTTAATAATTAAAAAAATATTTTAGTAATAATAGACATGATAATTGAGATTTTCGATAACCAAAATTAAATATAAAAAATAATCTTCACTCTCTGCTTTAAAATTTTGGTTTATTTTCCAAAACATCTTCAAATATATAGTAGTTTATATGGTTATCATATTTTACATCTTCAAAGATATATTTAATGTTATTTTAAGATTGTATGCATTTGTTTCACTGCTTCAACAAAATTTTGGTCCATGTTTTTATATACTTTTATCTCCATTTAATCAAAACGACATTTGCAGATTGCAAAACTGGCAGGAAATAAAGTTGTTGCGACTTGTGAAGGAAAAAAAAGGCGACGCCTTTGAAAGAATTGAGGATTGATTGAGTCATAGACTAGAAAACTGAAGACGTTAAAACTGTATGTATCTGAAATTCTTATTTTTAATTGTTATGCTTTTTCTCGCAAACTTATACTGGACATACATTCATATCCGAGCTCACAGTTAAGTTTGAGTAACATAAATCAGTATAAAGGGATTGTAGTCTGCTAAGTCTACCGTGATTTATCTCAACACCTTCTTTCGTGACTAAACATCTCAGTTGCCATAATTTTATCATCATCCATGCCATGCCTCATCTTGTGAGATTGATCTCACCACGGTTAAAAGTTAGAACAACTTTGTTTATTTACCACCTTCAAGAAAAGGTGCTAATATTGCTGATTACATTTTATCATGTTTAAAGGAGTGGAAAAATGAAGACAAAGTAAGTGTGTTTTAGTTGTTTTCTTTTAATATACTTATTAATTATTAGTATTTATCTTTTTTATAAATATATAATATTTAAATATTTTTATTTGATTCTTTTGTAGGTCTTCACAATTTCAGTGGACAATACATCTGCAAATGATTCTTGTATTAAGATATTGAAGGAAAATTTTGCAACAAATGGAAGACTTCTTTGCAATGGAAAATTATTTCATGTTCGTTGTTGTGCGCATATTCTTAACATAATGGTACAACATGATCTTCAACAAGTGCAAGATATCAGTGCGAAAGTTCATAACACGATGGACTTCTTGAATGCAAGTGAGGCGCGACTCAAACGATTTGGTGAGCTTGTTAGTCAATACAATTTTGCAAGAGTGAAAATTAATCCTTGAATGCAAGACACGTTGGAATTCAACATATGACATGATGGATTGTGCTATCAAGTTCAAAAAGGTATTTTCTAGATATGCTTTGGATGAGTTTTCTTATAGTTATTGTTCTGATGATGATGAGTGAGAAAAAATTGAAAAATTGCTTGATATTTTGAAAGTGTTTAAAGCCACTACTGATATTATTTCAGGCTCTAAATATCTAATTGCTAACTTGTTTCTTGGAGAGGTACAAAAAATTAAAGTGTTGTTGGATGCAAAATCTGAGTCTCTTGATGATTTTGTTAAGAGTATGATAGAAAATATGAAATAAAGATTTAACAAGTATTGGAGTGAATGTAATTTGCTAATGGCAATAAGTTCAGTGATGAATCCTAGATTAAAAATGAGGGCGGTAGAGATTGCATTTCCCAAAATGTTTTCGTCACATTTAGTTAAAAAATTATATTAGTAAGGTCAAAGATATCATGTATTAACTTTTTTATGAGTATGTGAGGATGCATTCTTTATCTTGTAACGTAAAAGAAATTGGAGAATGTACATTTTCTACGAATGTTCATGGAGATGTTACTTCAAGTGGTTTGTCTGAACTTTTGCAAGATATTTTTAGCGGAAAAATTTCTCTGCCTCGTGTGAAATCTGAACTTAAATCATATTTAGATGAAGGGTGCGTCTTTTAGTTAAGATGCTAATTTTGATGCCATAGCTCGGTGGAAGAAGAAGTCGAATAAGTTTCACATTTTATCTAGGATGACAGTAATTATATTGGCTGTTTCTATTACTACTGTGGTTTCTGAAGCCACGTTTAGTGTTGGAAGTCATATAATTGATCTTTATAGGGCTTTTCTTGCGGGGAAACAGTGCAAATGTTGATGTGCACATGTGATTGGTGTAGATTATTTCATGGATTGAAAAGAAAGAACAAGGTAAACATATACTTTTATGATAAAGTTTGTTCTTTTTTAAAAATATATATGTGGACTTATTTATGTTTTCAAATTATTGTAGAATGATGACAAGCAACCGAAGGAAATTATTATCACAACACCGTCGAAGGAATAAACAACTTGACAAATTACTAGGTTTAATATTTAAACTTAAGAGGTTAAATTTATATTTTTTTACTTCACGTTTATAATTATTTAATACTTTTTATTGGATAATTTATCATTAACTATTATCCTTTGCTCTTTTTGACAGGATTATGGCTTATGAAAATGTTATCGGTTTAATTATCAAAAAAAATTTGTAATGTTTTTTTTTTATTTTCTTGCAGAACCTTTTTTTTATGACTCAAGACATTTTTATCACATTATTTGTATTACAATTTGACGTTGGTTGATTAAAGTGAAAAAACATTTATATGTTGTTTTTTTAAATACAACATTAAGTCTTTGTGCACTCAAGGTTTATATTCGAGTTCAGTCTTGAATTGAGCTCCTAGATAAGCTTGAGAATGTTTCGAGTTTGAGTTTTTCGAGATTGAGCTTTTCGAGCTTTTGGAATTCGAGCTCGAGCTCAATAATTTTGAGTTCGCGAACTTGAGTCGAATCGAGCTCAGCTTCGAGCTTTTCGAGCTCGAGTCGAGCTCAGCACTACTCGAGCTCGAGTCGAGCTCAGCACTACTCGAGCTCGACTCAGCTCGTTTACACCCCTACCCCTAACTATTTCAGTGGTTTACCCTAATATTTTAATGATACTGTCAAAGCAAGTGTGTCCATCATATCAAATCAATAGTTCAGTAACTGCATTCTGTCATAAGGTAACAAACTATTATTAAACTGTTATTGCACCATGAAAGTAACGAGAAAATAATATAACATTTTTGGATAAGAACAAACAATTTAGGAGAATGATAAATATTAGTATGATGAATTTTTTAATATTAAGAGTTGAATTTATTGAATTGGTTCGAATTAGAATCAAGTTGATAGAAAATATATAAGTTTTGGAGACTAAAAATGTTATTGTACCATGTGACATTAAAAGAAAAGTAATATGTTTATAACAATATGTTAATTGAGTGATATGTTTGTAACACTTTTTTAATTGGGTGATACGTTTGTAATTTTTATAAGAAAAGTGATATGTTTGTTACTAAGCTCATAGTTAAGTGACTTTAGATGTAATTTACCCTATTACAAAATAAGTACATAAATTATACCGTCTTTAAAGTGCTTAATTTTTTGGTCAAAGTAAGTGTCTAACATTTCATTTCAAACCTATTTCCATGTCGTCCATAAAAAATTGCACAATAAATGTGTGACACATACCTCCGATCACCTTCTTCCTTTCCTAGGGAAACAAACAAATAAACTAAGGGGAAAGTTCAAAGATCGGTTCGTTACTGAGAAATCAAAAACAATCTAAAGTCTGGAATATTTTAATTTTGAGAAATGCATCAATTTTAATTTATAATTTTTCAAACTATTTTCTTGCGGAAATAAGAAATTTAAGTCTAAAAAATAAAAAAAATGTTTCAATTGCAAAAATTAAATTTTGAAAAAGTATAATAAAAAACCAACTCTCAAAATTTAGTCCCAAAACAGTTCAATTTTTGCTATAATGTCGAGATGAGTAACAAAAATCAGAATTGAAGAACTCTTCAATAAAAGATAATATTTTAATAGACGACCTAGAAAGAATTATAAAGTGAAACGTTAAACAATTATTTTAATAAAAAAATGATTTTTAAAAATCGACGTAATTTAAACACATACTTTATTTTTTTAATCATAAAACACATACTTCATAATGAATTCAAAATATTATTTAAAATGTCTAATAAAAAACCTCATTTTCCTAAAAAAAAACATCATTTAGAAAAATAGGAAAAAAAAGATACCAAGATTGGAAGTTCTAGCGAACGACACTTAAATGAAAGCTAATTAAAGGCTGACCAGTTCAGTAGGTAATAAGTTTGTACATAATTTATTACGACGTTTGTACATAATTTCTTACAAAACTGTAAGAAAAACGGCATATACATAAAATGTTACAACGTAATAATTTATGTATATACATAGTTTCCTATGCATAAACACAATTTACTACAATTAATGTAAGAATTTCTGCATCGATTTGTGTACATACAAAATTTCCAACGAGAAAACATAACTTAGCACAAAAAGTATAAGGATTTGTGTTGATATATAAATTACTACAAGGTATACAGAAATCCTTACAAATTTTGTAATAAAGACGGTATATACAAATTTATTACAATATAGCATCAAGGCCAAAAGGGGCTCAACATAGTGTAAGGATTTGTGTACATACATAATTTCCTACGAGAAAACATAACTTAGCACAAAAAATGTAAGGATTTGTGTTGATGCATAAATTACTACAAGGTATACACAAATCCTTACAAATATTGTAAGAAAGACGGTATATACCAAATTTCTTACAATATATCATCAAGGCCAAAAGGGGTTCAACATAGTGTAAGGATTTGTGTACATACATAATTTCCTACGAGAAAACATAACTTAGCACAAAAAATTTAAGGATTTGTGTGATATACAAATTATTACAAGGTATACAGAAATCCTTACAAATTTTGTAAGAAAGACGGTATATACCGAATTTCTTACAATATATCACCAAGGCCAAAAGGGGCTCAACATAACGTAAGGATTTGTGTACATACATAATTTCCTACGAGAAAACATAACTTAGCACAAAAAATGTAAGGATTTCTATTGATACATAAATTACTACAAGCTATACACAAGTCCTTACAAATATTGTAAGAACGACGGTATATACCGAATTTCTTACAAGATATCACCAAGGCCAAAAGGGGCGCAACATAGTGTAAGGATTTTTGTACATACATAATTTCCTACGAGAAAACATAACTTACACAAAAATGTAAGGATTTGTGTTGATACACAAATTACTACAAACCTATACACAAATCCCAACAAATATTGTAAGAAAGATGGTATATACCGAATTTCTTACAATATATCTCCAAGGCCAAAAGGAGCTAATCATAGTGTAAGGATTTGTGTACATACATAATTTCCTACGAGAAAACATAACTTAGCATTAAAAATGTAAGGATTTGTGTTGATACACAAATTACTACAAGGTATACACAAATCTTTACAAATATTGTAAGAAAGACGATATATACCAAATTTCTTACAATATATCACCAAGGCCAAAAGAGGCTCAACATAGTGTAAGGATTTGTGTACATACATAATTTCCTACGAGAAAACATAACTTAGCACAAAAAATGTAAGGATTTGTGTTGATACAGAAATTACTACAAGCTATACACAAATCCTAACAAATATTGTAAGAAAGACGGTATATACTGAATTTATAACAATATATCTCCAAGGCCAAAATGGGCCCGTCATAGTGTAAGGATTTGTGTGCATACATAATTTCCTACGAGAAAACATAATTTAGCACAAAAAATGTAAGGATTTGTGTTGATACAAAAATTACTACAAGCTATACACAAATCTTTACAAATATTGTAAGAAAGACGGTATATACCGAATTTATTACAATATATCACCAAGGCCAAAAAGGGGCTCAACATAATGTAAGGATTTGTGTACATACATAATTTCCTACGAGAAAACATAACTTAGCACAAAAAATGTAAGGATTTGTGTTGATACATAAATTACTACAAGCTATACACAAATCCTTACAAATATTGTAAGAATGGCGGTATATATCGAATTTCTTACAATATATCACTAAGGCCAAAAGGGGCGCAACATAGTGTAAGGATTTGTGTACACACATAATTTTCAACGAGAAAACATAACTTAGCACAAAAAATGTAAGGATTTGTGTTGATACACAAATTACTACAAGCTATACATAAATCCTAACAAATATTGTAAGAAAGACGGTATATACCGAATTTCTTACAATATATCTCCAAGGCCAAAAGAGGCTCATCATAGTGTAAAGATTTGTGTACATACATAATTTCCTACGAGAAAACGCAACTTAGCACAAAAATGTAAGGATTTGTGTTGATATAAAAATTATTACAAGGTATACACAAATCCTTACAAATATTGTAAGAAAGACGGTATATACCGAATTTCTTACAACATATCACCAAGGCCAAATGGGGCTCAACATAGTATAAGGATTTGTGTACATACATAGTTTCCTACGAGAAAACATAACTTAGCACAAAAAATGTAAGGAATTGTGTTGATACACAAATTACTACAAGCTATACACAAATCCTAACAAATATTGTAAGAAAGACGGTATATACCGAATTTCTTACAATATATCTCCAAGGCCAAAAGGGTTCATCATAGTGTAAGGATTTGTGTACTTAAATAATTTCCTAGCACAAAAAATGTAAGGATTTGTGTTGATATACAAATTACGCTATACACAAATCCTTACAAATATTGTAAGAAAGACGGTATATACCGAATATCTTACAATATATCACCAAGGCCAAAAGGGGCTCAACATAGTGTAAGGATTTGTACATACATAATTTCCTACAAGAAAACATAACTTAGCATAAAAAATGTAAGGATTTGTGTTGATACATAAATTACTACAAGTTATACACAAATCCTTACAAATATTGTAAGAAAGACGGTATATGCCGAATTTCTTACAAGATATCACTAAGGCCAAAAGGGGCGCAACATAGTGTAAGGATTTATGTACATATATAATTTCCTATGAGAAAACATAACTTAGCACAAAAAATATAAGGATTTGTGTTGATACACAAATTACTACAAGGTATACACAAATCCTTACAAATATTGTAAGAAAGACGGTATATGCCAAATTTCTTACAATGTATCACCAGACCAAAAAGGGTTCAACATAGTGTAAAGATTTGTGTACATACATAATTTCCTACGAGAAAATATAACCTAGCACAAAAAATGTAAAGATTTGTGTTGATATACAAATTACTACAAGCTATACACAAATCCTAATAAGTATTGTAAGAAAGACTGTATATACCGAATTTCTTACAATATATCTCAAAGGCCAAAAAGGGCTCATCATAGTGTAAGGATTTGTGTACACACATAATTTCCTACGAGAAAACATAACTTGGCACAAAAAATGTAAGGATTTCTGTTGATACACAAATTACTACAAGCTATACACAAATCCTAACAAATATTGTAATAAAGACGGTATATACCGAATTTCTTACAATATATCTCCAAGGCCAAAAGGGGCTCATCATAGTGTAAAGATTTGTGTACATACATAATTTCCTACGAGAAAACATAACTTAGCACAAAAAATGTAAGGATTTGTGTTGATACACAAATTACTACAAGCTATACACAAATCCTAACAAATATTGTAAGAAAGATGATATATACCGAATTTCTTAAAATATATCTCCAAGGCCAAAAGGGGCTCAACATAGTGTAAGGATTTGTGTATATACATAATTTCCTACGAGAAAACATAACATAGCACCAAAAATGTAAGATTTGTGTTAATACACAAATTACAAAAGCTATACACAAATCCTAACAAATATTGTAAGAAAGACGGTATATACCGAATTTCTTACAATATATCTCCAAGGCCAAATGGGGCTCATCATAGTGTAAGGATTTGTGTACATACATAATTTCCTGCGAGAAAACATAACTTAGCACAAAAAATGTAAGGATTTGTGTTGATACACAAATTACTACAAGGTATACACAAATCCTTACAAATATTGTAAGAAAGACGGTATATACCAAATTTCTTACAATATATCACCAAGGCCAAAAAGGGCTCAGCATAGTGTAAGGATTTGTGTACATACATAATTTCCTACGAGAAAACATAACTTAGCACAAAAAATTTAAGGATTTGTATGATATACAAATTATTACAAGGTATACAGAAATCCTTACAAATTTTGTAAGAAAGACGGTATATACCGAATTTCTTTCAAGATATCACCAAGGCCAAAAGAGGCGCAACATAGTATAAGGATTTTTGTACATACATAATTTTCTACGAGAAAACATAACTTAGCACAAAAAATGTAAGGATTTGTGTTGATACACAAATTACTACAAGCTATACACAAATCCTTACAAATATTGTAAGAAAGACAATATATACTGAATTTCTTACAATATATCACAAAGCAGGGTGTACCAGTACTCGAAGTCGAGTTTTGGTACTTAGAAAGGGGTACCGAAACTCCATAATCTGTACCGGTACGTGAATTGCTCACTGGAAAATCTTGAGGCAATAGGGTATCGGTACACGCATTGTTGTACTGGTACTCGTTTGAAAATTTTTGTTTTTGCCTTAAGGAGTATCGGTACACGTATAGCTGTACCGGTACTCATTTTGCATTCGAAGTATAAATGAAACATTCGTGTGTCGGCACGCACTGTAGCGTATCGGTACGTGTTCTATAATTGACTTTGAAATCAAATACGAGTATCGGTACGCCTATTGTTGTACCGATACTGCTTTTACATTTGACATTTTGAAATCAAGCACGTATATCGGTACACCTGTTGACGTACCGATACTAGTTTTACATTCGATGTTTTGAAATCAAGTATGCGAATCATCTAGCCTGTTTCCCTACCGGTACTGGGTCTACATTCGATGTAATTTGAAAACAAAGGGCGTACCGGTACTCATAGTACCATATCGGTACGCAGTCTTTTAGGGCCATTTAGATTTAGAAAAATTCATCGAATGTATTTTTAAAGTTCATCAAATGTTTGGTTAAGCTTAAGACGTTTGTTCGAATACGTAGTGAGGGATCCGTATAAGTTATTTAAAATTTATTTTAAGTTATATCAAAACCATTACGAGTTAAAAACCATCTGTTATATCAAAATCAATATAAATTCTACAATCTCTACCTTTTTGATATAACAAAAACTTAAAATAAATTGTTTTAAAAATTAAAACAAACCCAATTATTTCTCCCCCTTTTTGTTAGATCAAAAGCAAGATATGCTATAGGAGAAGATAAACAAATTAAAAGCCAAAATGCCAACCCAAAGTAACAATCCAAAGGATATAATATATATATATAGCAAATTCAAAGCATAGAGTATCAAATCCAATCCAAACATGAAAGTCAAAGCAAGATAGAAACAATAAAAACAATCCGAAGAAAAACAATCCATATATGTAGTCTAGGATGCATGCAACATGATATGATAAAACAAAAAAGTTATGGGATATCATCCTCGTCCTCTTCCTCATCTGCGATGGTGTCACCAAAAGTACGTGTTTTCCACTTAAGGTGAAATGATGCCAAGTCGGTCTCGATGCTAGTTACACGCGCACCAAGAGAAGTGAAGCGATCATCCATGTGAGATGTAACCATAAATTGCATCTCAATGAATTTTCCATCGATGTAGGACCTCATATAATCGAACTTGCCATCAAAGTAGGAGCACTGTCATCACCAAAGGTTGGTGAAGGCGCAACCGGAGCAGGAACTGGAGGTGGAGCTGGCACATTTCCTTCACTAGGCTGATCGGGTTGTAGTCGAATCCATTCACCATCAATATAATGAAATCCACTCTTTCGAAGAGATTTTTCATTAATAGTGTTGGTAAGAGGGCAAGCTAGATCATAAGATGTGTCCATGTTTTCTTTAGCAAAGATGTGGCTCAAGACACAACCGTAGGTAAAAGATTTAACTTGAGGTTTATGACGGTTTTGGACAAGACAAACAATTTCAGCATAAATTATTTGAGCGAGGTTAGGGCGAATGTTGTTTTGGAAGCAATGCAACCAATAAGCATCTACCCCCTAATAGTAGACCACTTCCCCCCGAAAGGACGAAAGAACCAAGTAATCATGAGATGAAGAAACCTATTATGAGCATTAAGAACAGATGCAGAAGAGTTTGAGGCATAAACAAAATGAATAGGCTTAGTTTCATCATCTTCCCCGACATCGTCTAATCCTAGACGAGTGGCAATAATAGAGGAGTCTAGCTTAAGGACTTTACCCATAACATAGGATTCTATTGCAACGACCTCTTTTTCGTCTTCACTAATAATTACCCTAGCATTAGAATAAAATATTCTAACTAGAGTCTTAAAGACAACCCCGAGTAAACGAAAAAAGATAAAAATTTCCATTCCCTTAGATTTTCAAGATAAGGGAACTTAAACTTATCGGATAAACGCATAATCAACAACCCTTTCTCTCTGAATGTTATAATTTTCATATAACCGAAAATGTTCTAATTAACCATGACGACCCGGTTCATTAAAACAAGAATTAAAAATTGAGGTAAAGTTTAAAGGATTTGAATTTCGGTTAGAGGGAGCGAATCTAGGACGTTTAGTTTTAGGGCCATTAGAACAAAAATCACCCTGCAAAAATTTAAAACAAACCACAATGTATGCACTAATAAATTACTCAATCCAATAATTCCAACAAATTATTTCAAAATAATATGTATAATAACATATATATATATATATTATTTAAAACAAAGTAAATGAAAATAGATAAATTTAATATACATAAACTATTCTCATATCAACCTAAATCTAAGTTCCATATGAGAAAACAACGTTAAAAAAATAGAATGAAAAATACCTTAAAATTGTTGGAATGGATGCGAATGATGATGGAAGTGCACAATCTTATCGAAAGCTTGATGGGTTGTTGAAGAAATGTAAGAAACTTAAAAAATTTATGGAAAAATCGAGTGAAAAATAAGAGAATTTAAGGGAATTTTTGAGGGGAAAATGGATAGGGTTGATAGAATGGAAATTTGGGCTAAAAATATGATTTTAAGAGCCCTAGGAAGAGGTTCAGTGTCCCGCGTACCGGTACACTAAACTACGTGCCGGTACTCATTTTGCATTCAAAGTATAAATAAAACATTCTCGTATCAGTACGCGTACAGCTGTACCGGTACTCATTTTGCATTTGAACTATAAATAAAACATTCGCGTATCGGTACGCATTGTAGCGTATCGGTACGTGTTCTACAGTTGACCTTTTGAAATCAAATACGAGTATCAGTACGCCTGTTGTCGTACCAGTATTGATTCTACACTTGACCTTTTGAAATCAAGTACGCGTATCGGTACGCCTATTTTCGTACCGTTACTGGTTTTACATTCGATGTTTTGAAATCAATTACGCGTATCGGTACGCCTGTTGCCGTACCGGTACTGGGTCTAGATTCGATGTAATTTGAAAACAAAAGGTGTACTAGTACTCATAGTACCGTATCGGTACACAGTCTTTTAAGGCCATTTTGAATTAGAAAAACTCATCGAATGTATTTTTAAAGTTCATCAAATGTTTGGTTAAGCTTAAGACATAAAATTCATCGAATGTTATTTTTAAAGTTCATCGAATGTTATTTTTAAAGTTCATCAAATGTTTGGTTAAGCTTAAGACATTTGTTTGAATGCGTAGTCAGTAATCCGTATGAGTTATTTAAAATTTATTTTAAGTTTTATCAAAACCATTACGAGTTAAAAACCATTTGTTACATCAAAATCAATATAAGTTTTACACAAAAAATGTAAGGATTTGTGTTGATATACAAATTACTACAAGGTATACACAAATCCTTACAAATATTGTAAGAAAGAAGATATATACCAAATTTCTTACAATATATCACCAAGGCCAAAAGGGGCTCAACATAGTGTAAGGATTTGTGTACATACGTAATTTCCTACGAGAAAACATAACTTACCACAAAAAATGTAAGGATTTGTATTGATACACAAATTACTACAATGTGACATATTCGAAACAAAATAAGGGTGGGAACTCAACCACTAATGGCTATAGTTTATTTCTTCATTTGCTATTCAACCAACCTAACCAACCTATTTAAGGCAGAATGAATGTTCACACCAACCTTGTTTGTGGTTAAACAAAGACCACAACTTGGCTTTGTTATTTCTTACTTACTCTTCATCAGCTGCTCTTTACCGTGGAGGTGGGAAAAAGTAGGAAATTTAAGTTTATCTCCAATATTACTAGCCAAGATCCATCAACATTACAACAAGTAAATAGAAGGTACGTTGAATGTTTGCACTTTCATTTACTTCATAGTAAAAAGATTTATTTTACGGGACATCCCTCTTTTTTTTAGGATCCCTTCATCGTCGACGTCGAAACATGGCCGATACAGTTGGAAAAGATGCTGAAAACTATGTAGTTGATGAGTGCACAACAAAGGAAAATGTTCTTCCCGAAAATTTAGTAGGTATGGACTTTAACTCTCGTAATGATGCATGGGAGTTTTATAAGGATTATGTAAATAATAGTGGGTTCAGTGTGTGTCACGCAACAACTAGGCGTGATGGGCTCGGTAGTGTCAAAACACAACAATTTTGTTGTTCGCAGAGAGGCTTACGGAGATAAAGTGTTAATAATTCAGAACGGAAACGTGCGCCCCACGGTATCACACACATCGGGTGCAAGGAAAAGGTTGTTGTTAAGTCTACAGATTCCTTTAAGTGGCGGATATCATTTTGTCATACTTAACATAATCACCCGCTATGCCCACCTGTTATGCGACAGTTTCTTCAGTCAAGTAGACAAGTTAATGATGCAAATATTGTTGAGGCACGGGCATTGAAAAATGTGGGGGTCAAAACATCACAAATAATGAATTATTTCACGCAACAATCAAGTGGTTTCCATAATGTTGGTTTCATAAGGAATGACCTGTACAACTCACTTCAAAAATTTGACGCTGCTGAAATTCGTGATGGTGATGTAAATGCCCTTCTCGCTTACTTTGACTTCAAAAAAGAGCAAGATATCAGGTTGTACATGCAGTACAGTCTTGATGACTCAACGGGATTGCATAATCTATTTTGGTGTGATTCAACATCGAGGTCCGACTACGCATGCTTCGGTGATGTCATTGCATTTGACACAACGTACAAGGCAAATATGTATGGGTAGCCTCTAATGCCTATAATTGGTGTCAATCACCACCAACAAGCCATTGTCTTCGCTGTTGCATTTCTAGCTGACGAGACTGTCGATACTTTTGAATAGGTACTAAGGGAATTTTTTAGATGCTATGTGTAACAAGGCTCCTATCTTAGTGGTGACAAATGGTGATAGGGCCATGCACAGGGCTATAAAAACGGTGTTCCCACTTGCTCGACATCGCATATGTTCATGGCATATGTCCCGAAATACTCAGGCAAACATAGTTGATAAAAACTTTACTTTCGTATTTAGTAGGTGCATGTCATCTTGGTGGACAATTGACGAATTTGATAGATAGTGGAGATCAGTTGTTCAATAGTTTAACGTCGAAGACCATCCGTGGGTTGTAGAGAAGGATCAAACCCAAAATATGTGGGCACAAGCATATCTTACGGGACATCTCTTCGCCAATGTTCGCTCAACACAAAGGTGCGAAGCTGTGAATGTTGCGCTCGCTATTGTGCTTAAATGTAAAAAGACATATATAGATATTGTTTGTGCCCTTGAAAATGGGATTAATGAGATGCGAATTAAAGAGTTGAAGGAATATTTCTTCAGTTCACATTCGAAGCCTTTCCCGATGACGAAATTAAATGACCTTGAAGGGAATGCGGCTGATCTGTATACTCGGGCATCGTTCCAAATAGTTCAGACGGAACTTAAATATGAGACATTGTATCGTCCTATACATCTGATTGTTGATGTAGGAGGATTGCGGACCTATTGTTTAACCAAGTATAGGGATACTAACAAAATGTATGAGGTGGTGCTTGATGTCGCAACACATATCCTAACGTGTTCTTGTAGGAAATTTGAGACAGTCGACCTTCCATGTCGCCACCAACTGCACATTCTTAAGTTAGAAGACTTCTTAGAGATCCTGAAATCTTAATACTAACGCGGTGGATAGAAAATGCAAAGCTTTCAGCTTCATCATTTGTAGACTTCAACGCGCCTCCCGAATTGAAACAAATGTCTTGATTTGCTTATCTTCGATCACTGTCTTCGCGGTTGTGCCAGTTTGCATCGCAAACTGACGAAACTTTTCGAAGCACAAAAGATGAGATACTTAGATTAAATGCTGAATTTGATCAGTCCAATATGTTGAAAGAGTCATCATCTAAGAAGGAAAGCAAACGCAACGTTCAGGACCCACAAAAGAAAAAAGCGAAACAGAAACAGAATCTGAAAAAGAAAGTCCCAACGTCACAAACCTATCACTGTTCGTTTTGCAATATTGAGGGACATAATAAAAACACATGCCCTCGTTTGAAGCTGCAACTTCCAACCCCAACATTTGGGACAACTTCAACTTTTTTCCAAGACGACATGGAAATTGCAAATGACCTCAACATGTTCGAACATGAACCAAATGTGAGTCAATATTCTTTTACTCTCATATGTGTCAAAAAATAAAAGTTAACGCGTGTTTGTTTCTGTGCTTCAATTAGGACTGACCACATCTTTGGAATGTAGATGCTAATGTTTTCAATATATCTCTGACTGCGACATTCATAGTAATATTTCATGCAACATCAAGTTATTACCCAATTATTTACATTTTCAGTATGAATTCGTTCCTTCCTCACTACAGTAAATAACTTAATGTGATGTAGATTCCCAAGTTTTGGAGTTAGAGCATCTTCACACATTACTCAACATGAAAATGGAGAGAACATAACTGTAAGTGGAACAAAACATCTTCACTCCCCTTTCATGTTTTTCCATGGTCGCATTTTGTTTGTCAATTAATGCCTTGATGCACTTGCACTTCACGTCCCATTTTATAGCACTTGTCCTTGACAGTAGTGGTTTTAAAGCACATGTAGTTAACTTCATATTTTGAAGCAAGATTAGCCAGAATGGTTGTTGTCATGGATCTATGATTTATATAAACTTTTGATGGAACACTGCACACGATCTATTATTTCTTGTGGTTACCTTCACATTTTGAAGGAAGATTGGCCACAATGGTTGCTCTCATGGATCTATGATTTATTTTACGTTTTCATGAAACACTACACACGATCTATTATTTCATGCAACATCGACTCTCATAGTAGCATACAGCAGGTACTCACACCAACCACATTAACAATTATTCGAATTACACTTTTTATATGAAGGTTTGCTATACCGAACGTCTTTCCAAAGCCAAAAATTGCATACCCATAGCGAATAACACATATGTCCAATAAAATTTTCACAGTTTTGGTCTCACATAACATACGCGGATAAAGCATTCATATGCTCAATTTTTCCAGTGGAATATAATATACAACTTGTACACTGCATTCAATATGATTTCTTAACATATATTGCAACTTTCCAATAGACTTCATATACTTACCTAACCTGTTTCGGATTGTGAAACCCTGTAATGTATAAATTGTTGTACATGTACACAAAATGCAAATTATCCTACAAAACATTTTTCTCCTATTGCTGCCCATTCAAAAAACGACCAATGACATGAGACATGTTACCAAAAAATATGAGCATAGATACATACCTGGGTATGACCCGTACAAAAAGAAGGTCAAAAATACGTCATGGCAGGTTCATACAAAAATAATTGCATTGCCACAGATCCAACTCCAACTTCAATCTGTTTATTAGCAACAAAGATTTTGCAAAGTTACGAACGTTAACTTCAACGTGATAATTATTTCATAAATAAAGGAACAAAACCTACGTAATTACTCACTTACCATTTTGGACGACGAATGCTTGCACGATTTATGAATGGACGTGACTTCAGCTGTGCAACATATGACTTAATAGTAGCTGAAATTTCCCACCTCCTCATATTCTGATCATTATTCACGAGATCATACAAAACAAACATTCGGTCCCAATACCCAACACTCTAGTAAGACAAATGTTAACAATAGATGCATTAATTAATGATTGTTTTATTTGTATAAATAGATCAGTAATTAACGTCTAATAAACAACGGCTGCACGTACCACATCCTCTACACGCTTCCTATGCCAAAGCTGCATCCACTTAATACAAAATATCCCACAATCATCTCTATTCGAAGAAATATTTGTTTAAACATCAAATTATTAGTAATCGTATACAAATGGTACTAGCAAGATAACACATATCTATAGTTTACCAACTATATACCCATTGTCTTGATGTTTGACTTTAGCCACCATCACGTGGAGATCGGTCAATGGCTAGATGGTGAGCCAAACACTTCTACGAACTTTTCATCCAAAAAACATTCACCTAACGTTTTAAGCTGGATGCACAAACATATATAGATTTTTACATATTGTGTAACATCAGTAAAGATTGTTGAATATATCTAAGTTTACGCTTATTACCAACTTCTTAATAGCAGACACTCTTGCAGCATTGCCTCGAGTTGTGGGCAAGCTGTCTAGTATCTTGCATTCCCCACGATCAATATCCAACACATAAGTATACCAATAACATCCATTGTCATTAATGGGGATAAATATCTGCATAAAATATTTCATTTCTGCCTTCAATAAACGATACCCATATAATATACCTATGTAATAAATTGCAAATGGTTTGTAAAAAATTTCTATTTCTTCATACCATTTTTCAGTCGGTAATTTTACCAAATGGTTTGAAATTGAAACGCCAATAATCAGGAATCTTCGCACCATCCAGTAGCCCTCGTACAAGTTGATCCTACAAGACAATCATTATTATTCAGCATCTTTCGAAAACCGCATATGTTTATTCTTAATATACACTAACTTTTTTCAATATTTAACATACACTCAATGCACGAGGTAGATACCCTCTTCTTGCTTGACATTCCGTCCTACTATCTTCATCAATAATAGCCCACCTAATAACATCAATAACCTAAATTTTACATAAAACTTATATCAACTATCATAGTACATTTCATTAATAATGACTTTATTGCTTATGGGAACATGTACACTCTACTAACCATTGAACCGACCCAACTTCCTAGTCGTAATGTATCAGCATCACTGACAGTCATATACATGTGGCCAAAATCTAGGAGGATTTCACTACACACATACAATAACTTTAAACTTATATTGAACTGAACTACATTGTAGTAACATTATAGATTGCTTACCTTTCGGGAAAAGGCGTATTCCGTATATAGTCACATGTGCCTTTGGCTGCAGCCCCTACTCCATCAGTTATTTCAACATACGTCAATACCTGCAACGCTTAAACCTTTGATGTGAAATATTGAATAACATTAAAGAATTACAATATTTAATCACTTCTTAAGTATTACACCTTCTACCAATTTATATATAATGTCAAACATATGTAATTAAAGAACCCATATGAAGACATATTACAAAAATGATTTACGTTCTAAACGAACGTCAACGAGATCATCCATCCATATCATGTTCTAATCAAATGGCTAAGGGCATTCAAAGTAAATCATTGATTTAACACTACAACCAATCAAGTTTTTTCTAAACCCTACTTAAACCAAAAGAAGCTCCACATGACACTTCTTTGAAATGGTGACTTATTTCATGTTCAGAGTTCTTATTCTTACTCGAATCCCTTTGCCACTAACCTTTGACAGTGCAGCCACTGTTGGCTTATACAAGTTAACATCAACTTTGTCAACAACAAAAATCTCGTATATTAAATTAATGAAACGTTGATCAAAATAAAAAGTTATACGCATTATACCTTTTTCCTTTATTTCACCCACAACGGTGTCTTCCTTCAACAAGGTGACATCGTCTATCAATGTTTCAGCATCACTATTAAGTCTATCTTCCGGGTTGGACTCTTCGACTTCTGGTTTCTCCACCCTTATTTTCTCTTCCTCAAGGCCAATGCCAAACTTTGCATTGATTATACGCAAAGCCTTCTTCATGTACATCATATTTGCGCCCAAACTCACAACCTGCTCAACAACGTTCTTAGATTCCTCCTTCAGTGTCTCTAAACTCTCTTCAATCTTTTTCTCCTTTTCGACACGAGCTTCGAGACTCTCTTTTATTTCACCGAAGTCTGAAATAACCTTATGTAATATCTCCATAATAACATCATTACTGTCAGTCATCCTTCCACCTTCTTCGCCTTCATAGCTTTCATCATCAGACCCAAGTACCTGCAGACATCATCATTAATTCATTTCATGTCATTAAAGCCCCCTATAGAATATAAAATTTATTAACCTACTTACTTTCAGTTTTTTGGCAGGTCATTCTCCCTTTAGGCGGGTTACAATCTTGCCTACATCCTTCTTCCCCCACGCATGAATGAGAGCACGACCGTCAGTGGAAGCATAGCCTCTGCTCAAAATTCTACTCCAATAATCGAATAATTTCACCTATATTTTATATTAATCAGAACATTATAATAGAAATAAAATGTGGGTGAAATAAAGTACTACGTTGGAACGAGACATAGTTTTAAAAATATATTACCTCAAGGATAGCAATACATTCGGTCATGTAAGCCAACCCAACACGAGCTTTACATTTGCCTGCTTCATCAAGTAACCTCTCGTACGCATATTTACACCAATTTAATTTTTCACTCAATCAGCTGAGCACAATAACTTGAAATGTTCTATGAAAGGCACAAAGTTGGCATGTGGAGATAAGAACACACCAACAACATACAACAGTACGCGTGCTTTTAACTCATCCCCCTTAAAAACACCACTTACTATCTCCCCCTCAAGTTGTTGATATGTAGCCTTCGTACTGATTCTATGCTTCATCGCTAGTTCTTTTCCATTAATTTTTCTCGTGGCCTGTTCAACATCCAGACCTTCGTTCTTCAAAACCAGAATAGCTTCCACATCTTCTACCAATATAGGTATTTTGTGTCCACTAAATTCAATCGTCGAGCTTTCCATATCAAACTTCTCTAATAACTCGCGACATAGGTCGCAATGAATTGCTCGCGTTTTCATTCCAAATAAAGGGCTAAACCCTAATTTTTTAACAACACTGTCAATCTTCAGCTTTTGCATCTCTTTAAACATATTTGACAACTTCTTCATGCTACATCTCGATGATATCTCCTACAACGTTTAATACAACAATAATTACTGTAATGTTACGCTTAAATATATTATGTTACAACATCTTTGCACCCTTAACACTTTTTCTAACAAGAAATATACACTTTCACTTACCTTTTTAACTTCTTCCTTCTCCATTATTTTCTTCACCTTGCCTTTTGATATCCATTCCAATTGAGCCTTCTTCTGCTCCTCGTACATATCAATATAAGGCTTCTTTTCTACATCAGCCATTTGACCCCATCTCAAACCGAGTGCTTTTCTCACCTGTATTACACCCACAATTATTAAATTTTTATAATATGTACACTTTACAAACTAATACACAACACAAAATAGTATTTTTTTTTTCTCACTTACACTATTGTTCATTTTCTTTTTACCATCATTCAGTCCTTTACATTCACTTATACTATAAAAACATCATTCCAGAGTTAGCCTAACCAATACATATCGCTAACCAACTAACAGTTTCAACAATGCTATATACATTCAACTTTAACTTACTAGAAATGGAGATATGGTGTCAATTTTTTAGGTGCCTTATGCACCGCTACTATGTCCGTATCGCTACGATGCTCCATTGTAAACAACTTCAATCTGAAATGATAAATGACGGAAGGATGAAAGGAATAAATGATGACAAAAGATAATTAGTACATTTACAAAAATTCCATTCTTAACATGGATCATTTGAACAAAAGTTTGCCTATACTGGAAACTAAAAATTTCATGTGATTATTACAACATTCCTTCAATTACTAAGGTTATTATAATTACATAAGCCAATTTAACCTACATTCTCACTATCATACTCTAGGATACAATCTCATGATCAAATTTCTAATTAACCTTTAAATTAGTCACCTGATTAATTCATAAGATTATAATTATATATATATATATATGAGATAAGCTTATTACAACCATTCGAATAGAAGGAAGAAGAATCATATACCTATTTCCTAAAGGTTTTGCGCACCACGACATCTTAACCACAAACAAACCCATTCACAAACATAGAAGCATAACGGTCACAGCTTGTTATAGATAGAATTCTACTTATACACTTGCATAGCTAGATGTCTAGATGAAGACTCTTTTCAACAATTCCTAGGATCATGGCAATTAATTTCTCGTATATCTATAATCGAACCAGCATAGGTTTAGCACTAACAACTTAGCAATTTTTCTTAGCATCAAACTATTCATGAGCAAGTCACACATTCAAACGTACAAAGTAATCACACTATACTTCAAAAACTACCCACCATTTCAAAGTTCCAATTAATCTCCTTATAACTACTTCTAATATCATGGAAAACAGAACCTAACACATTTAGGATCGAGAACTAAGCAAGGATTAACCAAATTAAACAAAACAACTTAATATGTCAACGAACTACACATAATCAACCTTACTTTCAAGCATATCAAGCATTCAACCAATTTTCGACGAGTTTTTTTTTTAAACTTCGAATAGAATCGAAAAGGAAATTGTGGAGATGGATGTATCTGTTATATGTTTCAGATTTGGGAGTTTTCTCACTTCTCAGTTCAACGGTTCAGCCAAAGCCATGGAGCAAAATCAACTACGACACAAAACCCTAAAACCATAGAAACATACTTCGATTGCATTCCTCCTAATACACTCAAATAATAGTCAATTTCTTATTGCCAGCTTCAAACTGAAGATAAATTAACTTAATTCATATATACAATCACAAAGACCTTTTAACTGAATAGAAAATTCAAAACAAATTGTTCTTTCTGACCAAATAATAAGATGCTACATTGAAACATTTATAAACTCAGACGACAAAAAAGGGAACCTTCCCAAAACCAGCTCCAAACTAAAAGAGAAAAGAAGGTTGTATTTTTTGAATGTCAGCAGTGAAAGTAACAGAATCCAACCTCATTGCAAACATCGTTCAATTATCTTAAAATTATCATTATCAAGCATACAAACATTTTCCAAAATGTAAAAAAAAAAATTCTGAAGTCCCAACAGAGTTCTTTCCTTGGTCTCTTAAAAGCTTTCCCTAAGCTTAGCATTTTCACTCATATTCTTTCAAGCGTGACTCAAAACTCTCATTTCTTCTTCTGCATGGAATCAACAAATTTAAATGTTCAAATAGAAAATCCCACTTCTTGTTGTCCCACAAAACCCAGAATCCGCACATAAAAAACTCATCAAAATCACCAACCAAAAACTATTAAATTTTCTAACCCCCGATATCAAGTTCTCCCCCCAAAAATACAAAATCCGAAACAAAAAACCAAAATTCTCAATTCCTTAAAAAGACAACAAATTGCAATTCCAATTTAAAGAAAGAAAGAAAGAAACAACCAAAGGCAATCAAAACATGATAAACCGATAAAAAAGGGAATTGAAAAAAGAAACTTACCACGTAAAAGAGAGTAACAAAAACACTAAATTTTGGGGATTTTTGGTAAACGCAAGATAAAGATAGAGTAAATCTAGTTTCTCTGCAATTCTGAGTAAACAAATAGTCAAGGAAACAGCTTTGCCTATTATGCAGGTATGCAGCTTTTGACTTGCTTTTTACCTTATTCCTAAGATTACCGGTTCACCGGGTTCTATTTTTTTTTTCATCCAACGCCTATTATTAATTTAACTTGATCCAACAGCCTAAAAAACAAGGCCTCTTTTTAGTCTATTTTTAAACCGCCTCTTTTTAGAACCACCCAAGATTCCAATTGTAACTGAAGCAGAAATTTTGGCTAGATACTATCAATCAACAAAGTACCGAAAAGGGAGATCCACCCAAGCAATATGTGGTGAGTGGGCCCAACATTCCAGACCCGAACAAAGAAATGGTAGGGCCCCGCTTGGACCACTGGATGAAACCCCAGGTCGACACGTCAGCCGAGTCTCTAACGTCAAGACAAATCCCACGCCTCCTTCTCATGCTTAAAAAGAGTCTCTCCTCTCTCCTTGTGGGGTCGCCACACCGATCAAAACATAACGCTTTTCGGTAGCTTTCCGATGAGCTCTGAAATGGCGTTTAACAAATACTTCGCCACCTCTAATCGGAACAACTCCAACGGTAACGACGTAGTCACCGAAGAGTCAATTCCCAAGACCCAACTCGCTCTCCCTACTTCCTTGACTTCTAAAGATCGTCACACCAAAGTGAATGGCCGTGGCCGTCGTGTTCGGATGCCTGCGCTTTGTGCAGCTCGGATCTTTCAACTGACTCAAGAACTCGGCCATCACTCCGATGGTGAGACCATCGAGTGGTTGCTCCGTCAAGCTGAGCCTTCTATCATTGCTGCCACCGGGTCCGGCACATCTCCTGCAGCTCATGAGATCTCTTGTTCCTTCGGACCCATTACCACTTCTTCGCCTTCGCTTTCTCCTTCGGAGTCTTGTCAACTGCACCCGGGTGGGGTTGGTAGCGGCAGCGTGGTGGCAGGAATGTTTGCCTTGAGGGCGCCACCGCCGAGTTGCCAGTTGGACTTGTGCCAACCACTGGGGTTTCAGTATTCAACTGTTGGAAGAAATGGTTATCAGCACATGCCGTTTACTGCATTACTGTTGCAGCCGGCCGCGGCGGCGCGGGAGGTGGAGGAAGAGCAGCAGCAGGAGGAGGAGGAGGAGGAATAGAGGTCTCAAAGTAAAGCCATTATCTATCTATATATATATATATAATGTATCATCGAGTAGTATTTTGATTGGAAGTTGAATGCTAGCTAGACCTTTTAAATGGTTTCTTTCTTCGTTGCAAATAGACTGCTGAAAATAAACCCACCATTGATCAAATCCATGAGCACTTTCCATTTTCCATTTCTTAAAAGAAGTTTGATTTTTATCAAACAACCATCGTTGTACAAAAACTGGAGACTCAAAATGAATCAATAAAGAACAAAGTTATTGATAACAGCTGTTGTATCTTCCAATCTATTTCATATTCTGGGGAAACTAAAAATTTATACCATAATCATTTCATTTGTTTTTTCTCTTTACAGTACAACTTTGGAGTAGAACGAAATTAATGGTAGCTTGGCTCATCTTTGTTGTGTTAGTTCCCAAAAATCCACCATTTTTTCTTCCTTGGAACCTCGGCCGAGGGAGGATCTACAACCATGAAAAACACAGCAAACTTTAAGGAATGATTCTAAAACTAGGAACATGCAAATCTCAAGGCAGAGTCCAAAATGAATGAAGCAAATTCGTGTGGAAGTTGAACAAAGTGGAAAGTGTTATATGGTCACCTCCTTGGCAATAGATTGAGTTGTAGTGAACTTCAGCCCAAAAGCTCAAAAAAATGACTGCATCAGTAACATGAGAATCGTTAGTCTTGCAACATATGGGGTCTGTTCATTGGTATTATTACCTTCCAGAAATCCTCCAAAACTCAACAAGAGAAAAATGAAAATCTATAAGAGGTAATTTTGCAGGAGAAGCAAAGGGCGGAAATCTTACCGCCTTTTGACTTTTGGAAGTTCGGAAGAATCTCGATGTAACAAGTGTCCTTGAAGGAAGTTATGACAATAATTTTCAAACCATACTGCCAAAAAGGTAAAATGTTTGCTGATATTAGACATTAAAAACTGCATGCAAACTTGATCATAAGCGAATCAAAAGAAAAACGGTGCACCACGTAGGAAAAACACATTGTATCATGATATTTAATCTATTTCACTTATTTAGAAAGTGAATGAAAATGTTCTTAGAACTACATTCAGGCAAATGAAAAGATATTAAATCATGTAGGTCAAGAATGAGGAGAATAACCATTACAAGAAATGAACCAACAAACAAAACATATGGTTAATTGGGTAGTCACAATACAAGATTCTACCACAGAATGTGTTTGCCAATTTTATAATGCGTACCACGTCTGCAGCAGCCTGCAATGTAACATGATCACCCCATTCGCCACTCCTGTCATTCATAAAGAGTGTTAACATAGCTATTCTTTGCCCAAAAGCTTGAAATATCGGTATCAAGAAAAGAAGATAGTTTAAATACTTCGACATCTTCTTCAAATAGTCGGCATAATCCATGGGGACGTATCCTTCATATGCCTCTGGGTTAGATTTAAGCTGGCAAAACAGCTACTATTAGTTAGCTACGGCAGCACCGATATATTCATTATAAACAATTTTAATGTTGGGTGTAAGCCAGCAATTTATTGCGGGACAACAAACCTGATTCACAATTTGTCGTCTCACATATTTGTGATTATCAGGTGTATGATATAACTGATGGGACAGTGCACAGAACTGAAGAAAAAAAATAACCATAAATATTATAGTCGAGATGCGGGATTCAAACCAAAAATAAAAGAGAACACACCTGACAATTACCATCTCCTTGAACCTTGAGCTCAACAAAACCGTAAAGCTGCAATCTGTATAGAAAAAGAAATATATCTAGCATTAACCTTAAGTAATCGATAAAACAAATTAACAAGCCAATCAATGCCGCCTTTCAAGAAAAAATAAATCCTTAATGCATTTCTTATTCACATTCCTCAAAGCCTGAAAATCAATTTTAATTTTTAACACATGAAAAAGGAAAAAAGAACAGTACAAAATAATACCTGCTCAACAACCTTTCATGATCAGACATTGCTTCATCAATTGATGGTATTTCGCCATTGATTCTAGGAACATGCTGAAACAAACAGATTTAAATACATCTGAAGAAAATGGAGGAGATGCAGGGTCATATGCATCAATACAAATTAACATCTATTAGAAAAATTTACTCCAAAACAGAACATCGCATGTGTGGACATAAAAGTATTTTTTTTTTTTTGTTGAAAGAGTGGACATAAAAGTAAATAATAGAGAAAGATGACACTTCTAAGGTAAACTTACAGGAATAGAAATCATTTGATTCAACCTCTTGCCTGCTTCATCATCATCGAGTAAGTAACACTCGGTTAGCTCCAAAGAGCCAGAAAAATCCTCTGAATCACTGGGGCTAGAGCAGGAACTATGTGGCACCCATTCATCAGATTCATCCTGTCCATATTCATAGCCTGCACATTGTGGCAAATTAAATATTAAACAACGATAAGCAGATAAATACCATAAAAAGAATAAATAGGCCGGGAAAACCTTCAGGCCACCTGAATAATAGTATGTTGTCGATGGAGTATGCCAATAGTGATGTTCACCAGATGATTGTGACTGCTCTTCCCCAGCATGAGAAAATTCTGATGCTTCTGCCAATGCAAGATGTGAGAATTCTTCCTGAAGGGTACGAGCGATGACCTCGTCATTCTCTACCTCGCTGCTTTGTGTATCAGTATGACCTTTATAATAGTGAGTGTGATGATAGATGTCTCCAGCATCATGCTGCACCATGCAACTACTATATGCACAATGGTAAAAAGGGTCACCCCCGAGAACCCAATGCACAAAATCTGAATCTTGCTGATACATAGTCATCAACTTGAAGTAATATTTCCAACTTAAAAAACTTGATCACCACCTGTACAAACAATTCTCAATTAGATTTTTTTCACGCAAAGCAATTCAATTTCCATATTCCATACAAGAAGAAACAACTCATAGAAACTGCAATTACCCTGGAAAATCAAGGGATCTGCTTCAAACATCAGATTAAGATACTCCAGAAATATATTTTTTTATGGCAGGTTAGTTTACTATTCTAGGAAAACAATGATTTTTTTTAAATAATAAATTAAAAAAAAAACTTATTCTTCACTGAAATTGAGTAATTGAACAAGTTGGTATATGCTTTGCTCAAGAATTTTCAAACTATATGAAAATCAATTATCTACATGACACCAAGTTCTTCACTTAACTATTAGTATTATTAATACTACTAAGTGAACGTTTATCAAAATAAAACCTAGAAAAGTTGCATAGTTAAAACTTAAAACCAATTAAAATTAGTAGAAAAAAGAAACTAAAAATGATCTTAATAAACAAGTGATGAGTTTCAGTTTACTTCGATTCAAGGATACTAGCCCCTGCATATACCATCACAAAAGTCGGCATCATTCCTTACGAGTTAAGAATCCAGATAACCTAGTCTAAAAAGAAGGCCCAAAATAAGTATAAAAAGAAAGTACTTTCTTTTCAGACTAAACCCTAAATTGGAATCAACTTTATCAAAAGCCAAAGCCAATATTAGATTTAAGAAAAAAGATTGTTTCAATGAATTTCCATCATACCACAGAATAAGATCGCCTTAGGCATCTAATTTTACTTTGAGGAATCAATTGTATCATCTCCTAAAGTTCAAAAAAAGGAAAAGGAAAAATGAAAACCCTTACTTGTCAACAGTCAAATTAGATAACCCAATTTCTTTATTTACCCTTTTGACCTAGATTCTCATTCAATCGCAATATACTTTCCACATAGAATTTCATTCCCAATAAAATAATGAAAATCTAATCGCTAAAACATCTGTTGATTCTCTAAATACTCTCTTATCCATACCTAGACATAGTTCGCATTTCTCCAGCAAAATACATAACCATGGAATCAAAAATCCAATTCTTAGCAGAGAAACGCATACAAAGATTCAATCAAAACCCAAGCTTTAACATTAAGCAACCTCAAAAAATAAAAAAGGGAAAAACACCCAGAATTCAGGAAACAGTAAGGAACAGTACCAATCAAAACCCAGAAATATGTGATCATCCCCAAGTCAAATTCAATCAAATCAAGAGAGAATAATATGGAATTTATAAGCACTCACCAAAACCAGAAAAGCTTGAAACCAAGAAAGAAAAGAAAACAATGAACTATTGCTGTATTAATGGAGTACACGGGTGAAACAGGATAACGATCAAACGTTGAAATTCTTTGAAAACCGAAAAAGGGAAAGAAACAATAAAACCAAAATTGCCAACCTTATTTTTCACGTACTTGTAAAATAAACTGTTTCCCGCGAATGTTAATTAAACCCACAAGCACGCGTCAAATCCGACCCGATTGCATACGGACGCCTTGTTACCGTCGGATCCGCCATTCAAGCGGACATGCTTTTCCGTTGATTTTATTTTTATAGCAATTATTATTAGGGTTTAAATTTAATACATAGGTAAAATTTATTTTATACAAGTCTGTCTATTTTTATTATAAATTAAAATTAAACTTAAACTTTAAAAAACTAAATCTCAAACCCTAAACTCTAAACTTAAAATTCTAAACATTAACTCTAAATTCTAAACCATACAACCTAAACCCCTAAAAACTCTAAACCATAAACTAAATCCTTAACTCCTAAAACTAAAAGATATGTACAAACCAAAATTCATACAGAATGTGTATTAAAGTTTTTCGTTATTATTATTACTACTTTTCAGTTCATTTAGGAATCTTAAGGCGAATTATTTAGTTTTTGACTTGAGTAGGAAGAATGAAGAGTTCGAGATGAAACAAGTTACGGGATCTACGGCTGTGATTGCGTGATCTTCTTAGTATGATTAGGGTGCTGCGAAACTGACTGTTCTGACCTTCCTTTGAAAACAATTTTACCGAAGCCGCCATTGATCATTCAACTATAAATATCATGTATAGCTATATATATTAATCATGTGTACTATAATATATCATTAATTATTTTAATTAAGATAAAGTTCACAAATTGTCACTAAATTATCTATAAAAATATAAAATGACCATCAAACTTTTAAATATTATATAATAAGCAATAAACTTTATTTTTTATTATAAAATGGTCACTGAACCGTTAACTGTCGTTAATTGGGTGACTGACATTTACAGAAATTTGAATAATATAACATTTAATCCTCCATATTGACACGTTTAATCAATTTATTTCTAAGTTAACCCTCATTATTAATGTCTAAATTGAATGAATGTGTAAATATTGAGGATTAAATATGTTATTATACAAATTTTCGTAACTACCATGTCTTCCAATTAACGACAGTTAACGACCCAGTGACCATTTTGTAATAAAAATTAAAGTTTAATGACCATTATGTAATTTTTGAAAGATTGGTGATATTTATATTTTTAGAGATAGTTTAATAACCATTTGTGTATTTTATCCTTTTAATTGTTTTTAAAATCTGGAGATCTAAAGCGTTATTATCCTTTTTCAGAATAAAATTTTAAAAAATAATTTTATATTACTTTTTCAAATATTTTTATTTTTGGGTAAAGTACTCAAATGATAACTAAACTTTGGTAAATTATTCAATTTGGTAACTAAACTTTCAATTGCTTCAATGTTAGCATTAAACTTTTAGTTTTGCTCCAAATTGGTCACTGACCCGTTAGCAACCGTTAAAATGGTGATGTGGCAGTTAAAATATTTTGTATAATAACACATTTAGTCATCCACATTTGTACATTATTTATACATTATTTCAATTTGGGACTATTTTAATTAAAAAATAATTTAACCCTAAACTCTAAATCCTAAAATCAAAACCCTTAAGCCCTAAATCCTAAAATCAAAACCCTAAATCCTAAACTCATAAACCTTAATCACAAAACCCTTAAACTAGAACTTGTTAAAAGAATTCCAAAACAAGGTTAATTAGTAGAATATGCTTTTCAAGTAATTTTACAATGTGTCAACCAACAAATAAAACCTTTCATGGTAATTTAACATATCTCGCAGTGCTAAGTAATAGTAATACTCGGTGAACCATACGCTCCTTAAAATATGCCTTAACAGAAAAACAAATTCTTTTAACAAGTAAATAACATAATTTGAAGGAAATAATCTCTGGATGAACCACAGTCGGTTTCTTCACCCACTATCTTGATTACTAACCATCATAACTATAGAAAATCTCCGGTTGTAATTCACTATCAAGGCGATTAGAAAAGCTTCATATTAATGATCAAACTGCGAAGAAATAAGTACACCTTAAAACTTTTGAGCTATCAACAATTTTTTCACAACCTCGTTTTCATAATTTGGTAAAATTTTAAGTTCAATTAGAAAAGCTTGATTCATATTATACTTAATACAATCATATAGAGTTAAATAAACCAAATTATGATTTGGGGTTAAGAGTTCAGTGTTTAATGTTTAGAGTTTAAGGTTAAGGGAAAGATCGTATATATCGGAGAGTAGTCAAGGTAAAGAGTGGAACGATTGCCGGTTTGTCATGTTCTTATAATAAGTGCATATATATCCTTCATTTGCTGCCTTCACTTCAATTCTTACATTCATTGGTCTGTGTATATAAATTTTCAACAATGCCATTTATGGAGAGTAGTCGCTTGCCGCCTGTAAAGTTTTTATTGAAAAATCGATATAGATCTCGTATCAATTATTGAGCACGTAAGAAAGGAGATGATTAGGTAATCAACTGTAAGTCCTTTAGCAAAGAAAGGAAGGTAACAAGACTGTAAGTTACAGCGTATTGGCATATATTCAAAATCTGAGTATTTTAAAAAATATATGTAAATAATGAGAGTTAAATTTATTATTTCTTCGAATTAGGACAAAATTATTTTAATTTATAAACGTAGAGGACGAAATGTGTTATTATACAAAATATTTTAACTGTCACCTCACCCTTTTAATGGTTGTTAACGGGTTAGTGACCAATTTAGAGCAAAATTAAAAGTTTAACGGCAACATGGAAGCAATTGAAAGTTTGATTACCAAATTGAATAATTTAACAGAGTTTAGTTACCATTTGTGTACTTTATCCAGAAAGAAAAATATCTAAAAAATAATATAAAAATTGTTTTTTAGATTTTATTCTAAAAATGGATAATAACGCTTTCGGTCCCATGATTTTAAAAGTAATTAAAATAGTTAATAATACATTGTGGTACACATGATTAGTGGTACATGGCATTTATTGTAGAATCATCCAACCACCATCAGCTTAAGAATTGTAACGACCTAGATTTTTGAGTCAACGATGGGCGTTGACCCGAGTCTTGGACTGACACGTCGAGTCAGATGTTCAGAGCTTATCGGGCCGAGATATTGGGCTTTATGAACCTCCATGTGTTGTTGGGCTTGGGTGTTGGGTTTGGGGTTATTGGAGTGAAAGATATGTGAGGGCAATTGGGTAATTCACCCTCAAAAAGGGAAAAGCCCGATGCCTCATTAAGGGGTTGCCATTTTGGAAGAGGGGTGAAGTCACCTTGTCCTCATCCCTCTCTTCTTCTTCAAATTCCCATCCCAAATCCAAAGTAAAATAGGGAAGCTTGTTGTTTTAAAGTGGGAATCTCGAATTTGTGACCAAGGAAAGTTTAATCAGCATACAAATATCTATCTTTCAAGGTGAATATCCCCAAAGTTGGTGGAAATTGAAATGGAAGCTTAGAGCAAAGAATAGAGGTGGAAAAAGCTTGAGGAGAGTTTCATTCCGAGAATTGTTGCTTTAAGGTCAGTACATTTCTGACTTCTACATTTCATGAGCATCACAAAATAAATGCCTTGCTTGGTTTTATGATTTATGGGTGTTAGGTTGGGTTTTTAGAAGCTTGAGCCTCTTCAATGGTAAATCATAGATTGGATGTTGATAATGGGTAAAATTGGTATAAAACCACCTAATATACTATAAATAACATGTAGGAATGTTTTGGGGCTTAACCATTAAGGTTAATGGCTGGGATTGTGAAATCCCGAGCTCTAAGTTTTGAAATCTAGGCTCGCGTACCGGTACAAAGTAATCCGTATCAGTACACCTTTGTATGAAGAGAGGTGTTATGTAAGGGGTGTACTGGTACAACTGGTGGCATATCGGTACCTCATGCTTGATGAGAATTCTAGTGGCCCTTTTGCGTACCGATACGCTAGGGGTGTATCTATACTACTGTTCTAGTGCCTGAGGAAGGCCTTCGTGTATCGATACGCATTTAGAGGAGTACCAGTACAACATAGGGATCGGTACGGGGCTTCGCGTAATGGTACTAGGTACTGATACAGAGGTTGGAATATCAGTACAGGACGTTGATTAGATTTTTTTAAACCTAAATCGAGTATCAGTACTCAGGGAGGAGTACCGGTACCTAGTGAGGCGTATCGATACCCATATAGGAGTATCATTACTCGTAGGACAATCTATCCAGGATATTTAAAGTAGCTTTCAGGGGTTCTATCATTTGAGGTAAAGGGCCCAATGGGTGTTTAAAGGTATAAAATGAATTCTAAAACCGGGAAATCAAGGTTTATAACTTACATGTAGAATAAATGGCTAATGGCTTGGTTATTGTTGAGTGGATTGCTCTTGTTAATAATCCATAAGGATCCATGGTGGATCAGTTGATGCTGTGTGGATATTGGGGCTTTGCTGTGTACTGAAGGGATACTCATATGGTCTAGTTGTCGTGAATAATAAGATGATCTAATAAGAATATCGTGGATGAGCTTAAAAGACATATATTAATTATTGTAACAAATAAAATATACCTTGGAGAATTGGTAATGATTGGCTTGATGCTTCTTATCTCTTGGTGAGATGTATATATGCTCGGGGAGCATATGTTATCCCAAGAATTCGAATGTCTTAGAGTCAGTGCAAGGGCACTTATATAAGGGGATGTGTACTTTGGGCTGTGTGATCGAGTACATCTGACATATCCATAGGCTATGTAAACTGGATGCAGTTAAAAACTTATCCGTGGCTAATGTGAACCAGATAAGGAAACATAACTCAATGGGTTGTGTGAGCTCGAGTAACTCAATGGGCTATGTGAACTCGAGTAACTTGATTGGCTGAGTAACCTCATAAAAAGACTGCTTGTGGCTATTGTGATCCAAGTATGTCTAAGACGTATTTGTGGATGTGGTGATTTGGATATGGTCTAATAACCTGGCAGCTATATGATCATGGGTAACCCGGTTGTGATAGCACGAGTAATATAGGCTTCGTTGGCCATTGTCTAGAGAATGTATGTTATTTATGTTACTATGTAAATATTTGATGTTGGCTATTTCACCCTTGGGTTATGTGATTAGGGTATGAAATGCTTAAACTCGGTGGGCTATGTGAGCTCGAGTAACTCGATGGGCAGTGTGACCTCGATTATGGTAAAGCCTGGGATAACATGTGAGACTTCTTATATTTTAATGATGCCTTGAGACAAATATTGTGGACTCTAGCTAGGGTAGGCTAGAAGATTATCCTTAATATTGAGAAGTCTTTATGTTCACTCTTAATTGTATTATCATGCATGCTTGTTTTATGATATTTATGAATTGTGGTAGAGTAGAAATGCACCACTGAGCTTTGTTAGCTCAGCGTGCGAAATTTTTGTTTTTTCATGCGTAAGTTGATAGGGTTTTTTTGGAGGAGGACTTCTCAGCACCGAGCCAGCTTCAAAGTACAATACTTGGTGTTTTAGTTTAGACATATTGTATTCATAGGACCTTACAACAGTCGAGTCTATAACTTTATTTGGTTTACTATTAATTGGTCAAACGGTGTATTTTAATTGGAGCTCTTATTTTATAAACTCGTTTAATCTTATCCAATTATATAGATTTATAGAAATGATTGTTTTGAGAATTGCCAAACTTGTAGTTTTAAATGAGAAATATTTGATGGGTTGGTTTTGGGAGACCCGAATATAATGCTTCAGATCTGGATCGGGATCAGAGTGTTACATTTAGTGGTATCAGAGCTTAGGTTTATTCGGTTCTAAAAACCCCATGGTGGTATAGAGGTCGTGGTAAGGTGTCTAGTGAATACAAGTTCCTAAATTTAAATTGTATTTTACAAGACTGGGAATCCTGATGTGCCATCTTGTTTTCTTTTGTTTCAGAAAAGAGTTGATGGAAAGGGAAACTAGTAATAGAGAGGCGAGTCACTTTCCTGATCTTAACTTTGCCCTTTTGCAAGTGGTCCAAGCCATTCTGAGATGCCTCGCAAGACCCCTGTAGAGAGGCTTCACCATTTTGGGCTTAAAAATTTTGAGGGTTTGGGTGAAGATTACTCGATTAAGGCTGATAAGTGGTTGCATAAATGTTACCTCCTTAAAAGTACTAATTTTCATGCCTATTTTACATTATATTTGCTAGTCTTTGAGCATATTTAGTTGTTAATTACATGCATTTACATAAGGAGTTTAGAATTGGACTATGCCAGCATGAAGGGTTGCTTGTTGGCAGTATTGCAGGCATGGAAGAGCAGATCAGCGCAGAAAGGGAACGATGCCAAGGAGGATGCTAAGTAGCTGTTGGCAGCGAATGACAAAAAATTGTCGAAGCACTGGTTGGCAGAGAAGAGGTGTTTGATGCCCATCGAGTGGACGGTGAACCATTGATGATGTCAGCCCTAGGATTCAAACGATGGATAAGATGATCACATTCCTTATCCTTGAGCACTCAAATTTAAATTCAAGTTCAAGGCTTGTCCTAAGTTATCCTTGTATGCCTATTTAAAGAACTCAAGCAAGCACTTGAGGGGGATGATTAGAGAGAGCTTCATTGGTCACAACCGGCTGCACCAAGGAGACATGGTTTAACCAAGCTTAACCGGATGAAGGAAGCACCCAAACTTATCTTAGGGGAATCAAGAAGCAACCAAAATAATGCCCAACAGCATAACAACAATGCACAGTGTTAGTACAATGCTCAACGACAAAACAATTCCATGCTAGGGGTCAACCAGAATGCCATGCCACAAAGGGCACAAAACAATTTTATGGAGGACAAAGGAACAACCATGGGACTTTTACGGACTACATGGAAAGGAATAATGCAACTGCCCAAAGTTTGGCAGCTTCTATGCAAATCTTAGAAGTTCAGATTGGACAGATTGTCAGCACACTCAGCAATAGACCTTAGGGAACCTTGCCAAGCGATACAGAAGATGCCTGGCAGAAAAACAATAAACAATGCAAAGTTGTAACTCTTCGGAATGGTAAACAATGTGAGGCTAAGGCATCTGTCAAACAACAACTTATTGCCAAAAGGAAGAGAAGGGGCCAGTAGATGTACCAAAAGAACCAGAAAATAAAGAAGTAGATAGCAGTATTGCTATCTATCAGACTGATGCTAGCGAGCAGACCAATGCCAGACAACAGTCTACAAACCATTGGCAAAGCCAGCAGAACCAGCATATGTTTATCCACCTCCGCTATTTCCACAAAGGTTACAGAAGCATAAGCAGGATCACCAATTTAAGCATTTCTTGGAAGTGCTTAAGCAATTGCAGATCAATCTTCCATTAGTGGAAGCACTCGAGCAGATGCCCAATTACGTTAAATTCACGAAGTACTTCTTGTCCAAGAAAAGAAAATTGGGTGATTTTGAGACTGTAGCTCTCACCGAAGGATGCAGTGCCAGGATACTCAATCGATTGCCACCAAAATTGAAATATCCAGGAAGTTTTACTATCCTGTGCACTATTGGCAACAGATTCATGGGCATGGCACTGCATGACTTAGGAGCTAGTATTAACTTGATGCCGATGTTGGTGTTCAAGAAGCTTGGCGTTGAATCAAAGCCTACTACCGTTACACTTTAGTTGGCACACCGATCCTTTGCACATCTCAAGGGTAAGATTGAGGATGTGTTGGTATCTACATATTCCAGCCGACTTTATTATTTTAGATTATGAAGCTGATGTAAATATCCCAATTATATTGGGAAGACCTTTTCTTGCCACTGGTAGAACTTTGATTGATGTACATAAAAGAGAATTAACAATGCACATGAATGATTAGTAGGTTACATTTAATGTGTTTCAAGCTTTGAAATGTGTAGATGAATCGGAGGAATACCAAGCAGATGATAAGATGGAGTCTATTTTTAAGGTGGACGTTGTGCCAAAAAGTTGATGGTGATGCCAGTGAGACCAATAGTGAAAGAGAAGCAAGCAAGGACATTGAAGAAGTAAGCTATGCCATACAACCAGAGCCATTGGAGTTGGCTGGCAGAAAGATGGTGGCACTAAAACCATCCATTGAGGAGCCACTTGAGTTGGAGCTCAAACCATTTCCAAACCACCTCAAATATGCATATTTAGGTAAACACTCAACCTTGCCAGTGATTATTTCTACTGATCTAACCAATGATTAGGAGGGAAGATTGTTGGAGATTTTAAGTAAGCACAACAAGCATTAGGTTGGACCTTGGCAGACATCCGAGGTATTAACCCAACCATATGCATGCACAAGATAGTCCTGGAAGAATATCATGGCAAAACGATTGAAGGCCAGAGAAGATTAAACCCGAGCATGAAAGAAGCCGTGAAAAAGAAACTATCAAGTGGCTGGATACCGGGATAATTTATCCTATATTCGATAGCTCGTAGGTCAGCCCGGTACAATGCGTGCCAAAGAAAGGTGGCATGATCGTGGTTTAAAACAGAAAGGATGTGTTAATCCCTTCTAGAACTATTACCGGATGGAGAGTGTGCATGGACTATAGGAAGCTGAATAATGCCACCAAGAAAGACCACTTCCCAATGCCCTTCATTGATCAAATGTTGGACAGATTCGCATGCAAAACTTTCTATTGTTTTTTAGATGGCTATTCGGGATATAACCAAATTTCCATAGCTCTGGAGGACTAGGAAAATACCACTTTCACATGTCCATATGGGACGTTCGCCTTTAGGAGGATGCCATTCGGACTATGTAATGCACCGACAATGTTTCAAAGTTGTATGATGTCCATCCTTTTGGACATGATTGAGCATAACCTAGAGGTCTTTATGGATAAATTCTCAGTATTTGGAAAGACGTTTGATGAGTGTTTACAGAGTCTAGAGCTTGTTTTAAAGAGATGTATAGAGACTAACTTGGTCTTGAATTGGAGAAGTTCCGTTTCATGGTGAAGGAATGCATAGTTCTCGGTCATAAAGTGACCAAAAAAGGCTTGGAAGTTGACAAGGCGAAAGTGGAGGTAATTAAACAGTTGCCACCTCATTCAAGTGTAAAATGTGTAAGAAGTTTTTTTAGGTTATGCGGGTTTTTACTGCCGCTTTATTAAAGACTTTTTGAAAATTTCTAAACCTTTATGCTTTCTATTAGAACAGAATGTCACTTTTACGTTTGATGATGCTTGTTTGAGAGCGTTTCAAGAACTTAAAGAGGGACTGATCAATACCCCTATAGTCGTGGTACCAGACTGGAGTCAGCCATTTGAACTCATATGCGATGCCAACGATTATGTCGTCGGAGCAATACTGGGACAACGGCATAGCAAGGTTTTTCATGCCATATACTATGCCAGCCGAACTTTGAGTGTAGCATAACTCAATTACACCACAACAGAGAGACAATTTCTAGCTGTTGTATTTGCTTTTGACAAATTTAGATCTTATTTAGTTGGCAATAAAGTTGTTGTGTATACTGATCACTCAGCATTAAAATACCTCTTGGCAAATAAGGATGCCAAGCCCAGGTTGATCCGGTGGACACTTCTACTATAGGAATTTGACCTTGAGATCTAAGACAAAAAAGGTAGTGAGAATTTAGTGGCTGATCACTTATCACGCCTAGAACATCACTGTAAAAATGGTAAGACCACTACCATAAGAGATGAATTTCTAGACGAATATTTGCTCGAAGTCCAAATTGTGCCATGGTATGCTGACATAGTCAACTACCTGGTTAGCAATATTCTACCACCAGATTTGGCGTATAATGCCAGAAAACGTTTTCTGCGAGAAGTCAGACATTACTATTGGGATGAGCCAATATTGTTCAAACAGTGTGCCAACCAAGTGATAAGATGGTGTGTGCCAGAGGATAAGTAGCACAACATTTTTCATTTATGCCACGCCGCACCGTATGGAGGTCACTCTGCTAGGATGAAGATTGTTGCCAATGTGCTGCAGTCAGGATTCTTTTGGCCCACACTATACAAAGATTCCCATAACTATGCCAAGGCATGTGATCGATGCCAACGGACAAGGAACATATCTAGTAGACACCAATTGCCACTCCAAAACATTATGCCTGTGGACTTATTTGATGTATGAGGGATAGACTTTATGGGTCCATTTCCTCCATCGTTCGGTAACCTGTATACCCTTGTAGCCGTGGAGTACGTATCCAAATGGGTCGAGGCTGTGGCATTGCCAATAAATGATGCCAAGGCTGTTGTCAAATTCTTGTACAAACACATTTTTACTCGATTTAGTACCCCTAGAATGATTATTCATGATGAGGGTACCCATTTTAAATGCAAACTAATTTCTAAAGCTTTGTACATATATGGAATTCAGTAAAGGATTGCCACGGCATATCATCCTCAAACAAATGGTAAGCCAAGATTTCAAATAAAGAAATCAAGATTATCCTTGAAAAGACTGTGAATCCATCAAGGAAGGATTGGTCCTTAAAACTAGATGAATCCTTTTGGGCTTATAGGACATCATGGATAACTCCCTTGGGCACTTTAGTATTTAGACTCGTGTTTGGAAAAGCATGCCATCTCTCGGTGGAGATGGAGCACCGTACATATTGGGCTATCAAAACGCTTGATATGACATGGAAAGATGTTGGAGCAAAGAGATTACTAGACCTAAACGAGCTGGAAGAGTTTAGATCACAAGCCTATGAGAATGCCAGACTCTACAAGAAGAGGACAAAACGCTGGCATGATAGGAGAATCATGACAAGACACTTTGAAGTAGGCCAACGTGTTCTACTATTTAACTTGAGGCTTAAATTGTTTCTAGGCAAGCTCATGTCAAGATGGTCAGGCCCGTTTGAAGTTATAAAGCCATATGTTCGTGGAGCTGTAGACATTAAAAATCTAAAGTTGGGAGAAATTTTCAAAGTAAACGGCCAGGGTTTAAAGCACTATTGAGAAGGTGATCAGAAGAATGCCAATGAGGTTATCTTCTTGGCAGAGGTACCCTAACTTCATCATCAAGTTTTGAATTTTTGTACATATTAGGTTATATGTTTTTTCTTTTTTAGTATTTTCTTTATTTTATTTTTTCCTTTTTAGTTTTGATTTTCCTTTGCTTCGTTGAAAGGTTTTCTTTGAGTGTGTGCAGATTTAGTGTGTCAAGAATAATGCCAAGGCAGGACTTGGCATGAGACAATTACAAGTGGAAGAATTATGTGTACCAGTCACGATGCCAGCACAAGCTTGGCATGAGGCAAATGTAATTTTGGAAAAAGAAGATTTACCCTAGCTTGATTAAATTCAGCCCATGAAAAGTGAAATTTTGAAACCTAACCCTACCCACCCAAATAATAGATAAGTTTTAATTTAAATTAAACTTAACCTCTTATCACCCCAAAACTTTAAACTTAACTTATCACTTACACCCTTATCACATCATCCTATCACTTACACCCTTATCACATCATCCTATCACTTACACCCTTATCAAATCAAATCTTTTCTTTTCCCCACACACGCATAATGCCATCATTGCCCCTCTTTAAGTAGGCCACTTTAATTACCCCCATTAAACACTTAAAATTTACTTCATCTACCCTAGCCATTTGAAAACTTTTCACTTTTCCCCTTCGATCCTTTATCAAGCAAGAAACAAAGATTCAAATCTTGCTCTTCTCTTTTTTCAAAAATCATTCAAACTTTCGACCTTGCTCCAATGGATTCTTCATCAAAACCTTCTTCAATTAAGAAATCTGCTAGAAGTATGAAGACAACTTCTCATTGAAGATGTTTTGCTATGAAAAGAGCTGTCGCAACCATTTTTGAAAATGGTGTGTAAAAATAACTTGACGATCGATCTTTTAAAAATAACAAGTAATCATTCAAGACACTACAGACTATTTACAAAGAGTGTTAGCCACCTTTATTTACAAATATCAAGATAAATAGACGTGCAATTCAATCCTAGACAGACACATAAACTTTTGTGTAGCATGATCAAAAACCAAATTCCTTGACATTTAAACGTTTACTTATTCTAACTGTTTAACTAGCCCTTTTAATTATACTACTTCTACATAAGGTTTAACTCGGTAATTTTCATATTTGAATTTGCAACACACATACCATCAAGATTTAATCAACTTAATAATCTTACAGATAATTAATCAACATATCATATTCAATACACAACATGCAATTATTTTGTTTATAACTTTTAATCTTATTCAAGTTATAAGGTGTCCTACCAAATCATTCATGATCTCAATCCATTAAAGCATCATAATTCACGTGATTTCTAAGATGGGTAAACATTCAGATATATCACTAGCATAACTCAGCTATCAAGCAACTACTAAATCTTGCTAACTATTAAATCATATGCACTAAGCAATCACCAAGAAATAATAAAGGCCCATTACAAATTTGAATACTTGTTAGGCTTATATTCATGATAAGCCACAAAAGAAATCTAAATACTCAATGCATGCTTAACCAGTATATGCAACCAACTAGGAGTACACTAAGAGATTACAAGCATACATCCTGGTCCCTGTGATCTTGTCCAAGCTCTCAAGATAATCGAAAGCAAGATTACCCTGAAATGTTAGAAAAAAAGAGTAAGCAATTGCTTAGAGAGGTAGCTTAAAGAAATTTACATGCATACATTTATCTATCAACAAATTCTATATATTCCTTACATTAAAACCCAACATAGGTTAAACGAGGTTCTCACTTAATCAAACAATTATTCAGATTAATACCTTATTCGATCATATCATATATTCTTACATTACAGGCAATTACAACTTTCATGAAGAATACCATTATTTGCCATATAAGTTATTAAGGTAGGACATTAGCCAGTTTACTCTAAGCATTCAAATAGTCTAATTTCCTTGCTCAAAGAAAACGCAAGTAAGATTATGGCAATACACTACTTATCATACAATTTATCAAGTAATTTCTTTATTAGATCAATTTACTAGATATATTAACTCGAACTCTCAAAGTCTTGTAATCAAGTAATTCCATTTACAACTATATCTCAGGTCTAACGAACTCTTAATACACTTATTTCATAATAAGATCAATACATAGTACTTAGCTCAATTCATTGATTGAAATAAAACTTACCCAAACCTCACAATACACAAGCAGTCCTATTAATTAGTAAGTTTAAGTCATGTTTAATCACCCTAGATTTCTTATGATCTTGGAACCAGAAATTATAATTATCACACTCAAACATAGCCTTATTTTCTTAAAACAAAGCAAGCAAATGGACTTCATAAGAGCAATGTTACTTATTATGTAAGTTATCAAATAATTCTCTAATTTAGCTAGTAAACTTCATTGTTTCTTATCCATAATCTTTGAAGTCAAGTATAGTTTTAAATTCGAATGAGTAGTTAGCAATTTTTAGAATAAAATTTGTCAATCTTGTATATACATAGAGCATGAAGAAGTTCGATTGACATAAATGCATCAAAACAATTGATCACACGCAATTATATACATATTTATATCTTCATACTTAACTATCAAGCATATACGTAAATCAATTACATATACATTTCATGGCATGCAAGTTATTACAATAAAATCAGGCTTTATCTTATAAATCCTCAAAAAAAAATTAACATAGCCCTTTTTAGCACGTAATTTCTTGTTGTTCAAATCATCAATCATAATTTACTATGTCATAAATTTCTTGGCATATAAGACATTTAAGCATAACATATAATATATTCATGAATTATTTGATATTCAAGGCATCACATATAGCATGTCAAAATCATGGTTTCTTATCACACAAGTTATCTAATTTAATGTATCAAAGACAGGTGGTACTTATCATATAAGCCATAACATTTCATAAGTAGTTGATACTTGTCACACAAGCTATCTAACATAGCCTATCATAAATATGATTATTTTTCATATAAGTTATTAAACTTAGTATTTCTTGAACATTGTTACTTATTTCATAAGTTGTCAAACTAGCATATCAACATTCAAGTTAATTAGCATATAATCCATTCATCATGTATATATAATTAGACAATCAAAAAAATCCATAACATAGTTAGATTTATTCAAAAATAGTCCTTAATCTATTTGAACATAGCAATTGGTATATAAATAAATATGTGCTACTTAACATGTAAGTTATCAATCATGGCATATTTTAAACTTAAATTTACTTATTAAAATTAATGTTTGACAAACATATCTTAGATATGCATTATTTGTCACATAATGTACTACCCATAGGCAAAAGTTACTTATCCTAGAAGATAACAAGAATAATCTATTGTAGGCTTAAGTTACTTATCACCAAAGGTGCATAATATATCATCTTATAATCGCTTGTTTCTTAACATGAAAGTTATCAAGCATATCATAATATAAACATGGACTATTAGTCACTAGTAATATTTAAATAATTCTTTAACTTGGTTTACAAACTTCATTATTTGTATTTAACATAGCATTGAGAATTGAATTACAGCCTAGGTACACGAATCCCTAACCAACTGTCGCCAAATAAAATGGTACTCGCAGTACTGGTCAATCCCTCATACTGTCACCAATTAAGGACCGTAGTCCAGGACCGTAATCCGCCCTAAACAAGAACTCTATGGACTCTATAGCATGCCAGCTATACCCAAGACTGGCCCAAAACTAAGGCTTTCACATTTATTATTTCCTTATTTGAACCAAATGAACATAGCTCCTTATCAGAATATCATATCCACAAGCATATTGCCTTTTTCATATTAGGCATATATTCACCTCATGATAATTTCTCATTGTCTTATCTTTCTTATTCGAAGAACATCATAGCAAAGATTATTGTTACATATGAACCATATATAATCTTCTATTGCAACCATATTTACATCTTTACATAAAACTTATCATGATCATAGTATTCGAATAACATGACTTATTTATCCCAAGAATAAGTATAGCTTCAAGATCATAACATTACAACAAAACTTGCATTTACCATATCAAATACATACATCATTTGTATGGCCACATAGCAAAGCTTAGATCTTCTACATCAAGGGCACATATTCTTACAATCAAATGAACAAATATCATTATTACTATTATTCCTCATAATAAGCATGTGTTCAAGTCATAGTTATTTATCAATATTTCAACCAACTTATTCGATAAAGGCACAGCATAAACTACTTTTAAACATATTCAAATTAGGTATTGTTGTTCAACTTAAGAATGCCAACAATTCAAGCATAGTACACCCATCATAATCCTTACCATTTAGGTACTTACCTCAATCCAGCTCATTTGAACATAACTTAGCACAATTATTAAATAATATAATTTAAACACAATGAAAGATGCTCGAGAAGGTTTCTAGCTTATCCTGAGATTTTAAACTACACTCACAGTTTATTCCGAGCTAGTTTTGCTTCCGAATCACAATCCCCTTTCACTTATCTACACTTTGATCTACTTTAGTCCATATCCCTTCAACTCCTTCTTGGTCTAAACATATTAATCCTTGACAACTTATTACTTGTAAGACAACTTAATTGGATATTAAAATCACACAAAACAGTTTCAATCACCCAAGTACACAACGTCTACACAAAACAGTCCCACATCTTCCTCTTATCTAGCCAAAGTAGTCCTCATAATTTTCTATTATTTCAAAATAGTTCATTAGCATTTATTCCTATATAAAACAGTCCCTAGAATATATATTCACTCAACAATCCATTCAACACATATAACATTGCATAACAGTCCATAATTTATATGCTTACATATATATACTTACAAAACAACTCATACACTTCCATACCACTACAAAACAATCTTTAACACATATATTCTCATCTATTTAATCACAAAACAATCCAACAATTTAGTAAAAATGCAAAACAGTCTCGTATTCTTTCATGTTTATCAAAATAGTTCCAATTTCGTATACACATTCATACATGTTAAAAACAGACCCAAAACAGATTTATTCATTGTTTAAAAAGTCTCCACTTAATCAGATTTATAACACAATCTGATTTAAAAAGGAAGAACAACCCCCAAACGTTTCTTTTTATATCATAACAATCCATAATTGTTTATACCAACCCATGTAATACCCCAAAATTTACAGTGCTGTTTAAGGGTCATTTAGTACTAAGATAAGGGCTTAAAAGCTAACTTAGTGACTAAAATGACAAAAATGCAAAAGTTAGGATTTCTTTAATTATGAATTCTAGAGAAGGAATTTCTGAGAATTAAGAGTACCATGAGATAGAGGATAAGCAAATTAGGGTACTTGTAAAGTTTGGTAATAATCCAAGGAAAATTAGAATGGGAATTCAAGGTTAAAGTTTAGTGACCAAAATGATAAGTTTTCTAAACTTGTATGGTACAAGTCAAAATATGAAAAGTTAAAGGACCAGAGTTGTAATTTCTAAAAAGTTAGATGTTTTATTTCATAAATAGATAGAGCACCTATTGGTGTGGACCGAATGTGGAATTACTAGTTTGATCCTAAATTTCGAATATTGGGAAATCACAGTCAAAGTTGAAGTGGAAATTCGGATACCCGGATCGAACTAAAAAATTATGAAATTTTACCATATGATAGAGAAAGGTTTTATGCAAAACTCTCAAAATGTGAGTTTGGTTATCATAAGTGGTTTTATTGGGTCACATTATTTTAACCGAAGAGAACCATGTCGACCCTAAAAAGAAATAATCCATAGTGGAAGGGAATGTCTCATGTCAGTACTTTAGATTCATAAAAAGGAATTAGTCCGAGTTAATATTATTTATATGGATAGCCGATTAAGAAATATTAAGAGAAAGTGTATCCGATAAAGATTTAGGGTAATTATCAGTACATTTAGACCGAGTCAAAATTTTAAGTTTGATTTCATAAATATGGAATATTTTATTTGATAATATTATTTATTTTTTAGATATGAAAATAAGGAATTTTTAGAATTTATTTGATAGCCCGGTGAAGGGGAAATCGCAGTAGAAGTAGTAAGTGAATATCGAGAAATCGGGTCAAATTGAAATTTCAGAGGTTGTTCCATAAGTCACGGAAATTTCATAAAATATTATTTTATGAATAAATTATTAATTGGTTGATTGTGATCTAACTAGAATAGCTGGAATTTTACAAAATGGCAAAATTAGTGACTTAAGTGACTAGTTTTGCTAATTTGGTAATTTGGTCACAATGGCAATTTTGAAATATTTTGAAAGTACCATGGGCAATATGGTAATTTCCCATGTGAAAAAATTACTCTAGTTTGGTTAGAGTTGAATGGAATTTGGTTGGAATTGAACTAGAATGGTAACTTGTAAATTATGACTCAGTTGGAGGTTAATTTTGGAATAAGGATTAAATTGAATAAAAAATTCAATTTATCAATACATGTGGCATAAATTAATAAAAGATGAACAAACATATGTTCATCTTTTCTCCTTCATTTTGAAAACACCATGGGAGAAAGGGGAAAATTTACAAAAATTTCCTAGGCAGTTTTGAAGGCTCGCGAACAAGGTTCAAGGTATGTTTTTGGTAGAAAGTTGATCTATTTTCAATTCTCTTTCATTTGATAGTAATTTTATCAAGAGTTATGAAGATTTGATTATGTTCTTGAAGAGAGAGAAAATAGGGTTTCATGTTCGATGTTTAGATTGAAGCTTGATTTATGCAAATCTAGTGTTGTAGAGATGAAATCAAGCTTAGATTGTGATTAATTTCATGTTTAAGGTTAAAAACCCTAACCCTAGAATTTGGGATTTTATTTAGGTTTTTGAAATTGATGATGAAAATGAAAGATTGATGATATTAAAAGCTTGATTTTGATGTTAGAATGAAAAATCCTCAACTAGTCCTTTAAGTGACCATTTCGGCATCATGAGGAAATTTGGAGAAATATTGTGAAAATTATCCTAGTGATGGATTTGAAGAGATTATGAACTTGGAAGCTTGATTATGGCTTTTGGACTAAAATAAAGTCCTTGAAAAGTTTAGATAAGTGTTCATTCTTGGAAATGAAGAATATATGTTGGGAAAAAAATTAATTTGAGCATGTTAGAATGTTGTTTGGATGAAAAATGAGCCTAGAGAAGCTAAGTGACCAATTCGGCCACATGGAAGAATAATGGGAAAATTTTATGAAAATTATGATTATGAGATTTTATGATTCGAATATGTTGTATGAAGTTAGAATTGAAATTAGAATCTAAGGGACTAAATTGACAAGAAAGGAAATGGCAAGGGACCATTTCAACAGCTCTGGTTAGTTCAAGGACCAATTTAGTTTGGGTCTAAAAGTAGGGGAAAATGTGAGAAAAATTATAGAAATGTTGGATTAATTATTCGATACAAGTTTGCAAGTTTATGTGTAAAATTAGTGACTAAAATGTCACTTTGGTAAAAGTTAGTGGATGAAGGGTATTGAATAAAAGTTAGTGAAAATGATGGAATTATTGAATAACTGTGATTCGAGCTTGAATAAATTGTAAAATGTGCAAAATTGTCACTAGGGACCATAATGAACAATTTGGCATTATTAAAGGAAAAAGTGAAAAATTTTGGAAATATTTTATATTCGGATAATTATACTAGTATAGTATAGTTAAGCAATGTTAGATTAAAAATCTAACATTAATATTGTTATGTATGTTCAAATGGTATTGTACAACTATTAACGAGGCTAAGGGTACCAGATCAAAGAAAAGCAAGGAAAAAGTATCGAAATAGCTTAGTGAGGCTAATATCATGCATGGCCCAGGTGAGTGCATTTTTACTTATTTATTATATATGTTATATGAGTGATTGCATTATATGTATTTATGACATGTTGATAAATATGACAATTTGCGATGAACCGGCATTAGTATAAATAAAAATGTATGATGGCTTATTTATGCAAATAGCATGAAATATTAAATGGAATATTGATACAATGATTGTAGCATAATGATTTACTTAAGGTAAATCGAATTTTAGATATTTGGATATGAACTGTCCATTAACAAATTATGGATAACAACATTGAAGGATTGGATATTAAATATGAAAATATTATATTGTTATGCCCAAGTACTAGTGTGAGAGTCTTTGGTATAACTAGATATCCATAGAGTTATAGCAGCTGCAATCTAGCACTAAGGTGCGATCCAGACACTTCGGTGTTGATAATAGACGCTACAGCGTTGCAGTCACTTCGGTGATGATTAGACACTACGTTGTTGACTAGCACAAAAAGATACTATAGTGAAGAGCAAAGGGTGTCCTCGAGTACGTACTCACCATCAGACGCTACGGCGCTGCAGACACTACGGTGTCATTATGATGACTCGTATACCATAGGTTCACATGAGAATCCTTGGTATAGTTGGATATCCATAGGGTCTTAGCAGTTGCGTCCTAGCACTACGGTGCGTTCAGTCACTTCGGTGATGTTTAGACGCTTCGGTGTTGACTTAGACGCTACGACTTTGTTCATACACTTCGGTGTTGTTAGCACAAAAAGTGCGATAATAAGAAGCAAAGAGCGTCCTTGATTATGAGGAGCAAAGAGCGTCCTCGAGTACGTACCCATCTCAGTCGCTTTGGCGATGCAGGCATTACAGCATCGTAGACACTACAGTGTCGTTATGACTCGTGTACCATGGCATCACATGATTTTTTACTTTGGGCTATAAAACTTGAAATGCATTTATGTAGGTAGTTAAGCTAAAAAGCTTATCGTACACAAGACTGGTAAGACGGATCGAATCCTATGATTTGAATATTATATTGGTTTAATGAACTATAAATGTAAAATAGTTCTATGCATGATAAAATGCTATCAACTGCAATTAGAAATCGCTTGTCATTTTGCAGGAACTGTATTGCACTGTTATATGATTTGATATTTACTTTGGGCCATAAGATTTTACAGTACAGTACATGACTTTATAGTACAAAATTATTGAAGTACAAATTTCTTACATGATTATTCCTGCATTAAAGATTAATAATCATTGTTTACATTGTTATGATTATGCCTCACTAAGTTATACTTAGCGTGTGTTTTGTATCACACGTAGGTACCTCAGACTAGATAGCAGATGAGGAGTTGCACATCGTTGGATCAAGTTAGCCTGCATTATCAGTATCACCACATCCTAGTCTAGTAGGGCATGTATAGATATTAAATAAGTAGCTATTTTGTATGATCTAGAAACATGATTTAGTTTGAGGAATTAAGAATATTATAAAAGATGCTGCAAACGATTTTTAAACTTAGTTATTTATCGCGTAGCGATTTTAAAATCAAGAAAGGCTCTAGGCAGCCCACATAGTTTTCATCCTGAATTATATTTTAATTTTAATAACTGCTTAAAGTATATTATAAACCAATTCAGGGTCGAAACTAGGTGACTCTAGACAGATTTGTAATTTAGTAGAAACCAAGAAAGGGGCAACTACTGGACTAGCTAAGCAAGAATAGTATAAAAAATTTACAAGTCTGAAAATCAGTGTAAATTAGTTAGTAACATCTTTAATGTGTATTCGAATGTCGAATATATGTTGAGGGTGTTACAACCCATGTTACCACAAATCCAAATCAAGCATGAATTACTCACTTAACAAATACATAATTCGAATGCCCTATCCAACTTAATTAACCATAGAATTCATTTTTTTCTAGCAACGATTCACTTACAATTTAATCTACTATCTTTGAATTCATTACCACCCAACTTTTGCCAATTCAAGCTATCATATAATTCACAAAAGAAACATATATATATTATTTGAAGACTCAAGAAACTTTCTAACATAAATTTTGCTCTTCAAACAAATCTAATATCAAGATAGCATGTAGAGAATTTATAATCTAATCCACCATTTAAACATTCAATCAAAAAGGGAGGAAAATAATTTCTTACTTCTTTCCTTAAGCTAACCGGTTTTAAGACATAAGAAATGGATCAAGATGGAGCAATTTGCATGACTCTCTAAACACTCTCACTAGCAAATATTTGGTTCATCTTTTAGGGGAGAAATAAAATTGAAGATTGATTATTCTTTCCCCTATAATGTCGTGACTCATCCCCATGATCTCCCTAATCTCTAAACAAGTGTACATATCCTTATACTCGTAGAGCCTCAACATGCAAACACACAAATTTCAAGTTATTCTTTTTAGTCCTTTATGAAAAGGCTATCCATTGCTTCATTGCTTCAATTTGGTTCTAAATCATTTAATTAGCCTAATAGGTGACAGGTCAATATCAATTTAACTTGATCAAATGTAACATACTCCCAAGCCGATCTTTGGGGTATTACAATTCTCCCCCTTAAAAGAAATTTGTCCTCAAATTTCAAAATACAACATTTCTAAAGACCGATAACGCATAAAAGAAAGCTTTTATCAGACGTAGATCACAAGTACTTATCAAATTTAACTCCTAGGTGGCACAATAACTTATAATGATGCAACGAGTTCTAGTTTAGTCCAAGAATCGACTAAACCTAAGCTCTGATACCAAATTGAAACACTCCTAAGTCGGGTTAGGGGTGTTTTAGTTCGGAAGTCGGTTACGTGTGGGGAAGGATTAGCACCCCCACAAATGCCCGTTATCGGTACCTTAACTTTACGTGATATTTTGGTATTTCGAATAATTATTTGAATTTAATTTATCCCATAATTAATAAATGAATTTTACATTCCAAATGCATATATCCTTTTATAAGGAAATTTATTTTATTCGAATATGAGATTAAAAGCACCCCGTTAAGTGGCACCCCTATTCATATTTAAAAAATGAATTTCCAATCGTAAAAGGTTTTAAATGAATGACCTTTTATCGTCTTGTTCATTTTAAGTACTAACCTAAAATGGTTCTAATTAATTATTTATTTATACTATGAATATTAATTAATTTAATGGCTATTATGAGAAAATGCTAATTGCTTGAACACCTTCCATATATTTAAAACCCTTAAATTAATAATATTCCTAATCAATTAATCTTTCTAATTAATTAAAGTACTAACCTAATCAAGGTTCTAATAACTAATTAAGTCAATATTATAAGTGTATACACCTTTAAAACCAATGTTGAGATAACACCCCATTGTAAACAATGGGACACCATCCAAATTTGGCCCCAAAGGTTCTATTTAACATACATTTAATTAACTACAATGTATCCTAATTAATTAATTAATTTCAATTGAAGAACTAAGTTGATATTCAATTATAAGTAGGATATATATTAAATATAATCTATTAAAATCCATGTTGAGATAACACCTCATTGTAAACAATGGAACATCATCCAAATTTGAATTTTAAAGCTTATATTTAATATACATTTAATTACTACAATTTTCTATTTACTTTAATTATTGGTTCCTAATTAGAGAACCTAAACTAAAGGCTCTAATAATTAATTATTATTATTGTATGATTAAGTCATCTAACTAAAACTTCTATATGCATTAATTTAAATCATGCATTCAATTATATAATTTAAGCAATTAAAATTAGATTAAAGTAAAAAATAGGGACTAAATTGGACTAAAATCAAAGCATAAAGCCAAATTTATTGTATTTAAGGACCGAAATGAATTACATCTCATAACTCCAGGGATTAACAAAACAATTAAACCTTTTTTAAAAAAAAATGCGAATCTTGGGTCGACCCGGATGAAAGTTCGCGGATCTCGGGCTTACCCGGTGCCAAAATAGCATCGTTCCACTCGGGCTATAAAACCCCCCACTCTGAGCCAACTCGGCCATTTGAGCTGAAATCTTCTCTTCCTCTATTCTCTCTCTACCCAAAATTCTCTCAATCTAAACAACTTAAACCCAGAAAACCCCATTCATTTCGATCGAAACCCATTATTCATCTTTATTCTTCCTCAAAACCATCCGAAAACCTCACTTTGATCCGCCTCAAACACCAAAACATCCTAGCTTCATGTTTTTCATCGATCAAACCTCCATACTCACTCGAAATTCATCCATTTTCTTCACAATTTCCCTATTTGATCTTTTAAAAACACAAAAGACCTACTCAACTCTGTTTTTCAAGATCAAAAATCCAAATTCCCATCTATGTTCTTTTCCGCTCTTCCCCAAACTAAATGAACCATAATACTCCAGCCTAGCTCCGCCCTAGCCACCACCACTAGATCTAGGTCTGCGGCCTTAAACCTTTCCAACATGTTCACCGGCCGTCGGAGGCGATGCTGGCCATCACTGGTCATCGTCTTCGGTCATCTTCTAACTACTTCCAACCACTTTTGTAACTTTGACCACCGTTTGGTTCTGGCTGGCCGCCGTGAGACAATTTTTGGCCACCGTGCTGGAACCCTAAAACATCCACATTTTTTTACTCTGATTCGGCCTAAACTACCCGATCCAACAAGATCTCTCGGCTTCCCCCTAGATCTACCCAAAGCCGAATCGTCTATCATTTTTGACTCCGCCAAAAAAACCTAAAACTCTCCGACGACCGCTCGAAATAGAACTCTGGCGACCATAAAAATAAGTTTCTGACGACCCTTTTATTTTTCCCTACTATTTTTTTAGTTTAAAGATCTAGATCTAATCTTTTTCCTTATTTTGTTGAGGGAAAGTAAAAGAATCGAGAAGAGATCTACCTTCTGGTGTGAACGGTACAAATTCAGTGACGGTGCAGCTTTCTCCTCCGATGGCTTGTCTTCTCCGGTGACCTCTGATCTTCTCAAGTAACCCTTCGACTTCCCCTCTCACTCCTCAATTATTTGTGTAATAATTGGGTAATTATTGCACTGTTCATTCATTAATTTTTTCTCTCTCCAGGGTATTTATAGCTGCTGACCATGATGGCGTCATTGGAGGCTTAATCTACGTGAAAAAGCAACTATCTATTCTTGAAGTGACACGTGGCAAGATTGGGCGGGCTAAATGTATTTGGGCGGGAAAACAATATTTGGGCTTGTTTAACTCTTGTAATGGGTTTTTTAGAATTTAGGCTTGTAGGCTTATTAATGGGTATGTAAATGGACTGCATTTATAGCTTTGGACTTTTATTTATTATTTGGACTATTTATTTATAATAATGGATTTATTTATATATTATTTATTTATTTATTAAGCCCGGTCAAAATTTGGGTGTTACAAGAGCTTCGATTTCAAGAATGAGAAAATTTTGGTTTTTACCCCGAATTTCATGGCAATAGTCACCAAGCACAAATGGGAACTGTTTTGCCAGCAAAAAGGTGAAATCTTTTCCAACATTGTTCGATATCTCACGACCAAGGCCAGTCCATTCTTAATGATTAGAGGAAAATGTGTGCGGTTCGATGAAGGATACATTAACACTATGTTTGAGTTAGATGATGAAGACCAGCATACAAAGTTTGTTACCACCATGACTACTGCTAAAAGAAAGAAGATGCTGGCAGATTTATGTGAACCATGCACTGAGTGGATTGTGTCCTCAAAAGGGCACCGAACGATCAAACGATTGGCACTAACATCGCAACCGAGGGGGTGGAACCATTTCCTCATGGAAAACTTAATGCCAACGAATCACAATAAGACCGTGTCAGAGGAGAGGGTGACACTACTACATTCCATTATCACATGTAGAGAGATTAATATTGGTTGGATCATCATAGACAAAACGTACAAATATGCTGGTAAGCCAACTGTTGGTTTGTTCTTTCCGTTATTAATTTCTAACATTTGTATGAAGCACGGTGTGCCCAAGACCGATTCTAAAAAATCCAAGAAGTAAAAAGAACCACAACCACACCGGCTATATGGAAAAACCTCGCTACCACTGATTCGAATGATAAAGGTAATTGAAAGGTTGCCACGCCAATACCAAAGCCAAAAGCACCGAATGATAAGTCTGAGGCTTCTATGCATGTGGCAATGCTCTACCAAATCAACCAACGCCAGGAGATAATTCTCCAAAAGCTGGAGAAAGTCGAGGAACAGAGCAACAAGTTATGGCATTACATTCATGCCAGGGACATTGCCACTAGGGAAATCCTTGAAAGATTATCCCGAAACTCTATGCCAGCCTTCCCAGATTTTCTTGTAAAAATCTTTGCCAATGATGGTGCCATGCCAGCCAGTCCCCGATCCGTTCATACTCCAACACCCTATGATGCCACAGTACTAGTCTCTCATGTTCAAGTAGAATCTGTTAAATCTGAAACACCACTAGAATCTGAAGAATAAGTTCAGAAGAAATATGTTACCATGCCTCGTCTGCTGCCACTCCTGCTACATCAGAGCTAGTGCAGATCGTTAAGGAATCTGGTGCTTCCACCGCAGCCTCAAAAGAAAGAAGCACATGGCCCTTGATCCTGAGACCTTTGTGAAGATGAAGACTCGTGTCACAAGACAAGAACCATCCAAAGGGGAGTCCTCCTCTTCTTAAAACTCTTTTTGCATATTTTCATGTCATTGCATTTCTCATGTTCTTGCATTTTATTTCTCTATTTAATTGTTTATATGTTTTGTTTTCATGCATTAAAGACAATGCACATTTTTTGTTTGGGGGTGTGCGTTACCTCAGATTTATGCCATGCCATGCATTCATGTTTACATTTCTGTTGTCATGCCATGTATGTCATATAGATAGATTTTAACCATGCATACTAAACCAATAAAAAGGAGAAAAAGAAAAAAAATTCTCGGCCAAATTTTGAAGAATGCTAACACTTCGTTAGGCAAGTTTTATTAGTTTTAGAATAAGCTGTCCGATAAAGAAATTTTAAATCTTTAGTTGCCTGATGCCAGCAGAGTAGTAATGCCAAGGCTGCTTGGTAATTGAACTCTAGTTTAGGGAACTTTGATTGCACTTTACACGAGGTATGTATCTAATCTGCTTAATGAACTCAGGCTCTCTTGAAATTGAACTTAGAAAAAAAGACAGAAATGCCAAAGAAAAAAGGGAATAAGGCAATAATGGTTGCCAAATGCTGAAGAACTTTAGAGCACTCCTCTGCCTTCGGGAAAATTATTAACTTGGGTTTTCGTGGTTTGCTCCCTCTTAGTTCTCAAGCCAACATGACTTAGGGTATGAGTGTAATAGGTTAGTCAGTGATGTAATCTGGACTAACGTGGGTATTCATGGTTTGCTCCCTCTTATGTCTCACGCCAAATAGTGCATGACGCTACCCTAATCTAATGCCAGCAAAAATAAAAAAACCTTTGGCAGAATAATAATAATAATTTCTGAGTTTGGGTAGTAAAAATTGACTAAGTGAGTTAAGTAAATTTGATGCATATCACCTGCACGTTTGCACACTTAATGACCTTAGACTAGATCTATGTTGATGTACTTGAATTTGCTATATGTTTGGTATTACTGCACGAAAACAACTGAGGACAGAGCTAGAGCTTAATTTTGCTTGCCAGAACTTGTTGGCAATCCAACCAAAATTTTGTCGAGGTACTATTTTCACAACTTTTGTTTTCCTTAGCTTACATGCATTACTTGAGGACAAGCAATGAGTTAGGTTTGAGGGAGTGTTAACTCCTCAAAAGTACTGATTTTCATGCCTATTTTATAGTATCTTTGCTTGTCTTTGAGTATATTTAGCTGCATTTAGTTGTTAATTACATTCATTTGCATAAGGAGTTTAGAATTGGACTATGCCAATATGAAGGGTTGCTTGTTGGCAGTATTGCAGGCACGGCAAAGCAGATCAGCGCAGGAAGAGAATGATGCCAAGGAAGATGCCGAGTAGCTATTAGCAGCGAAGGATAAAAAATTGTCGAAGCACCGGTTGGCAGAGAAGAGGTGTTTGATGCCCTAAACTAGAGTAGCTATTAGCCATGCATACTGAACCAATAAAAAAGAGAAAAAGAAAAATTTGTCTCGGCTAAATTTTGAAGAATGCTAACACTTTATTAGGCAAGTTTTATTAGTTTTAGAACAAGATGTCTGATAAATAAATTTTAAATCTTTAGTTGCCTTATGCCAGCAGAGTAGCAATGCCAAGGCTGCTTGGTAATTGAACTCTAGTTTAGGGAACTTTGATTGCACTTTACACGAGGTATGCATCTAGTCTGATTAATGAACTCGGGCTCTCTTAAATTGAACGTAGAAAAAAAGACAGAAATGCCAAAGAAAAAAGGGAATAAGGCAATAATGGTTGCCAAATGCTGAAGAACTTTAGAGCACTCTTCTGCCTTCGGGAAAAATATTAACTTGGGTCTTCGTGGTTTGCTACCTCTTAGTTCTCAAGCCAACATGACTTAGGGTATAAGTGTAATAGGTTAGTCAGTGATGTATCTGGACTAACGTGGGTATTCGTGGTTTGCTCCCTCTTATGTCTCACGCCAAACAGTGCATGACGCTACCCGAACCTAATGTGAGCAAAAATAAAAAAAACCTTTGAAAGAATAATAATAAAAAATATTTCTGAGTTTGGGTAGTAAAAACTGACTAAGTGAGTTAAGTAAATTTGATGCATATCACCTGCACGTTTGCACACTTAATGACCTTAGACTAGATCTATATTGATGTACTTGAATTTTCTATCTGCTTGGCATTACTGCACGAAAATAACTAAGGACAGAGATAGATCTTAATTTTGCTTGCCAACACTTTTTGGCATTCCAACCAAAACTTTGTCGAGGTACTATTTTCAAAAGTTTTGTTTTCCTTAGCTTACATGCATTACTTGAGGACAAGCAATGAGTTAGGTTTGGGGGAGTGTTACCTCCTCAAAAGTACTGATTTTCATGCCTATTTTACAGTATCTTTGCTTGTCTTTGAGCATATTTAGTTGTTAATTACATGTATTTGCATAAGGAGTTTAGAATTGGACTCTGCCAATATGAATGGTTGCTTGTTGGCAGTATTGCAGGCACGGAAAAGTAGATCAGCATAGGAAGAGAACGATGCCAAAGAAGATGTCGATTAGCTGTTGGCAGTGAAGGATAAAAAATTGTCGAAGCACCGGTTGGCAAAGAAGAGGTGTTTGATGCCTTAAAGTAGAGTAGCTGTTAGCTATGCATCCTGAACCAATAAAAAAAGAGAAAGAAAATTTTGTCTCGGCCAAATTTTAAAGAATGCTAACACTTTGTTAGGCAAGTTTTATTAGTTTTAGAATAAGTTGTCCGATAAAGAAATTTTAAATCTTTAGTTGCCTGATGCCAGGAGAGTAGTAATGCCAAGGCTGCTTGGTAATTGAACTCTAGTTTAGGGAACTTTGATTGTACTTTACACGAGGTATACATCTAGTCTACTTAATGAACTCAGGCTCTCTTGAAACTGAACTTAGAAAAAAGATAAAAATGCCAAAGAAAAATGGTAATAAGGCAATAATGGTTGCCAAATGATGAAGAACTTTAGAGCACTCCTCTGCCTTTGGGAAAATTATTAACTTGGGTCTTCGTGGTTTGCTCCCTCTTAGTTCTCAAGCCAACATGACTTAAGGTATGAGTGTAATAGGTTAGTCAGTGATGTAATCTGGACTAACGTGGGTATTCATGGTTTGTTCCCTCTTATGTCTCACGCCAAACAGTGCATGACGCTACCCTAATCTAATGCCAGTAAAAATAAAAATAACTTTGGCAGAATAATAATAAATTTTTTATGAGTTTGGGTAGTAAAAATTGACTAAGTGAGTTAAGTAAATTTGATGTATATCACCTGCATGTTTGCACACTTAATGACCTTAGACTAGATCTATATTGCTGCACTTGAATTTGATATCTGCTTGGCATTACTGCACGAAAATAACTGAAGACAGAGCTAGAGCTTAATTTTGCTTGCCAACACTTGTTGGTATTCCAACCAAAACTTTGCCAGGGAACTATTTTCACAACTTTTGCTTTCCTTAGCTTACATGCATTACTTGAGGACAAGTAAAGAGTTAGGTTTGGGGGAGTACTAATTACAGTATCTTTGTTTGTCTTTGAGCATATTTAGCTACATTTAGTTGTTAATTATATGCATTTGCATAAGGAGTTTAGAATTGGACTATGCCAATGTAAAGGGTTGCTTGTTGGCAGCATTACAGGCACGGCAAAACAGATCAGCGCAAGAAGAGAATGATGCCAAGGAAGATGCCGAGTAGCTGTTGGCAGCAAAGGATAAAAAATTGCCGAAGTACCAGTTGGCAGAGAAGAGGTGTTTGATGCCCGGTCGAGTAGACGGTGAACCATTGATGACGTCAGCCCTAGGATTCAAACGATGGATAAGATGATCATATTCCTTATCCTTGAGCATTCAAATTCAAATTCAAATTCAAGGTTTATCCTAGGTCATCCTTGTACGCCTATTTAAAGAAATCAAGCAAGCACTTGAGGGGGACGATTAGAGAGAGCTTCATTGATCACAGTCGGCTGCACCAAGGAGACGTGGTTCGACCAAGCTTGACCGAGAGCTTGGATCAAGAATGGCAGCATCGATAATCCTCTTCTAGCCCATCATCTTTGTCAATTTTATTTTATTTCTTTTAAATGATGATGGTTGTTTAAAACGATGGAGGTTTTTGGTTTGATACCCTCACCATGAACTAACTTAATAATTGGTGAGGGATGTTTGCGTTGAACGTTGTTTTTATGTTTTGTCTTTAATAAATAAATTACCTTGGCATTGTTTTTCCTACTTGGCATATTCTTGATTTTACAAACTCTGTGCCAAGTGACTGCTGGCATTGATTGCCCATTGCACCTTAATATCTTAACATACTCAGGGGGCAACGACTGTTGCTAGATACTAAGGCGAGATGTTTTGATTGAAGACGTTCAAGTAGATGAAATTACTTCAGGAGTGAGTCTACCCCTTAGGAGTATAGATTGGAACTTATTCAAATTGATTTATGAAAAACTACACTATAGATATATATGAGGTTTTTACATGGTTAATTTAGGGCTTTTCCATCGAGAGAGGCAATACCAACTTGAATCTGCTCAGAAAACAATGCCAAGACATACTTTATTAAAGACTGTCATGACATGAATAGCGCGAAAACTAGGCATCCCTTGCCGACGCCTATAACTCATTTAAACTCTCCTTGTGCCAACGTTGTTTTTCTTTTATTTCTTTTCTTTTAAACTTTTTCCAAAACCAACTTCAAATCAAACAAACTTTTCTTGACAAGTAAACAAGCGAAGCAATTAAACTCTTGACTAATCCTTGTGGGATCGATAACTTAGCTTACTATTGTATTACTTATAGACCGTGTATACTTGCACGTAAAAACTTAGTCTTGGCACTATTTTTGTACATTTCTAACACATTTTCTACCATTTTGCTAAGCACTCACACAGTCAAAGCAGTAACACACAAAGAATTTTGAGGTAGATGAGGAGAAGCCCAAAGGATGATCTTGATTGCATTATTTCCCTTCTTAGGGTTAACACACATGAACGGTGGGAGACCATTGAGTTGGGTCTACAGCCGGTACTCTCGATATGGGATATCTTTTTGGATAAGTTTTGAAAGTACATTAGTGAGGTTTATATGGATGAGATGAGGGATCCGTTTCTGCATTTAGTTTAGAAAGACCGAACGGTGTTTGCTTATGAGCAAGAATTCCTACGTTTGGGCCGTTATGACCCATAGTTAATTACGACGGAAGAGTTGAGGTACAAGAGGTTCAGACAAGGTTTGAGGGTCGAGCTTCAGTTGTACGTGATAACAGGTCCACTTGGGACCTTTTCAGAACTAGCCAATAGTGTGAAGGCACTTGAATGATTTCAGAGTTTGACATCTTGTCAGTTTGAGGACTCTAGAGGCCGTGATGTGGAGACCCAGGATATCATAGGTTCTTTCCAAGTTCTGTGAGGGAGGTTGTATGCTTCCAAGGGTCCGAAGAGAGTTACTTCAGGCCAGTTACTGAGAGTTAGCTCAAGATCTAGATCAAGGGTTTGTATGGGCTCTTTGATTTCTACTCTAGAATAGAGTATTGATGGTTCTGTTAGAGTGTCACATCCACCAGCATGCGAGCATTGCGACTAATATTACCTTGTAGTGTACTTTTTGCTTCGGATGGTTTGCTATAGGTGCCGGGCACCAGGATATATAGCAAAGAACTGTCCAGTTATAGATAAGGATGTACCAGCTCAGTCTTAGAGGTTGGCTACTTCCCGACATGATTAAAGTCTTTCTAGAGGCAGAGCTAGGGCACCGTCAAGTTATCGAGGTGGAAGTCCTATGAGATCCACCTCTAGAGTTGACGTGCGAGGCGATGCTAGATAGCCTGTTACTCATACTAGGGATGACAGCGTCACAGTCGAGGATATGCCATGTAATTAAGTTCTATTTCAGTTCTAGTTGTTTCTAATAGCCATTTAGCTCTTCAGTTGTGTAATGGGTTGGTCATTGTGGATGTGTATCTTGGCAATCTTGGGTTTGATGTTGCTTTAGATGGTAACTAGAATTACATCTTCTGCTAGATAAGTTTTTACTGTAGATGGTTGTTGAAAGTGTAAAGTATGCCGTAAGTTGTGAACGAAAAGTTGTGAAGTTTTGGATTATTTGAATCTGGTTGCTAGTGTTAGATGTGTAGGATCTTTAACTCTCTAGAATAGACATTATGCTCTATGGTGATAGATCAAGAAAGGTTTTGTATGTTACGAGATATTCTTAGCTTATGTTGTAGATGTGAGGGTTAAGAATTCCTAGCCTTAGAGTTGTGAATGTTTTGAGGGTATGAAGGTACCCTTGGTGAATGAGCAGTCTTACCATTTGATTTTGGTTTGGAACCGCAATAAGGGTAATGTTGAGTTCATTTTTAGCGTCTATCGCTCTGTGACATAGTACTTAACAAACTCTTTATTGGAGATATACTTGTGTAAGCGACCAATCGGGTGTCATTGCCAAGTGCTTTGCCGGAGACGTGCCTATCTAGGTGTGGCTTGTATGGTGGTTTTTTATGTGTTAAGCAGAGGAATAATGGTAAAAGACCGTTTCCTATTTCATAAGAACGACGACCTTGTTTTTGGTTATAGAATGTGAGAGTTCAGTATGTTTTTTCAAAGTAAAGGTATTGCGTGAAGTTAAATGAAGGTTGGGATAAGCATGGTGGAGTCGTTGGATGGAGATTTAAGGTTAATTCGTAAAGACATATGGTCTAGCAAGTACACCTTTCAATCTAGATTCTGTAGTTTTGAGGGTTGCTCTACCCAGTGCGTGGTGAGTTGTCTTCAGATAAGGCGAGCAGTATGAAAGTTATCAGAGTAATGCAGTGGAAATGTGGGATCAATAGCCGTGTTGTGGGTAACCGGGTGGTTGTGTTGAAAAGAAATGTTATTGGAGGAACCAGTTGAAAATCCCTAAGAATAGTTAGATGGTTTCTCACGTTTAATAGTTAGGACTGAATGGGGGTTAGAAAAAAATGTTTAGACCTTTAAGGATAGCCTGACGAGTTTGGTTACTTGTGAGAGTTCGTAAGCAACAATGGTCATTTCTCGAAATCAAGTAGTTGAATGGTGGAATCTCATGAATCGTAAGTAGTTATCGTTCGTATGGGTTGTAAGGTTCAGATTATGTAAAGTGTTACGTCCTATTTGTGTTGGCCGAGTCTGGAGAAAGAGCCGTTAGTTTAAGGTAGATTGATGATAAGGTTCGGTTGTCAAGGTTTTGCTTGCCCTTTAATGTTTGACTAGGGTATGGTTGTTAAAGATGATGTGTTTCTGACAATGTATTGTGGTAGTGGTGCAACGTTTTAGACATAGATGAGGTTTAAGTATAGGGTTTCAAATAGCGGATGCTAGTAGAAAGAATTGTTATCCAAGGTAGAATTTATCGAAGATGAGTTCCTTAGATTGGTGTTTGGATAGCATAGCTTGAGGATGGTTTCTTGCCCTGCTTTACGAATCATTGTGAATGCTAATAGCTGTGGTATTTGGGTCGCTAGAATTTTTGAGAAAAGTTTTGAGAACAAGTGGTTCAGTGTTATGGTTTCGACTAAGGTAGGTTGAGGGAGAACTCTCCCTAATCAAGGTGATCTTGTTTGAATGGAAAAATAATTGGATCTATTTTGGTTTCATCTCCTCTATTCGTTAAAATTTCGAGGACAAAATTTCTTATAGAAGGGGAGAGTTGTAACGACCTGGATTTTTGAGTCAACAATGGGCATTGACCCGGGTCTTGGACCGACACGTCGAGTCGGATTTTTGGAGCTTATTAGGCTGAGATGTTGGGCTTTATGGACCTTCATGTGTTGTTGGGCTTGAGTGTTAGGTTTTGGGTTTGTTGAAGTGAAAGATATCTGAGGCAATTGGGTAATTCACCCTCAAAAGAGGGAAAAGGTTGATGCCTTATTAAGGGGCTGCCATTTTGGAAAAGGGGTGAAGTCACCCTTGTCCTCATCACTCTCTCTATCTTCTTCTTTAAATTCCCATCATAAACCCAAAGTAAAAGAGGAAATTTTGTTGTTTTAGAGTGGGAATCTCAGATTTGTGATCAAGGGAAGTTTAATCAGCATACAAAGATCTATCTTTCAAGGTGAATATCCCCGAAGTTGGTGGAAATTGGAATTGAAGTTTGGAGCAAAGAAGAGAGGAAACAAAAGCTTGAGAATAGCTTCATTCTGAGAATTGTTGCTTTAAGATCAATACATTTCTGACTCTTACATTTCATGAGCATCACAAAATAAATGCCTTGCTTGGTTTTATGATTTATGGATGTTAAGTTGGGTTTTTAGAAGCTTGAGCCTCTTTAATGTTAAATCATAGATTGGATGTTGATAATGGGTAAAATTGGTAGAAAACCACATAATATACTTTAAATAACATGTAGGAACATTTTGGGGCTTAACCATTGAGGTTAATGACTGGGATTGTGAAATTTTGAGCTCCAGGTTTTGAAATTTGGGCTCACGTATCGTTACAGCGTAATCCGTATCGGTATGCCTTTGTATGAAGAGGGGCGTTATGTGAGGGGCATATCGGTACAGTTGGTCGCGTATTGGTACCCTATGCTTGATGAGAATTCCAGTGGCTTTTTCACGTACCGATACGCTAGGGGAGTATCGATACTACTGTTCTATTACCTGAGGATGGCCTTCGTGTACCAGTACGCATTTAGAGAAGTACCGGTACAACATAGGGATCGGTACGGGGCTTTGCGTACCGGTACTGGGTACTGATACGGAGGTTGACGTACCGATACGGGACGTTGATCAGATTATTTTGAACCTAAATCGAGTATCGGTACTCGGGAATGAGTACCAGTACCTAGTGAGACGTATCGATACCCATATAGGAGTATCGGTACTTGAAGGGCAATTTTTCTAAAAAATTCAAGGTTGCGTTCGGGGGTTCTATAATTAGAGTAAAGGGCCCAATGGGTGTCTAAAGGTATAAAATAAATTCTAAAATTGAGAAATCAAGGTTTATAGCCCACGTGTGGAATAAATGGCTAATGGCTTGGTTATTGTTGAGTGGATTGCTCGTGTTAATAATTCATAAGGATCCATGGTGGATCGGTTGATGTTGTGTGGAAATTGAGGTCCTTGTTGTATGCTGAAGAGACGTCAATATGGTCTAGTTGTCGTGAATAATGAGATGATCTAATGAGAATGTAGTGGATGAGCTTAAAAGACATATAAATTATTGTAACAAATGAATTATGCCTTGGGGCATTGGTAATGGTTGGCTTGATGCTTCTTATCTCTTAGTGAGATGTATGGATGTTCGGGGAGTATATGTTATCCTATGTGTCTTGGTCAGGAATTCGAATGTCCTAGAGTCAGTCCAAGGGCACTTATATAAGGGATGTGTACTTCAGGCTGTGTGATTGAGTACATCTGACGTATCCATGGGCTATGTGAAACTGGATGCAGTTAGAAACCTATCTGTGGCTAAGGTGAACCGGATAAAGAAACATAACTCGTTAGGCTGTGTGAGCTCGAGTAACTCGTTGGGTTATGTGAATTCGAGTAACCTGATTGGTATTAATTTACAGGTAAAACTTTGATACACAAGCAGGGTAAAATTAATTTTATACAAGCCTGTGTATTTACACTATAAAATTAAAATCATAAATTTCTAACTCTAACCCTAAAACCTTAAACCTTAAACCCTAAACCTTAAACCCTATACGCTAAATTCTAAACACTATCCTTAAATTCTAAATCATACAACGTAATACTCTAAACTTTAAGCCCTAAACTAAAATCCTAAACCCTGAATTAAAAAATACGTATAAACTAAAATTTACACGCATATGTATTAAAGTTTTTTTTTCTTAATTTAATTGATTTAACAGCAGCATGAAAATTACAGTAAATGTACTCAATTAATGCGCATATTGCCGCGCCAAAGATAAAATTAATAGTTTTGATTTTCCGACCAAAATATTTAATACGGATTGGTGTTGAATTTGATGGTTAGCCTAGGGCAGGACAACAAGTGGCATTAGATATTTAATGACCGTCCACTCTTGTTTTTTCTATTTTCAAAACTCCAAATTATATAGTAATTTTTTAAATGGTTAGAAATTTTAGATTTATATATTTATTTTCATATTATGTAATAAATTGAATATATTATTATATTTACATCGTCTTCAAAATTTTGATTATTATTATACAAAATTAAAATGTTTTATCGTATAATATTCGGATACAAATGAGAGATCAGAACGGATCACAGATGTTGATACTCCAACTTCATATTACAGAATGTTGTAAGCACCATTGGTAGCCTCTTAACACCAAAATGAGAATAGTTGACGTCAAAAATAAGATGACACTGAACAAGGTCGTACACGAAGGAGTTTGTGATGATTTCTGGTGATTCACTTCTGATTTGAGCAAAATTCGTTATAGACAGTAATCGGAATAAATAGAGAATGAACTGAAGGTAAAGATGCCAGAGAGTATGTAGGTGGTCGAGTGAGGTTGAAGAACACTCAAAATGTATTCGGTCAGTCCATTTCGGGGTTTTTAAGGAGGAGCTAATGATGCCTTTTATGGACAAATGACGGGACTAGGCCTAGTTAATTGGCGGATAGTGGCGTGCTAGGTGTCACGGCCTTAGCCTTTAGTTCACTCGGTCGCTAAGCCGTGCGGCACTTGAAAGGGACTCTTCCCGATCAAGTCAGCCTTTTTCCCTCGATTGATCTGCTCAAAATAAGCAAGCAACACATTAGTCTCACGCCACAAAACCATTCTTCAAGCCCTTGGCGAAACCGTGGGGCATAGCGGATGCACACAGTCGACCCCCAGCTTCCCCGTAGGAAAAAAAAGAACGGTTTTTATTTTATTAAAAAAAAAAAAAAAGAAACATCGGTTACATTAGAAAACTCACCCACACCATCGACTTGGGCGGTAGGGGCCGCCTCGATGGTGTGTAGGATACATACCTTTACCAGTGGATCAGCCCAAACTCTGCCGACTGTCCACCCCCTACATATATGCGAAAAAAACATAATAGAAATGACCCGAGTAAACATTCTATTGTTTGAAACGAGGACACTTTTTCCTAACTAAAGAAATAATTGAAAACAAAGACTCTTCTTCCTAAAACATTGATGTGCTTGAAAATGGGGCATGGTAGAAGTGACTGCCAGGCCCCTAACTCGGTTGTAACACCATGTGAGGGGATGGCCACAACATCCTCCCCCACCTAACTTGTCGACGCCCTCGTTGACCGAGCTGCAAGGAACTCCTCGATTTTTCTCGCTTGAACGCCTTTAGGTCATGATCTCTCTCCCAACTTGTCTCTTCGGCCCGAGACCTTCCCACTTGACCAGGTACTCACGAATGTGCTTCTTCTTGGACACCGTAACAAACCTATCAGCAAGGATCTCCTCAACTCGACGCTCGATGGGGGTTTGGTACCGATGGGGCCCCGATCACTCGCCCTCGGCTAATATCCGAGGGGCTCGCATGAAAAGCCTTTAAATTGCTCACATGGAACACGGGGTGAACTTTCATCCATGAGGGCGGCTTGATCTTGTATGAGTTATTTCCAACTTTGGCCACAATCGGTCGGGTCCTTCATACTTTCGCACCAATCGCCGATCTCTATTCCGTAAGAACCGCAATCGTTTCGCCATTAGCTTCACAAGCACTAGATCGCCAACTTTGAATCGCTGGTCCCTCGGCCACGATCCGCCCACTTCTTCATATGTTTTGCAGCTTTCACTAGATAAGCCCGAGCAATCTCTCGTATTTTGGCGCCATTCCTTTGAGAAATTAAAAGCTCGGGGACACTTTCCTTTGTATGACTCTATCTTTGGTGTGTGGAAGCCGCTGGTCACTGACTGTCACAATTTCAAGGGGCTTTTATTAGTAGCGTAACTCTTTTGTGAATTAAAACAAAGTTGTGCCACATCCAACAAAGAAGGCCAATTTTTCTGGTTGGCCTGGATAAAATGCCTTAAGTACTCTTCTAACAACCCATTAAAGCGCTCCGTCTCGCCCATCCGTCTGGGATGATAACTTGACGACAAATTCAGTTTGGATCCCAACATCTTGAATAACTCTCAGAAATTTCCAAGTGAACCGACCACCATAACCCTTGGACACCCCAATACTTTACAACATGTTTAAAGACTAATCGAGCTGTCTCCTCCGCCGAACAATATTTGGGGCAGGGATAAATGTAGCATATTTTGAGAACCGATCCACCACCACAATGGCAGCTCCAAGATCCCCAACCCGAGGCAAGTTCACTATGAAGTCGAGTGAAATGCTCTCCCAAGGTCGTGGCTGGCACCGACAATGGCTCCAACAATCCTCGCAGTCTTTTGTCGATCCACTTTGTCTTGCTGGCAAATAAGGCAAGTCTTGGTATAGTCCATAATATCCCGTCGCATGTGCGCCAATAATATCCTTGTTCCAATAGGGCCGAGTACGCCGCCAACCTTGGTGACCCGCCCAGGAGTGTCATGGCATTCGCGTAGTAGTTTCGTCTAAGTTCTCCCGCTCTCGGGACATACATACGCGGGACCCTTTTGTCATTAGGATCCCATTCTCTACCCAAAAGGTCTTTGATTGGCCACTTTCCACCATCCTCAATATTGCCATCATCTGCGGATCCTTTCCCATATTCTCCATTATGAGTTCCCGAATGTCATTCGTCACCCTACTAGCCGACATAGGAGCAATTAATCTAAGGGTTGCCAGATCGCCCTTCGACTCAACGATCAGCTACCCGATTCTTCTTCCCGACTTTATGCTCAAAACTAAAATCAAACTCCGCTAAGCACTCTTGCCATCTTGCTTGCCTTGCCGATAGTTTTGGTTGTGTTAGGATATGACTAGCGATCGTGTTGTCTGCTTTAACAACAAACTTTGAGCCCAACAAATAATGCCTCCAAGCCCGAGACAATGGATCACAGCTAGAAGTTCCTTTTCCCGAGTCGCATATCTCGTCTCGGCACCACTCAACTTCCGACTCTCAAAGGCCACAGGTGACCACCCGCATGAGTACTCCCCTATGGCAAAGTCGATGCATCGTTTCAACTTCCATTGGTTTCTCAATGTCCGTAATACTAGGATCGGGTCGTTCATCACAACAGTTTTTATTTCCTCAAAAGCATCTTGACACTTTTTTGACTGTGCCCACTTCTCACCTTTCTTTAACAAATTGGTAAGTATAGCTGTCCTCCGAGAGTAGCCTTCGACAAACCGTCTATAATAGTTAGCTAATCCCAAGAATGATCCGAGCTCACTAACACTCTTTTGAGTCGGCCATTCTTGGATTGCCTTCACTTTTTCCTCATCCATTCGAACATGTCCTCGCCCAACGAGGTGTCCTAGGAACTTAATTTGAGTTTGGGCGAAAGCACATTTCTCCTTTTAACAAATAGCTGATTATCTCGAGTCTCTCGCAACACTAACCGCAAATGGTTTTCATGATCTGTCAAAGAGGAACTATATACCATTATATCATCCAAGTATATCACCACAAACTTGTCCGTAAAAATCATGGAACACTCGGTTCATCGTGGTGCAAAAGGTTGCAGCGCATTGGTTAGCCCAAATGGCATCACAAGAAACTCAAATGCCCCATATCGAGTAACACAAGTTGTCTTCGGTTCATCTCCCTCGCCACTCTTACCGATGATACCCCGATCAAGATCCAGCTTTGTAAAATATTTCGCGCCACTTAGCTGGTCGAACAAGTCCGCAACTAAGGGGATGGGATACTTGTTCCGGACAGTCACTTTGTTCGTGGCTCTATAGTCCACACACAATCTCGTGCTCCCATCATGTTTCTTCCGAACAACACGGGCGCCCCAAATGGCGCTTTTTAGACGGTCGAATAAACCCAGCTTTTAACAGTTCATCGAGTTGTTTCCTCAATTCAGCTAATTCGGAGGGGACATACGGTACGGGCATCTCGCAGAGGTTTGGCACCGGGACCAGTTCAATCTCATGATCCACCGTCCTTCGAGGAGGGAGCCCTTCGCAACCGATCCGCATGACATCTTTATAGTCCTCCCAACACTCTCAAAATCCCATTTGGTACCCCTTCAAAGGTTGACTCCCCATGTAGGATAGGCAATATGACAAAAGAAGGTTCCCCTTCTTCACCCCTTTCTTAAATTGTATTGTCGACAACATCTTTCCGCTTCTTGGTAGAATGGTAGCGGGTACCACCCCGGGCAATCCCCTAGAAACAATAGGCAGCTCGCGCAGTTAGGACGGGATGGCTCGGGCTTTTGTCATAAAATCCACCCCAACACAACATCAAAATCGTCCATAGGGGAAACAGTGAGATCCACGCTTCCCTCCCAAGACCCAAGCTTGGCCTTCACCCTCTTAACACTTCCACAAATTTCGGCGGCAGCAGAATTAACTGCTTTCATCTGTCCCACATCTCTAGTAATTGTTAAACCGCATCTCTTGACTTCCTCAGGTGAGATAAAAGTATCTGTTGCTCCCGTGTCAACAAGAGCCCTAGTCGCCTTCCCATTTATCACCAAGTCCACGTACATCAAGCCCTTTCCCGGTTCTTTCTTTATGTTGTCCAATTGCGATTGTAATGCACTCAGAAAACGAATAGACCCAATCCTGGCCAGATCGGTCTCACTATTCTCTGTAGGTGGGTTAGGAGTGTGTCCCCAGTGCCGTGAAAGTTCCAAAGCACTTAATGCACCCCTATGTGGGCACTCAGCCACGCGATGAGGCCCTTACACAAGAAGCATGCTAGGGGTAGCCTATTTGGCCCATTCCTCGGCGTAAAGCCACCATTCCCCCTATTCTCGCATGTGCTCCTTGTTTGGAAGTCCTCTCCCGGCTCCCCTGTTATCGGCCTCTCCCCTCTAGCCATCTTACTCCCATTACCTGCATGGTTATTGCTCCCACTAGTTGGGGCCTTGCGTTTGTTTGAGCCATCATTGTAATCGTTAAGCCGCTCGGCAGCGGCCATGGCAGCGACTACATCCTGCACTCGTTGTCTTTGAATCTCAGTTCTAGCCCATGGCTTTAGGCCTTCAAGGAAAGCAAACATCTTGTCTTTCTCCGACATGTCCTTAATATCCAGCATCAATGCCGCAAACTCTCTCACATAATCACGAATAGTCCCCGTGATGGGTCAAATCCTCAACTTCTTCCGAGCATTATACTCCACATTCTCTGGAAAGAAGGTAGCTATTAATTCTTGTCTCAACTCGTCCCAACTTTTAATGGAACACACGCCATTTGTGAACTTGGACCTCCACCACAATTTGGCATCCCCTGACAAGTACATAGAAGCCATCGAGACCTTGTCTTCTTCTATAGAGGTGCGAGTAGCCCGAAAGTATTGTTCAATATCAAATAGGAAATTTTCAAGCTCTTTGGCATTCCCTGTTCCCCTCATATACGAGGCTCTGGGGACCCTATTCCTCTTGCCCCTTTCCATGGTCACTGAATTTCCCACAGCCACTTCAATCAAATTAATTTGAGCCTTAAGCTCCTCTATCTCAAACTTCAGAGTACTCATTGCCTCCTTTGTCTCATCAGTGAGGTGTTTCACCATGTGAGCCAACTCCTGATGAGAAACTTCAATTGCTCGAACTCGCTCACCGGGTCACCACATGAGCCTCGTGGCCGCCACCGCGCTTCTAGCTCCTCATACCTATCGGGGTCTATGGTCCTACCCTCTTGTGCAGGCACTCTAGCGCCATGTTGCGCCGGCACCGCGCGCCACCGGGCACCTCGGTTCTCGGGACGGCTCTTGGCCCCCGATTCTTACGCGTAGTCACCATCCTTGGGTTGACTCCCACAACACTAGTTCCAAAGCAAAGGAAGAATAATAAGCACCACAATGCCTATTAATAACTCAAGACCATGTGTGCTTAAAGAGGGAGTAAGCACCACCGTGCTTTCCCAAAAAAAAAAAAAAACTCGCACCACTGCGTGCACAAGAAGCAAGAGAGCACCTTTGTGCATCAAGAGGGAATAAGCACCACTGTGCTTTCCCAATAAAAACTAGGCACCGCTGTGCACTAGCAACAAGAAAGCACCACCGTGCTTGAATGAAAAAAAAATTGAGCACCACTGTGCCACAATTAAAAAGCACCTCTGTGCTATTGATTACGCACTGTGCTTTTCACCGCAATGAACAGCAACACCACCCGAATTTGAGCGCTACAACCCGGCTCGATACCACGTGTCACGGCTTTAGCCTTTAGTTCACTCGGTCGCTAAGCCGCGGCGGCACTTGAAAGGGACTCTTCCCGATCAAGTCAGCCTTTTTCCTCGATTGATCTGCTCAAAATAAGCAAGCAACACATTAGTCTCACGCCACAAAACCATTCTTCAAGCCCTTGGCGAAACCGTGGGGCATAGCGGATGCACACAATGATCGACCCCAGCTTCCCCCAGGAAAAAAAAAAGAACGGTTTTTATTTTATTAGAAAAAAAAAAAAAGAAACATCGGTTACATTAGAAAACTCACCCACACCATCGACTTGGGCGGTAGGGGCCGCCTCGATGGTGTGTAGGATACATACCTTTACCAGTGGATCAGCCCAAACTCGCCGATTGTCCACCCCTACATATATATAAAAAAAAACATAATAGAAATGACCCGAGTAAACATTCTATTGTTTGAAACGAGGACACTTTTTCCTAACTAAAGAAATAATTGAAAACAAAGACTCTTCTTCCTAAAACATTGATGTGCTTGAAAATGGGGCATGGTAGAAGTGACTCGGTTGTGGCCCCGGAACTCGGTTGTAACACCATGTGAGGGGATGGCCACAACACTAGGCCTACGGGTAGACTTGTATGTCAGGTAGTAAATTCTACTGATAGGCAAGTAGACTTGACGTCAGTCTTATCAGATTATTAAGTGCCATAAGGGCTTCCGAGACGATACTTCGACTGCATAGAGGTCTTTCGGAGTCTAGGACCGAGCGGATAGTATTTCCAATTCTCTCGGAGGAACTCCCTAAAAAATCTTATTTGCGGATATTCGAATGGCAGAGACTAAGACGGCTTAACAAGAATGGTCCATGGGAGAAGTTGCACTATCGTAAAGCCTTTTCACATCTATTTCCAGGGAGCGTTCTCGTACATACTGATAAAGGAGAGAATATATTGCTTGTCCATATCATTGTATATGATGTTTGACTGCATTCCACTGTCAGTTTCAAGCTAGAACCTTTAGAGATCGGTTGAGGCTTTTTTTCCTGTTATACACATCTAACCAACTGAAATTGCTCCACCTTTAAGTTACCTGCTGTTAGCATGTTCTTATGAGCTTCAGAATCCATGACCGAACAAGCTTTTCACCACTTCTGAAATCTATGACCCTTCTTTTATGCTCCCTGGCAGGTTCTGTAGAGGCGTTCGGGAGTTCCGGATCCTGCTGCCTCCACAATCCGGTTCACCATTTCTAACACCTCACTTATCTTAGGGCGTGACTTTGGGTTTCTGACTAAGCATCTGTTGGCCACAAGCACAAGCCTTTTGGCCGACTTGAGTTGGTATTTCCCTTTCAGTCTAGGGTCCAATATCAACTGGAATTTCTTATCAGATAGGTATGGCTTTACCCAGTTCAAGAGATTTTGCTCATTCTTGGGTCGGCTTTTGTCTAAGGGACGCCTGCCGGTAATGAGTTCGTAGAGGAAGACCCCATAGCTCCACACATCAATCTTAGATGTCAAACGTCCTGTCCGGATGTATTCAGGAGCCGCATATCCCATTGTTCCAACAACCTGTTGAAGATCACCAATTTGATGCATGTAAGGATTGCTGAATAAATATTGAAATACCACCATGATTCTAGCAAGTAATTTTGATTGCATCAACTGCACACTTAACACCTAACAAAGAATTAAAACCATCTTTTCCTCATGAAAATTGAGATTAACCTGGTTGCAGGACAACCTTCTTTTATCTTAAAAAGGTTGAAGCCGTCCATTTGTTTCAGATATGATATTAAGGCAAATACAACATCTAAACTGATCGAATAGCATTTGATTCATGAAAATTAGAAACTTTAGGAGGTTTTAACTTTTAACCACACCTACTAGAGATGAAAAGAAAATTCAAAGTGAACACAGACTAAAAGGACACACTTCAACTCAGTCAGTTTGTCTGAACATACCGCTGTTGAGACATGAGTTAATCCTTCTGAAGGACCCAACCTGGCTAATCCAAAGTCGGACAGCTTTGCATTCCATTGCTCGTCTAGAAGGATATTAGATGATTTAAAATCCCTGAAGATGATCTGGAGAGAAATATGATAAGTAAATCAATATTAGTATCATACAAAATAGTCCGGAAAACTTTCTGTTATAATTCTTTGGTTGCAACACAAATGCGCTTCTCCTCGAAAGGGGATTTCAGGGAAATAAATTTAACAAGTACAATGCAGTATCGATAATATCTGAAATGGGAACTTAAAAACATAATACCTGGAAATCCATTCCTTCATGTAAGTATGCTAACCCATGAGCTGCATCTTGGGCTATTTTCAATCTCATCGCCCAGGAAAGAGTTGTCTCGGACCGGACAGATAAATGGTTTTCCACGCTTCTATTGGGCATATATTCATATATCAAAAGCCTTTGGATTCCTCTCTCATCATCTTCAGCACAGTAACCCACTAGCTTTACAAGATTCGGATGCTCAACCACACCAAGGACATTTACTTCGGTCACCCACTCCTTATGCCCCTGCCAGTTAAAAGGCGGGATGTTAAGTTTGTAAGAGTTACTGATCCTCTTCTCAAAACCACAAGCAGCATTTTATTTTTACAGCAATTTGCATGCATGCATCATAGGCATTAAATAGAATCCATAAATGGCGAAAAATATATCCAAATGCAGCAGAACCAACATTAGAGCTAATGCAATCAATATTTTCAAGAAAAAGTACACTTTTCCTCGTCACCAGAAATACTAAAAAAAACTAGGATGGAACCAGTTATCTATAGGACTGAGACACGTGAATATGCATATGATATCGAAAAGTCTCCGCTATGACTCATAATATAAACCACTCTATCTATGGCATTTCAAAAGTTGAATACATAAAAGGCAGACTAATTCAGAAGAGGAACTTTCAATATGTTTTTAAATCAAGGAACCTTGCCTGCAGCCCCTTTTTATCAAGCTGTTTCACTGCTACTTCAACCTTTTGAGACGGATCTCGGGGCTCTTGAGAGAACCTTTGTAAACACACCCAAATCCACCCTCTCCGAGCATGAAAGAGCGACTAAAGTTCTTCGTGGCAGATTTAAGCTCAGAAATTGTGAATACTCTTAGATTGCAGGGTCTTTGAGACATGCTAGGAAAAGAGGACCGTTCCATGGACTCTGTGCTGACGCCTGAGTCATTCTGAGAATTTAATTCATATCCAGACCGTGCTATTTCACGATCAGTGCATGTAGAATTCATAGACCGGTTTGAAACTGATCTGGGGGTCTTTGATTCATCTTTTTTATACCAATTGGGGAATGTAAAACACTTCATAGCCCTCAAAGAATCAGACACAACAAAATTTCCACTATGCAAACCCAGATGCAAGAAAGAGAGAGATATAATAAAGCAAAACAAAGATGACCAACCCGGCCTGCAAAGTGAAGAGTTAAATGTAAGGAAAAAGTTCATTTCTGCAGAAGAAGAACTATCACCTAAGTAACACGATGAACAACAAATTCCAAGGAAATCTCAAATTTGCAAGGATCCATGAAAAAGAGTTGAAAATGCACAAAATCAATAGCATACATAATGAAAAAACAAGAAAAAAAATAAAGGGAAGAAAAAGGTTCTAGATTCTAATAATTCCAAACAATCACGCATCCTAGGCTTTAAAGCACTTCTATGAACAACCAAAAAAACTAACTTTTTGGGATCATACAGTTAATAAAAGCAAAAGAAACAGAAATTTTGCTTCTTAATGTTGGAACAGATCATTATTAAGGGTAAATAATCCGAACTGCAAGACAAATTCGAAGAAACTTGCCTTTGATCTCACCTTCAATTATCCTGTTTGGAAAGGCAGAAATTTGCGTATCGATCATGAAAAAGCTCCCAAATTTAAGGAACTTTTGAAAACCCCATCAGTTCAATTCCTCAAAGAACCTGAAAAATGTCTGGAATTTACGGAAGAAAAGTGTTCAATTCTATACAAGAAGTCTGAACAGGGCAGTTGAGCAGCGGGAGGGACAAGTCATACGACCAACGAAAATTTAGTAAAAAGAAAATCAGAAAAGATAAAGAAAAATGTAGGGAAAATCTAATGCAAATTCGAGGGAAACTAGGGGGCGTGAACGGGTAGTTTGAAAATGAAAACGATATTACAGAAAAAGGAGAGTTGTTATTCTTTTAGCGTTTAATAAGGAAGGATATGAGAAAATTCATGTTTCCATGATGCGTACGATGGATCGATTGGTTAGAGTCGTCTCGTCAAGTCAACCCATTCACAAGTTCCAATCCAAGCTCATCCTGCTTGTCGTTGATTGATGCAAGGGAAATTACTGTATGCACAAAAGTTTGTGAAAATTTTAGGTTCATTTAAGATATAGTATTTAGGATTTGAGTGGGCAAGCTTTAAATTTTAGGGGCGTAGTTAAAATTTAATGTTTAAGGTTAAATTTTAAAAATTATAGGGTAAAATCTAAACTTTTAACCATATTATCTTAAAAATTAAATTTTAACCATAAATTATAATTTTTAATTATAAATCATAAATTCTAAACTCATACACTTAAACCATTAAACCCTAAATTGGATCTCTAAACTTTAAAATTAAGGCACTTGTAAAATTATTTTGTTTTTCACAGCACGTGCATGAGATATTTTCTCTTAGTGTAATAATTATACTTTAAAAAAATGATACTTATTCTATGTAAAGGAGGTGAAAATAAAAAGATTTCATAAGGGCCTTGGTTTGAGTGTTTTAAGCTTTTGGTTTAGAGTTTAGGAGTCTAAATTCATGAGTTTTGAATTTAGAGTTGCGGTTAAAATTTAATATTTATGGCTAAAACTTAAATGTTAAAACCGAGATCCCTAATCATATTAATTTAAACCTTAATCCCTCACCTCTAACACCTAAATTTTAAATACATATCCCTAAACCCAAAACAAACGGTCTAAATCATAAATTTTTTTATTTTTCACAGTATATGCATGGAATATTTTCTCTTAAAATTAAGAAAAATACAAAAACAGTAATAAAAACTTTGAATTATTATCTCATACACAGGCGGTGGAAACTTTTTGTTTCCACAAGCGCCTTAATTTTAAGGTTTAGGGTTTAGAGCATAGGTTTTAGTGTAGGGGTTTAAAATTTAGGATTCATGTTTAAATTTTAGGATTCATGTCTAAAATTTAGGGTTTAGGGTTAAAATTTAAGGTTTGGGGTTGAGGTTTTAGAGTAGTGTAGTTAAGGATTTAGGTTTTAATCTATAAACCCTAAATTTTAACCCCAAAACCTAAAATTCTATCAATAATCCCTAAATTCAAAATTACTACACTTAAACCCCTAAAACCCTAAACTCTAAACATAATCCCTAAACCTAAATTTAAGGTATTTGTGTAAATAAAATTTCTAGAAACACTTGTACATAGAATAACTATATATATATAAAAACTTTACATGCTAACAAACGTTTAGGCCGGATCCAATCCAAGTAGATACCCATGCCCCGTGGCTCTTGAACCATTTAGGCTTTGCAAAAAAACAAAAACAAAAGGGCAACAACCTATAGCCTCTTGAGTGTTATATTTCTTGTCTGCTGACAGGGTTTTGCAGCAATGTCTAAACCCCTTCCAAAAACCTCATAGCTCTCTTCATCTTTCATTCTCCCCCTTTTTTTTTTTATTTCAACACTTCCTACAAAATATGCTATGGAGATGCCACCGGGGCTTCCGCCCTGCAAGGCGGAGAAGTGCGGTGCTCAAAGCAGTTCGTTTCACGTCATTTCGCCTATTTTCAGCACCAGAGGTCAGTTCAACCGATGAAAATCAAACTTGGGAAAAAAAGAGACTTATTATTACCCCTCAAGTTGTTAACTCGACTCTACTTAACTGCCCTTCTAATTTGATTGCTTTGAGCTTTTTCTTATGGTGTGCTAAGCAGCCCAATTATTTCCATGATGCTCAAGCATTTGATTGTATGGTCAACGTTCTCTCTCAGTTAACTAAAAAGTATGTAACCGTGAGAAGAGTTGTTAGGGAATTGGAAAATGTTGGTTGTGTGATAAAGCCACAGACTTTCTTGCTTTTGTTGAGGATTTATTGGCGCGGTGAATTATATGAAATGGTTTTTGAGACTTTTTTCGAAATGGGCACTTTTGGGTTTACTCCTAATACATTTGCGCGTAATGTTATCATAGATGTTTTGTATAGAATAGGACATGTTGATGGAGCTATCAAGGTTTTGAAAGAAACTCAGTTCCCGAATTTCTTGACTTTTAATATTGCTTTGTGTAATTTGTGCAAGTTGAGTGATTTGTCCAACATGAAGTATGTTAGTAGAAGAATGCTTCGGCAGGGATATTATCCTAATGTTAGTACATTCGAGATGATCTTGAATTGTCTGTGTAAAATGGGTAGGCTAGCAGAGGCATATCAAGTGTTGGGTTTGATGATTACTCTAGGAGTTCCTGCATCGATAAATGTTTGGAGTATGTTGATTGATGTGTTTTTTCGGTTGCATCAACCTGGTTTGGCATATGATTTGTTCAAAAAGATGCTCAAGACAGGTTGCTCTCCTAATCTGGTGATTTACACTAGTTTGATCAAAGGATTCTTGGATTCCAAAATGGTTAGCACTGCTTCTAGCATTCTAAATAGAATGGAATCTGACGGATTTGTTCCTGACTTGGTTCTCTGTAATGTATTAATAGATTGTTTATCTAAGGTTGGGAGGTATGATGATGCATTTGGTGTTTTTCTGAGTTTGTCAGACAGAAAATTGGTACCAGATTCTTACACATTTTGCTCTTTGTTATCCAACATATGTTTGTCCCGGAGATATTCTCTTTTACCTAATATAGCCAGTGGACTTGCGATAGAAGGGGACCTAATGGTTTGTAATTCCCTACTAAGCTACTTTTGCAAGGCTGGCTATCCGTTTCACGCTGTAGAATTATATGATTATATGGTTGATAGAGGTTTAACACCTGATAAGTATAGCTTTGTTGGATTACTTAGTGGGCTTTGTGGAGCAGGACGAATTAATAAAGTTGTTAATGTTTATCAAGGATTAATAATGTGTTACCATGGTCTTGATGCTCATGTCCATACTACTATCATGGATAGGCTCATAAGAGTTGGTAAATATAACAAAGCCATCAAATTGTTTAGGAGGGCACATATAGAGAAATACCCTCTAGATGTTGTATCATACAATGTTGCCATCTATGGACTTCTCAAGAGTGGAAGGATAGGAGAAGCTTCTGCCCTGTACAACAAGATGAAGGAAGTTGGTGTTTTACCTAATGCACACACGTATAATTTGGTCATTTCTGGTTTCTGCAAGGAAAGAGATGTCAAAATGGTCAAAATGTTGATGCAAGAAATCAGTGGGACAGAAGTTCAGCTGGGCCATCAAACGGTGAACGGTGTAATTAAACTGTTGTTCAGATCATATCCATATCCTTCAGCCCTCAATCAATTAATTGAAATGTGGCAATCTGGTCTGATACCTGATGAGGCAATGTATGCACAATTCTCCAAGGAGCCTGCATCCGGAATAAACATCGCTCATGCTCAGCACTTGCTCATGAGGGATAAAGTATGGGTAGACTCAACTAGCTCTGATGACATTCCTGATGTGGCTGCTTCTGTGGGCTGAACTGTTCAGTGAATAAGTCATCGCATATCTCAGTGGATGTAGCGGATGCTTGGATTCTATGTAGCTGTGCTCGTTAACAGAATGTAGTTCCAACTATAAAGGAAAGGTAGTAGCTCTTTCTATTTGATAAAATATTCATCATATCTTACTGGTTCTTTTAGCCAATGCATTACTATCTCGATCAAGAAAACATTAAGACCTTTTATAATAAGTTTGGTGTTCTAAATTTTTCTATGTCAATAAAAACTCCTCATAAGTGTAAAGAATTAATAGAAAAAGGAACAAGAGCTGAGGAAAGTTGACTATTCACTTGTGTGGACATTTAGGAAATGATGTTTGATCACATATTAACCGGAATATTATTTCAGAATCTTTTAGTTTAAAGTGTTGGTTAGTCAAAGCAATCAAGATAAGAGGGCTTCATGGTTGAATGTGAACTTATTTTGTTTTGGTCTAGAAAATTTGGATTGTTTTGGAAGTTGACTGAAGCGTATCTTAATGCCCGAGAGTTAGATAAGTAGCCTTTATGTAAGGATTACATTTCTTCCAATTTTTATGAGGTACAAGATGCTCATTGAATGTTAAGAGTCCAGTCAATATTGTACTATCTCCAGGATGAATTTAGAAAGTCTTTCATAAGCTGGAATATGTTTGGGTTCTTCCTTGATGGACTGCGCTTTTCACTGGTGAAAACGGGAGAAGGTAAGACCATAGTTGTGGGTTGTTATGTGAACTTGTGTGTTTACTTTTCTTAGCTTCACTCTCTGTTTTGCTTTCTTTGATGCTAGTAGCTTAAAGTAGTCGCCCTTCTGTTTCCGCTTTGCTTCTTTTGATGAATTTAGCAAACTTGTGTGTTTTCTAGTGACCTGGTACTTCACTTTTCTTGTCTCAGCGCTTTATCTTCAATCTTCAATTAGTGTTTTATGTTGCTTGATTTACATGGTTTTACCGACTGTTGTGTCTTTGCTTACTTGAGTCTTTTCCTTCTCTTTTGAATGCTAGATTTACTTGTTTTTGCTTTGTTGGCTTCTGAAAATTTTTCGTTTTTGTTTAATTTGTTTTTCATTATTGGTTTCTGACAATAATGTTTTTTATTTTGCAGGGAAGTGAGTGATTTCCTTTTTTTTCTGTTGCGATTTTGGGTGGAAGACAAGTCCAAAATGTCCTTAATCAGAGGGTCAAATCAATCACAACTGGTGAGGTGGATCACACAAACACAGACCACTGGTAATCTACGAGAGACTACTTTAGACTGTAAGGCCGAATCAAGCAAACCAAGGGTGGCTTACCTCGGTAAGTTTTTGTTTTAGTTTCATAATATGATTCTGGTTTTTATGTGATTTTTAATTAGGCTGCTATTTTTAGTATTATATTAACCTCCGTTTCTAGCTGTTAGTATGAACTATCTGGAGCAGTTCAAAATAACAAGAAATCTAACCAGCTCTTTACTTGTGTTGTGTACTGCTGGATAAACACTAATGTTTTTGCACATGCAGGTGAAGATATAATTAGGGTTGTGTCTCTTGATTTGGTGGTGTACACTATTTCTACTTCACCAAGTTAATTATTTTGTAGTACTACTGCTTCTATTGGCATCACTTACTCTGGTTAGAAACATGTCTGGCTAGCTCTTGGTTATTTCCAGTGGTATATTGATTAAAAAATGGATTTTTGTGGTCCTATTGTTGCTATATTAAGAGACCACCGTGAAAAGAAAAACTATTACCTTCCCGTGATCTCTTATAAATTAAGTAGCGGGAATTGAAACTCTGAACCAATAACTTTTTTGCGAGTTTTTTTGGTGTTGGAGTTATTCCCTTCAGATTGTAAGAAACAGTATCATTTTACTGTCTGTTGTCCTCAATATCTTAAAATCATATCTTTTGGAGTGCCTTAACTTAGTGGATGTCTGACATCCCTACATACTTTTATTTTTCTTGGCGGTGGATATCTCAAATTTCCCATATTCTGTTTGTGACATTTTTCACATCCATAATAAGCATGTTTATTTATCCATCTATTTTCATCGTCATTCATCTTGGCATCTCTTATTTTATGTCATTTTTGCTCTAGCTCTGCTTCTTGCTTCGTAGTTGTGTGATTGTATTGTCTACAATCTTGAGTAGAATTTGTGGTTTTCTTTGTAGGCTGATTCTATGCATTTGAGAAAGGTCACAGGTTGGATCTCACTTCTAGTGGTCGTGATGTTTGCCAAATTAGAACTTCACTCCTTCAACGTCTTGGAAGAGTGAGTATACTTGTGTTCTCATCTAAACATTTTGCTTAGGATATGTTTTAAAAACTTTTGAATTTAGAAATGATTTGCAATTTGGGTAGAGTAGTGTGACAATAACAGCATGGTCTATAAGCATTGTTGTTTAATGATTTGTGGGAAAATAATGAATCATCCATTTACTATATTTTTTTATGACACCGTAAAAAAGTTGCATTTTGTTAACCCTGTTGTTCTTAGAGTTGACATACTGAAATTAAGCTGCTTTATACTAGATGGAAAGAAATGAACACGGAAGGAAATTGGGTTTACACCTTTTCTAACAATTTTTTTCCAGTCATGAGAGTTATTTAGGGTAGAAACTGGTGTAAAACTGTAAGTTTCACTCATCTTTTATTCACCAGAATATAGGATATATATACAAGTAAAAAATCCCTAAATTAGGTAACAAATAAATAAAATATAAATCCCTAAGATTAAGCCCCATAATCTGCCTAATAATCTGTCTAAGATACAGCAAAGAGATAAGGTTTTATCCTTATCCTGAATTATAGATACATACTCACACTCCCCCTCAAGTTGGTGTGTATACATTGTATAGGCTCAACTTGGACAAAAACTTATCAAAGATTGGTTTGGATAGTGCTTTAGTGAACACATCTGCAAGTTGTTTTTCGGTAGGAACATGAGTTAAGTTCACAATTTCACCATTCACTTTTTCAGCAATAAAATGTTTGTCGATCTCCACATGCTTGGTACGATCATGATAGACTGGATTCTTTGCGATCTGAATAGCAGACTGATTATCACTGAAGATCTCTAGTTTCCCTTCATGCTCTATATTTAACTCTCTTAGAAGTCTTAGCAACCATATTCCTTCACAAATTCCCAATGCTAAGGCTCTATACTCTGCTTCGGCACTGCTCCTAGAAACAACAGTCTGTTTCTTACTCCTCCAAGTAACTAAGTTGCCCCATATAAAAGAGCAGTATCCACTAGTCGACCTTCTATCAGTAACTTCACTGGCCCAGCTAGAATCTGTAAATAATTTTACAGTTCTATCTTGATTTTCTTGAAGAATAATCCATGTCCAGTGTACCTTTTGGTACCTTAGAATTCGATTTGCAGCTTCTAAATGCCCTTCTCTAGGATTAGTCATATGCTGACTAATTACATTGACAGGAAAGGAAATACCGGGTCTGGTCAGAGATAAGTAAATAAGTTTTCCCACTAGTCTTTGAAACTGACCTTTATCAACCTCGGCTCCCATTTCTTCTCCTTTGAGCTTCGAGCCAGCTTCCATAGGAGTATCAGCAGGTTTACACCCCAGCATACCAGCCTATGAGAGTAAATCCAGTACATATTTTCTCTGGTTTATTATCAGACCCTTGCTCGATCTAGCAACCTCCATGCCTAGGAAATATCTGAGTTTCCCTAGGTCTTTTGTTTCGAATTCTTTGCTCAATAAGTTCTTCAATTGACTGATTCCTCCTTCATCATCTCCTGTCACTACAATGTCATCAACATATACAATGAGGATAACTTTCTTCCCATTGAAAGATGCTTTAACAAACATAGTATGATCTGCTTGACACTGTTTATATCCATTCTCTCTAAGGACTTTTGTGAATCTGTCAAACCAAGCCCTAGGTGACTGCTTCAAACCATAGAGAGATTTCTCCAGTTTACAAACCTTCTGACTTCCTAACTCAGACTTCATCCCAGGTTTCATTCTCATGTAAACCTCCTCTTCTAATTTGCCATTCAAGAAGGCATTTTTTATGTCAAGTTGGTGAAGATTACAGTCTTTGTTTACAGCAAGACTAAGAAGTACTCGAACAATGTTTAGTTTTGCTACAGGTGCAAAAGTCTCATTATAGTCAATACCATAGGTTTGTGTAAAGCCTTTGGCTACAAGCCTGGCCTTGTACCTTTCTATGTTGCCATCTGAGTTATACTTTATTGCAAAGACCCACTTACTGCCAACTGGTTTTTTACCATGTGGTAAATCAGTAACAGTCCAAGTGCCATTTTTCTCAAGTACTTGAATTTCTTCTTCAACAGCCTTCTTCCATCTAGAGTCTTTTAGGGTATCATCAATTGTTTTGGGAATCTCCTCATCAACGCAAGCTGTAAAAGTCTTAAAAGAGGGCATTAACTTTCCATAGGCAACATACTTCTGAATAGGATACTTTGTACATTGTCTAACCCCTTTTCTCTTAGCAATAGGTAAAATTTCCATATCAAATAAACAAGGAGAAATTTCATTACCTCCATCATCCTCCAAGGCAGCTGGACTCAATTCCAACTCTCGGCAAGTGTCAGATTGCAAAATGGCCTCAGGAATGGTCTTTTTCTTTTTGGTGTAGACACGGAGTTTTTTTGTAGTCTGTGTGTTTTGAGGAATAGTTTTAGGAGGTGAAAGTTGGGAGGCTGCTGGTGAAGGAATATCAACAGGAATAGGAGAATGTACTGGTGTAGTTGATTTAGGTGGAGACTCAATATCATGAGATGCAGTAGGCAGAACATCTGAAGGTATCAAAGAAGATGAGAATGGGTATACCTGATGTTTTAGAGGCTGGAATTCTGTCCAAGTCTCCCCCTGAATTGTAGCCTTGGTAAAATAAGGTTCATGCTCAAAAAAGGTTACATCCATCGAGACAGAATTTTTTAGTAGGAGGGTAGTAACATTTGTAGCCCTTTTTAAGTGAAGAATATCCCACAAAGACACACTTAATAGCCCTAGGATCTAATTTTGATTTTGAAGGGTCCACATTTTTTACAAAAACAGTGCAGCCAAAAATTCTAAGAGGAAGAACAGAGGAAAGAGGTTTGAAATGAGGATAACTCTCCAAGAAAACAGCCCTTGGTGTCTTGAATTTAAGGACTTTACTCGGCATTCTATTGATAAGATAAGTGGCAGTTAACAAAGCCTCACCCCACAGATATTTTGGTATATTTCCAGAAAATAACAAGGATCTAGTTACCTCTAGTAAATGCCTATTCTTTCTCTTGGCAACCCCATTCTGTTGTGGTGTATCCACACATGAGCTAATTTGGACAATGCCTTTTTCTTGAAAAAATTTACCCAAAGAAGTAGCAAAGAACTCTCCCCATTATCAGATTTGAATAGTTAAATTTTACTCTGAAATTGATTTTCAACCAAAGTATAGAACCTTTCAAAAATAGATATAGTTTCAGATTTATCTTTCATTAAATAAGTCCACGTCGTCCTGCTATAATCATCAATGAAAGAAACAAACCATCGACACCCATTAATATTCTTCACTTCAGAGGGACCCCAAACATCACTATGGATTAAAGCAAAGGGTTGAGAAGATTTATAAGTAGATAGGAGATAAGAGACTTTCGTTTGTTTAGCAAGAGGACAAATATGACATTTAAACAACTGTGGTTTTTTATTAATAAATAGAACAAGAAATAGTTTAGCAAGATAATAAAAACTAGGGTGGCCTAGTCGAAAATGCCATAACATAATTTCATCATGCTGCCCTAAAGGAGAAACGGAACTAGTAAAAGCTGAAGGAGTTGATTTAGGAGTGTCATAGAGGATATAGAGCCCATTGTGCAATCTAGCATTGCCAATCATTTTCTTCGAATCCAGTGCCTGCAAAATACAACCATTATCATTAAACTTTGAGCAACATTGCAAATCCTTAGAGAGTTTACTCACTGAGAGTAAATTGCAAGTAAGATTGGGTACAAAAAGAACATCCTTAAGGAAAATATCCTTATTAAGAGCAACTGAACCAAACCCATGTATAGGGGATACAGACCCCGTCTGCAGTTTTAATAGATTGCTTAGAGCAGGAGGGTTCAAAGGCAGAAAATAATGTTCTATTACCAGTCATATGGTCAGATGCTCCTGAGTCAATAATCCACGCTGGAGCATCTTGTGTAGCTAAAAAGGCTGTAGGGAAGAATCCAGTCTGTGTACCTTCTTCTGATAGAACCACATTTGCATTGTTAGTGCCTCCCATGTTGCCAAACATCTTTTGGAGTGTAGCAAGCTACTCCTCTGAAAAAACACCACTGCTCATTGTACTGACAGAATTGGACTGTGATTCTCGGGGTGCTTTCTGTGAAGTAGATCTCCAATCACCAGGCTTGCCATGTAATTTCTAGCACTGTTCCTTCGAGTGGCCCAGTTTTTTGCAAAAATCACAATCAGGTCTGCCCTTTCTAGTCTTAGTTGAAGAGGAAGACTGAGTAATTAAAGCAGAACTGTCAGATGTAGGAATAGCAGGAAGCATAAAAGACCTGCTTTCTTCTCTTCTGACTTCTGCAAAGACTTCACGAATGGAAAGAGGAGGCTTTGTACCAAGAATCTGAGCCTTCACAGCATCCCAGTCAGTGTTGAGACCATTGAGAAATTGAAAGACCCTCTGTTGTGCTTGTATCTTTCTGTACAAAGTTGCATCTTTAGGAGTTTCCAATCATGTTCTGCATATAGGTCAAGTTGCTGCCAAAAGCTTGACAGAGTGTGAAAATACTCGATAACACTCAGACCATCTTGCTTCAAATTGGACATCCGACTCCCAATGCTAAATAGTTCAGAGGTGTTGTCTGTGTTAGAATAGGTCTCCTGAACAGCTTGCCATATATCTGCTGCTGTTTCGTAAAGGAGAAAATGTGTACCAATGTCAGGGAACATGGTATTGAACAGCCAAGACATCACCCTACCATTCTCACGCACCCACTTTTCACATCCTGGATCTGTGGAAGGAGGTTTCTTACTCTCCCCTGAAATATAGCCGAGTTTTCCTCTACCAGTAAGGAAGATTTTGACAATTGGGACCATGGAAGATAATTATGGCCCAGAAATCGATGGCAAGTAACTGCTATTCCAGGGAGTTCTAAATAATCATCGACAATAAAATGAGGATCTGTCGAAAGAGTAGCTCCAGAGGATGCAATAGGAGAAACCATCGTTTTTAAATCAGAGAATCGATCCCTAGACTAATACCATGTAGAAACTGGTGTAAAACTGTAAGTTCCACTCATCTTTTATTCACCAGAATATAGCATATATATACAAGTAAAAATCCCTAAATTAGGTAACAAATAAATAAAATATAAATCCCTAAGATTAAGCCCCATAATCTGTCTAAGATACAGCAAAGAGATAAGGTTTTATCCTTATCCTGAATTATAGATACATACTGACATTTAGAACTATGGGATCGGTTGAAAGATAGTCTTCAACTTTTGGCTTCTTTCATATGAATGTGATTTACCATTCCTGCAGTTCAGGGGTTTTTAAAATTGTTTTGGGAAATCATGCACGTCAAATGGATTTTGACAAGTTTGGCAAACTCAAAACGAGCTTATTTGCCCGTTCAATTTCACTTGTTTGTCCTTTTTACTTGATGAATTTTTATGCTTATTTATTTATGTTTTTATGAAAACTTACATTAGCATTAATTTGATTGGATGCTTTGTGATTGATATCCCCAACCAAGGGTGATTATATTTTAGTTGCTTTCTTTAAGTTTCAGTGTTGTTACATTACAGAGTTAGTTTTCTATTACCATATATTTAAAACTTGTCTTCCGTGTGATTTTCCAGGTTTTTGACCATGGAAGACTGTTTCCTGCAGGAAAATCAAGCGTTCCTATTTCATTTGTTGGTAACTTATGTTTTTTTCTATCTTGTACATTCCTAATTCCTTTTCAAAATGAGAGAACGGAGCTTTAATCCATCTTGTACAATATACTGACTCATTTTGACTTGTTTTCAAGGTTTGATTTGTCTCATATATATTACGAGTGTTGTTATATTTGATTTTTATGATGATTTTTCTTTAAATTTCCGTTTCCATTTGAAATGGTACAGGTTACAAGTGAGATTTGATCATGCCAACAGTTTCAAAACCTTTATTTTGATATAAATGAACAACTATTTTATAGACACTATTATTAATATTAGTAGTAAATTTTTAAGATGATGTCGGATTTGCTATTCTACTTAATATTCAACGTGGCACATGTACTTTTAGAATATCTAATGTGATCTTGTATTTTGACAAAATGTCCAAGCTTTTAAAACGTCTGATGTGGTGCTCATACATTGTCAAAATGTCCATATGCAACATGAATTATCATTGTGTATCATTAAAGTACTTAGGTTAACATCATTAGTAAGGGACGTGCTTGAACAATTATTTTACGTATTATTATGATATACTTATATTGTTAGTAAATGTCAAATTAATCAATAAAAATTTACAAGTATCATAATAGCACGGAATGATAATCCAAGTATTACGTTGGTTATTTTATCAAAATACATGGACTACATTAGATATGGACTTATCTACTTAGTTTGGGCTATGACAATAGCGAAACAGGCAGCGTTTCTGATATAAGGTTGAATCAAAGGAAAGGAATGCAAATATAATTGGAAGAAAGAATGCAGTAGTTGAAAATGGATTTAAATTATGGTTGCGGCTGTAGTTTCGGTTGCAGTGTTTTATCATAGTTGCAGACTGTAATTGATGTATTGTGGCATTGTGAATTGCTATTTTTCACAATAATAATTTCGGACGGTGCTACTATTATTTATAACAATTGCTATCGCAGTAAGGAACCGTTATTTTGAATCTCTAGGCTTGTGACAGTACATCTAAGAGAAACAGAAGAAAGCACGTTCATGGACATAGATGAAACTGAACCAGTTGGGAAAGTCTGACTGATCATATCATTTAGGAAGCTTGGGGGACACATTGTTAAGGCTCCGGGAGGCCCCTCCCTCTCCTTGGCCACCTCCACGCGTCGTATGAGCCTGATTTGATGCGTCACCGCTCACTCCATTCATCAAACTGTGTTGAAATTGTTTGCTTTTGGGGTGTGTCTATGGTGATCCACTGAGCCAGATAGGAGTGAGCCACCTTGGGATGCGATTAGGGGCGAGTAAAACTCGATTCGAAAAAATCGAATAACTCAATTCGACTCGAGACGAAAATACTTGATGCGTCTTGACTCGAGTCGACTCAAAAAAAAAATTTAAATAAAGGTTGAGTTGTAAAATAAAAATTCGAATAACTCGAAATTTTTAGTAATTAGTAGATTTATTTTTAAGTTTGAGATAAATCCCTCAATTTTTATGATATATATACCGATATATAAAAATATGAAGAAATATTGCCATATATGAAAAAAAATATGAAGAAATATATATGCATATATTATATGATTAGAAAAAGTCGTTTAAATCGGAATCAAACCGTACTATAACATGATAAATAATTACAAGTAAATTTTTATAGGAACTCGAAAACTCGACTCAAATCGAAAAAATTCCAAATAAAGTTTAAGTTGTAAAATATGACGCGTTAACTCAAATAACTCAATATTTTTTGACTCGAATCATCGAACGCTTAATCTAGATGTGATTGGGTTGCAGGGAGTTGACCCCAACCTCATGTGCCCTTTTCTTTACACTTTTCTCACTATCTACTTTCCTATTCCGTTCCAATAATGTTTCACTTTCATCCCTTTCCCCAATCTAAAAGCTATGAATGGGATCTTATATTTGAGTCACATAAGTGGATTAATGAGACTAGTCTACAAAGTTCGGTTCTATAATGTGATCATGTGATCTAAAATTACTTGTCTTATTGTGAAGTAACGTGATAGTTGTGGTTAAAGTGACATATGATTAGTAGATCCGATTATCAGACAAATTATAACAGAACTTGACTCTAGATGTACGTTATGGAGGCGCATCTTCAAAATATCTTTTACACCTTTAAAGTGTTATGTTTTAAGATATTTTTTAAAGATATAGTAATATATGGTTAACATTGAGAATGTAAACAATATTTTCAAGTACATTACAATATCCCCCACAGTTGTCTCCAAATATATCAAAAATAAAATAGAAAAGGTGAAGAGAATTGGAGTCCACAAGACTCTGCTAGCATTAATGAACTCCATTAGCACCATGTCTGCAAAACGATGGCAGCTTCCAGTCCAATGATGTATACACACCAGAGGCTCGTTTCTTCAGACAACCCACTACACCACATTTTTTTCTTTAGGGGATGAGCCCTGTGCTGGCTTCTCAGTCATTTGTCTTAGTAAACTTGAAACCTCAACAAATGAACTCTAAAAGAAGGGGGGATGTGGCTACCTTCTCTGTCTTTTACCATTAAAGTTTGGGATTCATGTAGTGTACTTGAATGCTTTATTTGATGCTAAAAGAGGCTATAAACTAATGGTTTTCTGTGTAAGATATGGAACCAAAGACACAAGTTATGGAATGTTTTCAAACCATCAACCGCATTGTAAGATACGAGATAACGGCCTTCATTCTCTTTGTTTTTCATAGTGTGTGTGAGTACATATATATATATTCCTCTGGAAAAGACAGTAACCTAAGTTGTTTCACACCATCCTTAGTTTGCAGTAATGGAGCAATCAGATGCATGCACAGACTAGTTGCAGAGATACGAATCCGACTGCAGAACTCGGCAGCCTGCAAGCATATGCCTTGCTTTAAAGGAAAACCCCATTGACAATCTAAGATAATTTATAACCAAAAGGTGACCAAACACCCACTTAAACAAAGAAATATGTTTCTTCATTCACATTACTCTAAACCGAAATCTTACATAACAGATATTGATTCTTTACTACTCGACCTAACCAGCATCATCACTGTAAACATCATTTATTTTCAACAAATGTGTGATTTCCAGGTAAATTTGACTCGAGGGAAACATAATTATAAGTGGGGATAGCCCTTTGCCCAAGAAGCTTATCCCATCCCTCTTTTCCACTCTCTCAACTCGTGGGGTCTTAACTTTGACAACTTCGAAAGATCACTCATCAAAGCACCATACAGGTCTTATCTGACTTAGAAAACAATAATTTTGTTTAACTTTAATATCAAGAGATGCATGTTCGTACACTTTCGTATCAACACTCAAATGCTACTATAAGGGAAGAAAGAAGGCAACCATTTCAACAGTCATAAATTTACCAAGACTTGGATCAATCTAAACTCACTATCGAGTAGGCTTAGCTACCTGTCTTTTCAAGTGTCAACCATTAATGCTCTCCATGCATAGACTGTCTGTTTTTACTATCCAACTGCTATATAATCCTGTCTTTTACTTCATCTGTTCCATCATTATTGGCAACTTCTTTTCCTTCTATCTGCTTTCTATCTGCATTTGCATTTCACTATCCATTTTCCTTGGAAGACAATGAAAGGGAAGTTTCTAAAGGCATGCTTCACAAAATGGAGGAAGATGGGGAATAGTGTCATACCTTGTAGCAGCTGCGAGTGCTGTTATCAGCGGGTAAAATGGCTGAATTCCATGCACGAAGGATGTTCGATCCCTAGAGATGTGCCAAAGGGTCATTTAGTGGTGTATGTTGGTGAGAACTACAAGAGGCTTGTGATTAAAATCACCTTGCTCAAGCACCCACTATTCAAGGCATTGCTGGATCAAGCTCGGGACGAATACGATTTCAACAATGACTCTAAACTCTGCATTCCTTGTGATGAAAGCCTCTTCCTCGATGTTGTTCGATTCACTGGCTCTCGGCCTGACCGAACACCATCTCTCTGTGTTTAGGAATTAATTCTCGAAATGTGATTGATATTCATGATGTTTGACTCCAACTGAGAATGCCAATATGTAGTATACTGAATAGATTTTTGTGAACATAAATTCTTTAGCTTATTAGTGTTAATTCAATTGAAATTTTCAAACTTCAGTTTCTACCGACCTCAACGACTCCACCATGCATGGCTGAGTAGGAACCAGTTAGACAGTATGGTGCCTAATCAAATACTGAACAAGCTGACAGCATCCGACAGTTTCCAGTTAGGCCGAAACTGTCAGTTTCATTAGCTATGGTCTCTAATCTTTGAAGCTTAAAAACATTAAAATCAGCTAAATGATGTCAGTTGACATGGAAGTACACACTAACAGGTACATGCAAAAAAACATGTAACTAATAAAGAAGAGTAAGTCGACTGTCAAAGTATTGCAAAAATTATCAAAGCATAGTCCTTTGAGGTTTTTCTAGGATTCCAGTTTTAGTAGATAAGGCTGCAAGAAGATTGAAAAGATGCCAGCTAAACAATGTCACCATAGGACATGCTCACATGTTTGATAGTAAGGTTAAAAGTCAAAAGATGAAAATGTTATGCTCCTCAGCTCAGGGGAAATATTGAATGCAAATATGCAATATCAATGTCAGAATTTCTTCAGCTTTGTATCTCAATGGTAAATCTGATCGACAATGAGAAAGCAAGGTTTATCAGTTTGTTCCCATCAAACACCGTCGAAAGGCAAAAAGAGATGATTCAAGCAACAGCTTCAAAGATTTCACATAGTTGTTCATTGCCAGAATCTCCAGCATATTCCCAAGTTTGCAGCTTTATAATTCAACCTACATACAGGAAACAGTATATCAAAGGACAAAGGTCAACAGCTTCTTTTAAAATCCGAGACAGTACCTTTTAACATGTCCAACCATATTGGCAAAACATGTTTGTCCCTAATAGATTAAAACATTGAAATATCAAGATCCATTATAAGGAAAATGTTCACAGTTAAATACTATCTTACATTTATACATTATAATAGTGAAACAGAACATTTTGTAGAAACCAGTTAACTAGAGAGTACTGAAAGAGAAGCAGGACCAGACCCCACAGGATGACAGCATCTGACAGATTACAGTTGGGTCAAAACTCTCAGTTGCATAAGCTCTGGTCTCCAATCTTTGAAAATAGTAATAATAACAGCTAATTGATGTCACTTGACATGCAAGTTCTTAAGTCTCCTTGATCCCATCTGAGGGCAGTGTCCCTGATATTTACCTGTAGTACTAAAGCAGGCAACATACTACCAGATACGCACAAAAAGCATGTACCTAATCAAATAAGAAGCAAGAAGAATGGAGATAGCTCTAGAGGTCACGCGTTTGAAATCAAATTATTACTAGTTTCGCTTGAAAAATCGGAAAAGAATCGAATCCCAGCCACTTATGAAATGTCTCCATAGGATATGCTCACTTGTATGATAATTAGATAGGTTGTATGAGAAAGTTATGCTCTCTCAAAAAAAGTATCGGAGCTTCTTCGGCTTTGTTCCCGTCAAACACCATACAGAAAAGAGATGAATCAGGCAAAATCTTCAAGGTCGGTTGATCCATAAGCAAATAGACAATTTCTGTACATAACAACTTGCAACACCATGCACGTTTCCATATATTTCTCTGGTTTGTTTCCCAAAAGCTGGTCTTAAAATCCAAAACCAGTTCCAAAACAGCATCTTAATACCCCCTGCTGCCTAACAGGCAAAAAAAATGAAATAACAAGATCAAATTTAAGGATAATGTTCATAACTAAACACTTCGTTGTACTATCTGAACCTTCCTTGCTTCTCTTCACCAAAAGATTCATATATTTCGTAAATAAATTTTAGGGTAAAATATACAAATAGTCACTAAACTATCTAAAAAACATAAAATTGTCACCGAACTTCTAATAGTTACATAACGGACATTAAAATTTAGTTTTTGTTACAAAATGGTCACTAAGGGGATGTGGCAGTTAAGAAAACTTGTATTATAGCACATTTAGTCCTCCAAGTTTGCACATTCAATTAATTTAGTCCTAATTAAAAATAAATTTAGTCCTCATTATTTACACATTCTTTCAATTTGGTCCTATTTTAAATTAGAAATAAAACAACTTTTTCTTTTGGTCAGACGTTGACCAGAGGGAGGAATGGGGACTCAAACCTAGGTAAAGAGAAAAAATGGACACTAACCATTAAGTCAAAGCTAATCTTTAGATATAAATGAGAACAAGTAATATGTAGGCATAAAGTCAAAAAATACCCTTAACGTTTGATTAAATAGTCATTTTGGTCTCTATTCTTTTTTTGGAGCAATTCAACCCCAACGTTTCATTTTGAGTCAAAATAGCCCATATGCGGATCAAAATTGTTAGAAAACTAACGGTAAACAATCGAAATGACTTGAGAGAATGATAAGTCATCAGAAAAATTATTTTATATTTTATATAATTTTATAAAATTATTTTTTGACCGATGTAACATTTTTTCAAGTCAACACATTTGTCTATATGATATTGTTATGTCAACGTGTACTGCCATATAAGTTTATCACGTCTTTCAAGCTATTTACCGTCAGTTGACTGACAGTTTTCATCTGCAGAGGGGTCATTTTGACCCAAAATAAAATATTGAGTTGAATTGCTCCAAAAAAAGAATAAGAGTCAAAGTGACTATTCAATCAAACGTTGAGAGCATTTTTTTTTTTTACTTTACGCCTAATATATATATGTCATACATGTTGTCTAAAATATGCTTCTCTTCCCTGTCTGTTCCTTTTTACTTTTCCAATATGCCCCCTTCATTTAGTTTTCCATGTAAATAACTTGAAGCCTTCCATTTTTTTGGCAAGGAAGGAATATGTCCTGTTTCAGATTGGTAAAATATTAATGAAAGATGTTACCATATTTCAAAAGTAAATAAGCGGCGAGTCCTTGGCAATAATTGAGCCATGTTTTGTTCCAGGCTTTCTTTGAATTTCCTGGAAAACAACGCCATGTAAACCACTTATATGTGTAGCGACAGGTTATGTTAATATTGTATAATTGTGCGTTGCTGAAAACTTACCTAATTTAGGAGTTAGAGAGAATTATAGATATTGCATAATAAGAACTTTTCAATACCAAACGACCAGTTTCACATTACTTTTAAAAACTGTATTAAAAAAATTTTGTTAGAATGTTTTATTTAAAATTGAGTGTTTGAGGTATTGTCAAAAAATATTTTTTAAATAGATAGAATACCTATATTTAAATATTACTTCTAAAATTATAAATGATATAAATAAACTCGAGCGCATTTAGAAAAAATAAAAAATTTCAGCTTTAAAAAACTCCTCTCAAATCAAGTTAAAAAACATTTTTAAACCTTAGAAACTACCTATTTTGCATTGTTTTTACTCCAAATACACTGTTGAAAAAGCAATACATGACCAAAATCTGTTTCTAGTCGAATAGTAGGTTTTGATTTAAGGTTTCCATGGTGTCTTTAACTAATAAGCATTAATGCTAGCACATGGATATCTGGACTGCCATTGTAACTCCCTTCTGGCCTGCTCTCAAATGCAAGAATGTAAGAAAGCATGTACAACAAACTCATCATCTCAACCATGTGCTTATGAAATCAAACACTTGGCTTCTTTTCTTTCCTCTAAATAGGATGAATATAAGATAAAATGTTATTATCATATCACCAATTCTATCATGCCATTTCAGTACACAGTCATGGAAATGGCCAGCAAACCGTAAAAAAAAAAAAGGAAAAAAAATCAAAGATCAAATGCTAGCAAGAGGGTTCTCATCAATGAAAAACCTTAAAAACAACACTGGAGAGGAGACCGATGAAGTGGAATAGCTTATTTAAATTCAGGCTTCTCTGGGTATGTGCAGCCAGACCTTCGGATGATAAAATGGGATGCATAGCAGCCAGCTTTTACGCAATCCTCAATGGGCTTCTCTTGAACCAATTGTGAAAGAAAGCCTCCAACAAATGCATCACCTGCACAAAATTGAATTGCATTGTTAACATCGACTCTATTACGCTATTGTGATTTACTGTTTGACTCGCATATGCCGAATTGGATTAAATCACATGAAAACTAAATAGAGCCAGTTCCATCCACTCTTCCTTTTCCGGGGTATGTGTCAAATATGGTAAGGTCATTCTAGGATTTACAATTGTCAAGTCTTGGAAATGAAAGGGAAAAGTTGTCTACCTGCACCGTTTGTATCAACCAGTTTTTCCTTGGGTAACAATATAATAGGGAACTGCTTCACTTTCCCATCCTCGGCAACAACTACCGGATCTGCACCCTGAGTAATGACAGTAATCCTCTTGTGTGTTCCAGATGCTTTCGGCCACTGTGAAATCTTCAGGGCTATCTCTGCAACATCATCAGTCTAGAAGGCAAAACCAGCCCAAACAGGTCAATACCAAACATTGTCCACTTCAAATCCATAATAGTTGTTAGTTGTAGATAAGATAAGTTTATTTATTTACTGTAGATAATCTAAACTAGTATGGATAAACTATAAAGTTTGAATTATTTATCCCTTATCTTAGGATTTTATCTCTTATCTTATCTCATAGGTTGAATTTAATTTGAATTTACATTAGTGTATTTGTAACATAACTCTTTGTAACTAGCCTATAAAAGGCCTTGTATCTGTGTTATTTAAAATCAAGAAAAACAGTGAATCTAATTGATCACTGCCAAAAATACTTCTCTTTATTTTCTACATGGTATCAGTTTAGGCTAATAGATCCTTATCACACGCTTTAGCTGTCGCAACCATGGTCAATATCCCATATGTTTTTTTGGTTCCGGTTACCAATTGCAGATTTACTGGTCCTGGTAAAACCAGTGACTTGAATCTTGCCCTTACAGCTCATGAAGGTACAAAAGGGTGCTAGTTTTTTGACACTGGCGTGGCTGCACCGGGATGGATAATTGATTCCGGAGCCTCTGATCATATGACTGGGGACAAAGGGTTGTTCAACACATTTCAGACAACATCTCCTCGCTCCTCTATAAGAACAACAGATGGTTCTTTATCGCCTATTGTAGGGAGTGGCTCTGTTGTTGTCAATAAGAATATACTGTTAAAAGATGTCCTTTATGTACCAGCTTTGAAATGCAATCTTCTTTCTGTCAGTAAGCTGACTATTGAATTGAAATGTGTGACTAAATTCACTCTCCAAACTTGTGAATTGCAGGCAATGGGCTCGGGGCAGATACTTGGTAATGCTAGGTTGTCTGGTGGGCTCTATGTGCTTCATGGAGAACCGCTTCTCTCTTCTCATAAAAATTTCAAGAGTTTGTTTTTCTCTTCTTTAGTTTCAACTTCTAAAAAATCCAATGATGTTATGCTCTGGCATTTCAGGCTAGATCATCCCAATTTTTATTATTTAGCAAAGTTATTTCCAACTTTGTTTCTCAATCAAAAACCACAATTCTTTCATTGTGACATTTGTTCTCTTGCTAAGCACACTAAAAATTCGTATCTGTCATCCGTTTATAAACCTTCTAAACCTTTTTCTCTTGTCCACAGTGATGTTTGGGGCCCTTCTAAGGTGAAGAATATAAATGGGTGTCGATGGTTTGTATCCTTTATTGATGACCATTCTCGTACTACATGGATTTTTTTTATGAAAAAAAAATCTGAGGTAGAACAAATATTTAAGAGGTTTATACTATGGTAGTGACTCAGTTTAATAGTCACATTCAAATTTTGCACTCTAATAACGGGGGAGAGTGTTTTACAAAAACATTGGGTCTCCAGATTAGTTCTTGTGTCAATATTCCGCAGCAAAATGAGATCGCAGAGAGGAAAAACAGACATCTTTTAGAGGTAACTAGGTCCTTACTCTTCTCTCACAATGTACCTACTCAATATTGGGGTTAGGCTCTATTGACAGCAACGTAACTGATTAATAGGATGCCTAGTAAAGTCCTAAAATTTCAAACTCCAAGGTCAATGTTTCTGGACAATTATCCTACTTTTACACCTGTCATCTACCCTTCCTTTGAGAGTTTTTGGGTGCACTGCCTATGTCTATAATACTAGTCCCTCTAGGTCTAAACTTGATCCTAGATCTATTAAGTGCCTCTTTTTAGGGTATTCTTCACTAAAGAAGGGCTACAAGTGTTACTCTCCTCATACTCGTAAGTTTTATGTTTCTCTGGATGTTACATTTTTTGAACACGTTTCATATTTTACCAAGTCTTCAATTCAGGGGGAGAACTTTGATCAATTCCAGCCTTTAAATCTTTTGCCACAGCAAAACCACCTTGTTCCAGTACAGGTTCCCTCTACTCTTCCTACAACCTTTTTGCCATCATCAACACCAGTAAATTCTACCAATCCTCGACCTATTCATCCAATGAGTACTACACCTCCAGAAAGTCTCAAATCTACCCCTACGACCCCTCAAAGAACCCAAACTCCACAACTCCAGAGTAAAGAGCTGAGTGTCTACAAAAAGAGGCAGAAATCTATTCCAGAGGCCATCTTACAGTTTGCCATTTGCCGAGAATTGCAACTGAGTCCAATTGCCTCTGAAAATGTGGAAGGCAATGGAGGTGATGAAGGTAATGAATTATCCCAAGTTTCTACTTCTAATATGGATTATGATGAGTTACCTATTGCTAAGAGGAAGGGTGTCAGACAATGTACAAAATATCCTATTCAGAGATTTGTTTCTTATGGGAATTTAATGTCTTCTTTTAATGCCTTTACAGCCAGCTTAAATGAGATACAAATTCTAGCAACTGTAGAAGAGGCTCTCAAGGATCCTAGGTGGAAGAAAGCAGTAGAAGAAGAGATTGAAGCCTTGGAAAAGGACTTGGACCATGGTTGATTTGCCACAAGGAAAGAAGCTTGTGGGCTGCAAATGGGTATTTGCAGTGAAATACAACTCTGATGGCAGCATTGATAGATACAAGGCGAGACTTGTGGCCAAGGGCTTCACACAGACATATGGCATTGATTACAAGGAGACCTTTGCTCCCGTGGCCAAACTCAACACAATTAGAGTTCTACTTAGTTTGGCAGTCAATGAAGGATGGGGACTTCGCCAGTTAGATGTAAAAAATGCTTTCCTTAATGGAAGGCTAGAAGAAGAAGTCTACATGAGTATTCCTCCAGGAGTGAAGAAGGAAATGGGAGATCAAAGAGTGTGCAAGCTGGAAAAATCCTTGTATGGCCTGAAGCAATCACCTAGGGTCTGGTTTGAGAGATTTACTAAAGTTATTTTGAGAAGTGGGTTTAAGCAAAGTCAAGCTGATCATACACTCTTCATCAAGATGACACCTAGCAGAAAAAGGGTAATCTTGATTGTTTATGTTGATGACATAATAATCACTGTAGATGATCTCAGTGAGATTAGAAATTTGAAGAATCTACTGAGTAGAGAGTTCGAGATAAAGGACTTGAGAAGCTTGAGGTATTTCCTGGGAATGGAAGTGGCAAGATCAAGCAAAGGTTTGTTATTAATCAAAGGAAGTACATTCTGGATCTCCTATCCGAGACTGGAATGTTGGGGTGCAAACCTGAGACACTCCGATAGAGACAAACTTGAAGCTGAAGAAAGAAAGAGCTCGAGTAGATAAAGAGCAGTATCAAAGACTGGTTGGAAAACTTATATACCTATCTCTAAAAATACCAGATATTGGTTTTTCTGTTAATATTGTAAGCCAACATATGGTAGATCCTAGAGAAGAGCATCTTAAGGCTGCATACAGAATATTAAGATACTTAAAAATGACTCCAGGCCATGATTTATTCTTTAAGAAAACCGAAGACAGAACAGTGAAAGTCTTCACTGATTCCAGTTGGGCTGGAGAGTTAACAGAAAGGAGGTCGACTAGTGGCTATTGCACATTCGTTTGGGGAAACTTGGTGCCTGGAGAAGCAAGAAACAATATGTTGTTTCTAGAAGTAGTGCTGAAGCCGAATACAGAGCTTTAGCACTAGGAATCTGTGAAGGCATTTGGCTGCAGAGATTGATGAAAGAATTGGAGATGAACCAAAGTGAAAAATTCAAGATTTTATGTGATAATGAATCTGCCATCAGGATTGCTAAGAATTCAGTCCACCATGATAGAACGAAACATGTGGAGATTGACCGACATTTCATCTCAGAAAAGGTCAATGGTGGAATAGCAGATTTATCTTATGTACCCACTGAAGGGCAGCTAGTAGATGTGCTCACCAAGGCTCTACCAAAAGCAACCTTTGATGGATTCACATCCAAGATGGGATTATACAATGTATACTCACCAGCTTAAGGGGGAGTGTTAGTTGTAGATAAGATAAGTTTATTTATTTACTGTAGATAAACTAAAGTAGTATGGATAAACTATAAATTTTGAATTATTTTTATCCCTTATCCTAGGATTTTATCTCTTATCTTATCTCATAGGTTGAATTTAATTTCAATTTAGAGTAGTGTATTTGTAACATAACTCTCCGTAACTAGCCTCTATAAAAGGCCTTGTATCTGTGTTATTTAAAATCAAGAAAAACAGTGAATCTAATTGATCACTGCCAAAAATATTCCTCTTTATTTTCTACAATAGTATCTCATATTTAGCAACTTATTACCTCCCAGCCATGAACCTTTGAGAAGGTTCTTGCTTCTGTTTCATTGCCAAAGACAAAGTCCACATACCTTATAGACAATAAATCCAGAGTTACTTTCAATACACGAATATTAATTTCCACAAAAGGAACACATGAAAGTTCTTACGGTAGAGCTTTCACTTGTACATCCTTGAAGAACTCGCAAATAAATGGAGCAGAAAGATTCATCGTAAACACCTATAGACAAAATAAATAAGTCATACCACCAAGCTAGTGAACTTTCATATGGAGGGACTTCAGACATGCGTGATATATCGTACCTTGTTCTTTGCAGTTGCATGTTCAGCAACAAGCTGTATTGAGTCAGGTAACACAGTAAGAAAAAATCCAGCAATATAAAAGTACTTGGCCTTCTCAACTGCACAAAAATATTTACAAACAAGTTAGTCCCTTGAAGTGACGGCAGTTTGTTTCAATTATTCTTATTTGATTTTCTCCAATGACCAAGTTTCATCAAATTTATAGTCCATCCAAAACAAGAAAATGAGTACCCAATGCCCAATTCTCTGGTTTCTTCAAATGGTCAGACTTGTAGCAGTTAGCAGCTGACAGATTTGCAATGAGTGACCTACAGAAAGATCCAAGTTTAAATCTTACTATTCCAGAATACAAAACAGATTCTTTTCAACACCAAACTCATCAGAGCAAACAGAAGGGCAACTATGAAAATGGCATCACATAAGAAACAAGGAAAAACAAGGTTATTGTCAAACATGTACCTTTCACCACCCACAACACAAACAACACAAGTTCCCGTTGGTGTAGATTCATCCTCAAGATATTGAACCTGATTTAACATGATAACACAACAACAACAATACTTATTCTCAGTTCCAAATCTATCTTAAGAAAAGCAAAGTTGAAAGTCAAAATGGTTTAGAAAGGAGAAAGGCTCACATTAACACCATCAACTTTTGAGTTCTTCTTCATTTCCTCCCCAAACTTGTCCTTCCCAATGCAACCAATGTAACTAGTTGCACCAGGAAATTGAAGCATCCACTACATAAGACGGAACAAATTTAGTCTACGGTGACAATAAATGTTATGACCACTTTATCCCAAAGTTCCAACAACGATAAGAAGCACCATGATATACCTATGCAACTTTGATTGAATTTTGAGTAGCACCTGGACAAAACAAAAAATGAGAAAAACCATTATCAGCCACTATGTTCTGATAGGAAATTTAGACTCACAAGCAATGAATTACCTCCAGCAATATACTCTACATTGGGCTTGGCAGCCAATTCTTCATACCTGTCACAGAGAGCCATTAAAATGGTGCATACAACACTTGAAAACAGGAATGATTTACATATCTCCGTAGTCAGACAGTGGAAACCATAAAATGTTGACAACTACATCATACTTAAAAACCAACTTCTCAACCAACAGACCACATCATTTTGAAATAATTAGGTCATGCAAGACACTAAAAGGTGACCTTTCCTTTAGAAGAACCATGAAAAAGATGACCTCTCCTTAAGAGAACTGGTTCAAGATCTACATGAGAAAAGTCATCTTCTCCCTAAATATTAGATTGTCAGCAAGTACAACCAAACCAATATTCAAAACTTTTGGCCATAGGTTCAAATTTATTCTATATTAAAGGTGTTTAACTGTTTAAGTCCTACTAAGTTACTACTAAACTACAAAGGAACACAAACAATTTTTCATGTAGATCAACCATCAATTAGTCTCCATGCATAATAACTAGCTAAACAAGTAAATCAACAATTAGAAGAGATAAAAAGATTGAAAGAACATATCAATCTAAGGATGGAAGTGAATAGAACTTAGATCTAGCCCATGTATACACGCACACATGGTCAGGTGAAGCTAGCGTTTAATAGAAAAAAGCTAAAAAGTACCATAAATAACAATCACAGTTAAAACCAACATGGATTCATACTAAAAAAGTGTTCTTTCTTGCTTACATGGGAAGGTGCTTCTCCTCAGCTAAAATTGCATTGTTCAACTTGATATCATATCTGGAAACGGGAAACAAAACAAAACAAAACAAAACAAAACCCATATCAGATTCCACATAAAGTAGCAAACCCAAGTCCCAAAAATAACAAAAAAGCAAACCCTGTAAAGTAGAGGCAAATAAAAATCAAATGATGAAAACCGTACTTGTTCAAGAACTCTTCGTCCACGACAGCCGAAATGTCAAGTAGAGGATTACCCATCCCCAAGAGAATCCCTTCGTACGCTATTTCTTCGAGGGGTTGTCAGCGGTAGTTTGGTGAAAGAGAAGAAGGGAAGAAAGAGGAAGCAAAGTGTGTGTGTGTGAGAAAGAGAGAGAGAGAAAGAGAGAGTACGTGATATTCAGATCTCGGTTGCGGCGAAAATGGTTCCCGTCATTCGATGTTTATAGGCCCCCAGCTCTTCTCCATCTTACCAACCCAGCTTCAGTGGCCACTCTTTATTATTATTATTATTATTATTATTATTATTGTTATTATAAAAATATTTAAAAAAGGGTAAAGTACACAAATGGTCACTAAACTATCTTTTAAAATATAAAATGATCATCAAACCTTTAAATTTTACATAATAGTATTAAAGTTTAGTTTTTGTTACAAAATGGTCACTGAGCCGTTAACTATTGTTAATTGGGTGACGTGACCATTACAGAAATTTAAATAATATAATATTTAATCATCCATATTGACACATTTAATCAATTTATTTCTACTTTAACCCTCATTATTGATGTCTAAATTGAATGAATGTATAAATATTGAGGATTAAATATGTTATTATACAAATTTCTGTAACTGCCATGTCTCCCAATTAACGGCCCAATGACCATTTTATAATAAAAATTAAAGTTTAATGACCATTATGTAATTTTTAAAATTTTGGTGATCATTTTGTATTTTTAGGGATAATTTAATGATCATTTATGTACTTTACCCTTAAAAAAATCTCCCATAGAGTTTTCCTCAGGTATGTGATTATTTTTTATTAAGTAGAAGTTATTATTTTTTTAGGCATAAAGTTAAAATTAGCCCGCTCATTTGATCATTTCGATCTCTATTTTATTTTTTTAACCATTTTAGCTCTTAACGTCTAAATTTTTAATTAAAATAGACATGTCTGGATGAAAATGTTAGCTGATTAATGGTCAATTTTTTTGCTGACTATGCGAGTCTATATGGATTTGGATTGCTGAGTATTTTTTATTAAATTAATTATAACCAATGAAATAATGACACGTGACATCATTTGATTGGTTTAAAGACAAAGGAAAGAAACAAAATTTAGACAAATTTAATAAGAATTGAACCCAAAACTAATGCTAGAAGGGCTAACACCTAACCACTAAGATAAGCTATTATTTTAAAAATTAATTACCACTTATTATATTTATTCATTATTTTTAAAATGGAAGAAGTAAAAATTAGTGCATAAGGGGAATGGAATAAATGACTCTTGGATGAAAAGACAAAACAACTTGCCATTAAACTAGCTGGATATATTAATTTATAGTTACCAAATATTAATTTAAATAGTTTAAATTGTAATTCTCTTTAATTATAACATAAATTAAAGTATATTTATGAGATGAAATTTGTTTTTTTAGTATAATATTTTTAAAATTAATAAAATTAATATTTTTTTCTAAATTTTATTTTTTAGTTTTTTATTTTAATTAATTATTTGAAAAAAATAATTAAAATTAAAAAATAAAATTTAATTTTTAATTTATTGAGAATGATAGTTTTTATTTATATATTTTAATTAATGTTATTTTTAATTATTTTTATATTGTAGCCATATATTTAATTAAAAATAGAAAAATCAAAAAATAGAATTAGTAATAAATTTAAAAAAATATACTTTTAATAATTTGAAAGTATTATATTAGAAAAAAAGAACAAAGTTCATCTCATAAATATACTTTAATTTATATTATAATTAAGGATAATCACAATTTAAATTAATTGAATTTAATTTTTTGTAATAACAAAGCAAAGTTGGTTTGGTGATAAGATGTTGGTCTCAATTCTATGAGTACTGAGTTTAATTCTCTTTATCCAATATTTTTTACTTCTTGGTAGCAGATGCAAGTTGGGCAGCTTTTTCCTTACACTTCTTCTTGCCTCCCTGGTAATCAATTGTCCTCAAAGAGCATAAGTGATAATTCCTTTGCATTGCTGGACATTGTCAGAGTCGAGAGTGGGAACCTTATGTTGTATGCATATAGTAGAAATGATAGAAGGGAGAATCAAACTACTATAGTTATGGTCAACGTACTTGTAAGTTTCATCGATGATCAGCCGACCAACATTAATCTTCCTTCCGGTCATGACAGAATACAACAATGCTATTTTGTCCTTTGTCATCATTTCATTATGAGTGGTTGGCATCATACGAGCCTTCATGAAATGATTCCACCCCCGCAGTTATGGTTTTAATGCCAGCCTCTTCACCGTCTTTTTTCCCTTGAAAGATACAAACCACTTGGTGCCTGGTTCATACAAATCACCCAAGAGAAACTTACTTTTGGCCTTGTCCATGGACTCAGCGAATGTCGAATGTTCATCTCCCACATCATCTAATTTAAACATGCGATTAATATACCCCTCGTAGAATTAAACACATCTGCCCCTGACAAACACGAATGATGAGGCCTTGGTGGTAAGGTGGGCATAGAATTCCCAGACGATTGTGGAGTGGACATCATCAGGGTGCAGGCAAAAAATCTCCCAACTTTTTTTCTTGACTATGGCTACCACCTTCGCTGAATACCATATGTTGGGTTCATCCTTGAAATTGAATCCTTCTCGTAGCAAAATGCTCATACTGAGTAGTTTTCTTCAAACTTCTTCTTTGTTTCATCATTGAAGAAGATTTAGGGAGGGGTTGATTCTTAATTATAGCGAGCTGAAGATACCATCGAAGATTTGGAGAAAGTAAGGTTGATCGATTTGAGAGGAGAAAAGATTGGGTTTCTTTGTTTTCTTGACGGATTTGAAATAAAAAAGGAAAATGTTCTTGGTTTAAAGATGAATGTGGGTTTTGATAGGGTTTGGTGGGGGCGATTGATATGGCTTTAAGTAGGTTTAGTGGGGTAATCATCACTTGGCAGTTAAGGTGTGTGTGTGAGAGTGGGGTAATATAGTTTGGCAGATGAAATGTGTTTGCGAGAGTGGTGGCGCGATAACGGGGCATGACTAGTAGTGGGTTTAAAATTTCAAAATTTGAAATTTTAAGTTGGCGACGGTTGGCTAGGGTTTTCCATTTAAAGACCTTATCCTTGGACCTGATCTGAAGAAGGTCCATGTGTTATCAAGACTCGTGATGATGGGTGTCTGAATACCAATGAGACTTGGCATAGTGCCTTGGCAAAATTACCTGCGCTAAAACTCAAAGAAACCTTTCAAAATAGAGAAAGAAATAAAAGAAAAACTAGAACAATTAAACTAAGAAATGAAAAGAAAAATAATTGTCCTAACTATTTATAAAGGGCAAGCTGAGATGGCAAAATTTGCTAAATCTCCACAAGGAGAATAGTCTCCTTAGCATTATTTTGACTTCTTTCCCAATAATGCTTTAGTCTCTGGCCATTTACCTTGAAGGTTGCCTCTATTTTAAAGTCATTGATGTCTACTGCTCTATGAGCATAAGGCTTGACCACTTCAAAGGGTCATGACCACCTGGATTTGAGTTTATCTGGAAATAACTTAAGCCTCAAATTGAACAACAATACTTTTTCCCAACTTCAAACCGTCTTAGCAATATTCTGCTGTCATGCAACCTATTTGTTTTTTCTTTATGAAGCTTAGCATTTTCATAGGCTTGTGCTCTAAAATCCTCAAACTCATTAAGTTTTAACAAACGCTTCTCTCCTACAGCCTTCCATTCTATGTTCAACTGCTTGGTTGCCCAATAAGTTCGGTGCTCTAACTCTACCAAAAGATGGCATGGCTTCCCAAACATAAGCTTGTATGAGGAAGTCCCTAATGGGGTTTTAAAGCTATTTTGTATGCCCACAAGGAATCATCTAGCCTTAATGACCAGTCTTTCCTGGTTGGATTCATGGTCTTTTCCAAGATGTTCTTTATCTCATTGTTTGAAATTTTTGCCTGACCATTTGTTTGAGGGTGGTAGGCGGTGGCAATTCTTTGCTGCATTCCATACCTGCATAGAGCGTTAGTGATTAATTAACATTTAAAATGTGTACCTTCATCGTGTATAATGGCTCTGATAGCACCAAATTGGGTGAATATATGCTTGTACAGGAACTTGTCTACCGCCTTGGCATTATTTGTTGGGAGAACAATGGTTTCGACCACTTCAAAACATAATCTACTGCCATGAGTATATAATAATTGACAAACGATAGGGGAAAGTGACCCATGAAGTTTATTCCCTATAAGTCAAACAATTCAACAGACATGATATTTTGAAGTAGTAATTGATTCGTGCTAGAAATGTTTCCTGTTCTCTGGCACTTGTCACATGACTTGGGAAAATAATAGGTATCCTTGAATAATATTGTCCAGAAAAATCTTGACTGCAACACTTTGGCTGCTATCTTTATTTTGGCAAAATGGTCTCCATATGGTGCTGCATGACAGAGCAAAAAAATGTTTTGTTGTTTATATTCTAGAACACAATGCCGAATGACTTGACCGACATACTATTTGAACAAGAATGGTTCATCCTAATAGTATTGTCGGATGTCTCTTAGAAATCATTTTCTGGCATTACTTGGCAAGTTCGTGGCATTATATTGCTGACCAAGTAGTTGACTATGTCAGCATACAATAGAATAGTAGTGGTCACAAGCAACGGTTCATCAGGAAAGTCATGTTTGATCTCAGTGTTGTTGCCAACTTCATTGTGGTGCTCTATCCGAGATAAGTGATCAACCACTAGGTTTTCTTTTCCCTTTTTATCTCGTATCTCAAGATCAAACTATTGTAACAAGAGTGTCTATCAGATCAATCTAGGTTTGGCATCCTTCTTGGCCAAGAGGTATTTGATTGTCGAGTGGTCTGTGTATACCACAATTTTACTACCCACAAGGTAAGATATGAATTTGACAAATGCAAAGACAACTATAAGAAACTCATTCTCTATTGTTGTGTAGTTAAGTTGGGCTTCATTCAACGTACGAATGGCATAATAAATGGTATAGAAAATTTTACCACGCCTTTGTTCTAACACAGCTCCAACAGTACAGTTGTTGGCATTGTACATAATCTCGAACGGCTCAATCCAATCTGGCTCCACGACTATTGGGGCATTGTCTAACATGTCTTTCAATTTTTAAAAAACTTTTAAACAAGAGTCATCAAACGCAAAAGCAATATTCTTTTCCAAAAATAAGCATAGAGGTTTTGAAATTTTTGATAAATCTTTAATAAAGCGATGATAAAAACTTGCATGTCCCAAAAAACTTCTAATACCTTTGAAACTCATGGGAGGTGGCAATTGTTTGATTACCTCTACCTTTGCCTTGTCTACTTTCAATCCCTTCTTGGTCACTTTATGCCCTGAACTATTTCTTCATTCACCATGAAGTGGCATTTTTCCCAGTTCAGAACCAGGTTAGTCTCGATGCATCTTTGAAGAACAGTTTCAAAACTCTGAAGGCATTCCTCAAAGCTTTTGCCGAAGTCATAGAAGTCATTCATGAAGACTTCTAGGTTATTCTCGATTATATCTAAGAAGATCGATATCATACGACATTGAAATGTTGTTGGAGTGTTACACATTCTAAAGGGCATTCTTCTAAAGGCGAATGTCCTATATGGATAGGTGAATATAGTTTTATCTTGATCTTCTAGAGCAATGAAAATTTGATTATAGCCTGAGTAGCATTGCAAGAAGTAATAGAATGCATTCCCTGCCAACCTGTCTAACATCTAACCAATAAAGGACATCAGAAAGTGGTCATTCAAGGTAGCATTATTAAGCTTTATATAGCCCGTGCACACCCTTTAGCCTGTCACGATTCTCGAATGGATCAGTTCGTTCTTGTTATTTTGAATCACAATCATTTTACCCTTTTTTGGCACGCACTGTACTAAGCTAACCCACGAACTATTAGAAATAGGATAATTTATCCTAGCATCCAGCCATTTTATGACTTCTTTCTTGACTACCTCCTTCATACTAGGATTTAGTCTTTGCTGGGCCTCGATTGTTTTGCCATGAGTATCAGAATAATTTTGTACATGTAAATTATTAGGTTTATCCCTCGAATATCAGCTATGGTCCACCCCAGATCTTGTTTATAATTGCCCAATGTCTCCAACAATTTTTTTCTCCTAGTATTAAGTTAAATCAGTAGCAATGATCATTGGCAAAGTGGAATTGTCTCCTAGGTAAACATATTTGAGGTGACTTGGCAATGATTTCAGCTCCAAGTTTAGTGTCTCCTCAATGGATGGCTTTGGTGCTTTAATTTCTCTGTCATCCAACTCAAGTGGCTCAGGCCTCTTATAATAACTCGCGACTTCATTCAACATGGTTGGTTTTTTAGATTCTTCATCCATCACATTGTCATCATCCTGCTTCATGACATTATCTTCTGTCCCCTAGCAGATCTATGCTATGTTCATGTTAAAAATAAACTTCATTAGCTCAACAGCTTGGCATTCTTTAGGTTCATCTGCACACTTAAGAACTTGAAAAACGTTAAACATAACCTACTGGTCATTCATACGCATAGTAAGCTCATCTTTTTGAACATCAATTAAAGTCCTACCCGTGGCAAGGAATGGACTTCTCAATATTATTGGGACATCAATATCAGCTTTATAATCTAAAATAATGAAATCAACAAGGAATATAAATTTATCTACCTTTACCAATACGTCATCAATCTTGTCCTTAGGATGTGCATAAGATTAATATGCCAGTTGAAGTGTCCTCGTGGTAGGACTGGCTTTTCCAATACCAAGTTTCTTAAAAATTGACATTGGCATTAAATTTATGCTGGCTCCCAGATCACACAGTACTTTACCCATGAATTTATTGTCAATCGTGTAGGGAATAGTGAAACTCTCAGTATCTTTTAGTTTTGGTGGCAATCTTTTGGTTATCATTGCACTGCATCCCTCAGTAAGTGCGGCAGTCTCGAAATCACCCAACTTCCTCTTTTTGGACAAGATGTCCTTCATAAACTTAACATAGTTGGGCATTTGTTTGAGAGCTTCTACTAATGGCATGCTAATCTACAGTTGTTTAAGGCTTTCAAGAAACGCTTAATCTGCTGATCTTGCTTGTGTTTCTAGAGCTTCTGTGGAAAATATAGTAGTAGGTAGGTAAATGTTTGCTCTACTGGTTTTACCGTGGTGGTGTTGGCATCAAATTAAGGTTTGGCATTGCTAGTGCTTGCTTCCTTTCTCAGCTTTCTTGGGTTCGTCTGCTGGTACTGACTTCTCGTCCTAGCAAATAACCTGCTTCTTGACATATGTTTTATTCTTAATTTGTTTGCCATTTTAAAGAGTGACAGCTTTGCATTATTCTCTCCATTTTTTCCGAGCATCCTCCACATCACTTGGCAAAGTTCTATGAGGTCTGTTACTGAGTGCGTTGGTAATCTGTCCTAGCTGGACCTCTAAGTTTTGCATAAATGCTACTAAACTCTAAACAGTCATATTATTTCGCTCCATATACTCCATTAGAGAGTTCCCATGGGTATATCTCTGTCTCAGATGGAAACTATTTTGTAGTCTCCGTGTCATCATATTCTAGTTGAATCCCGGCAGTGCATTGGTGTTCTGGCGCTGTGCATTAAATTGGTTACCTCCTTGATTCACCTATAAAAAGTTCGGATACTACTTTCAACCTGCATAATAAGTATTAGAGTGTGGGTTGATATTACGCTTAAAAGTACCAACAAAATTCACCGATTCTTGGTTTGTTGGGCATTCCTCCATATTATGATCCTCTCCTCAAATAGTGCATAATTGTTTTAATGCCTTTACTTCTCAGACTTCAGTAGGCTTTTGAATTGTCTTCACTATATTAGTGAGGTTGGAAATTTGAGAATTTGATAGATGGCAATGCATCAAGCTCCAATTTTTCAACTATTTTTGTCCTAGTTCCCAATCTAGCGGTAGGGTATTGAAGACCATTAGTGGAAATTCTTTCTAGGATGTCAAATGCCTCCGTGTAGTTTTTATCTAGCAACAAACCGTTTGTTGAAGCATCAAAAATAGTCTAAGCATGAGCATTGAGACCGTTATAAAAAGTCTATATCTGGGTCCATGTAGGAAATCCATGCATGGGGCATCTTCTGAACAAGTCATCGAATCGCTCACAGGCATCATATAGAGTCTCGTCATCAGTCTGCCTAAAAGTAATAATTTCACTTCACAGCTTGATATTAAGTTTAGGTGGTCAGAATCTCAGAAGAAACTTCTAATATAAACCTACATTTAAATAAACTGAAAGAAGTGGCAAATAGCTTAGCCATATTTTTATCTATCTCTCAGAGAAAATGAGAATAACCTCAACTTCACTGTCTCTTCGGTCACACCAGGTTTTTGAAAAAGTTGGCAAACCTTTGGGTCTCTAGTAGGTGATCCATCATTTGTCATACATTCAATAGCGTCTGAATCATTATCAATTTAAGCTCAAAATTAGTTAAATTTACCTCTGGAACAATCAGTCCTGACAACAAATTATCCATATTTGGTGCTAAGTGTTCTCTGATAGGCCGTACTGCAGGAATCTCCGCAGCAACATCAGGGCCTGACGGTATCCTAACATATATTGTTGGATTTTCTTGGTTGTTGGCATTATTTAGGACACCATCTACTCCATCATTCCTGTTATGAGCCATTTTTTGATGTTCTTTTTTTTATCCTGCGTAGGATTCTTTCAATCTTCGAATCATATTATAAATTTTCTTTCGTAGTGCGGCTCCTGGTCGTACACAAAATAAAACAAAATAAATAAAATAAACAAAAACAATTAAAAATCAAAACAATTAATCTCGTTGCAATCCCAGGCAACGACACCAAAAACTTATTGACGGAATAATGCTTGGCAAAAGATTGAGGATTCAGTGTAATTATACAAGTAAATAATGCCAAGAATATGTCTTTTTGCGTGAAAGTATACACAACCATCAAGTAATATAGTAGTGAGAGAGTATCGTATCCACAGAGAATCACATATAATAATGATAAACGTATTAAAAATTCGTCTCATATCATTTTATTAAAAGATAATCTTAATCACTTATTCATTCAAAAACTAACATTTCAAAAAAGGCGACTAGTTAGACTTCAATTGAAGAAATTATGAATCAGTGACTAAAGTACAAAATTTACACCATCAAAACTAGCCTAGTATGTACGACGAGTTTTGAATGTAACTCACCCTACATGTTAAGCAAGGTACAATTATGGGTGTTCAAAACCATCCCAATGGGTACCCAGTGGCCCAATAAGCTCATAATGCAAGTTAAAAAAGTTGAAAGGAAGATGAAACATAGTAATAATATAGTAGTGATATTGAACTTATTGAACCTCTAGCTACCCATTGGGCCAGTTTTGAACATCTCTAGTTACAGTTGTCACATCAACCTTTCTCTACGCAAATGTAAAGTTTTGGTAAGGAAAATGACATGACGGTTGTAACTCAGTTTGCATGCAAAGCGAGTTACAACCAAATTACCTACTATAAATAGCTATCTAACGTGTTGTTCGATTCTGTAAAACACAAGTTCAAAAAATCTATATTTTTCTCTATTTTACAGTACATTCAAAACTGTGGTCATTCATGTATTGTTCGATGTTGGGTTTTTTTAAGATCGTAAATTCTCTTAAACCTCTCTATATTTCAAAGTTATGGTAATTTTTTTCGATTATTTTTACGAATAAAGCTCTCCTTACAACATGAAGTACATTGAATAGCTCTCGGCGTACAAATTTCAATATGAGCCTATGCATGGTCTTCTTATTGAGATGAAACATTATGCAGCTTCATGCACATATAACTGATCATAGTCTAAGGCTCCAAAATTATTCCATGTAGTACCCCTATGCTTCCATAATGACGAATGGACCGTTGGTGCTGCATATTCCATGTTGACTTACCCTGTTTTTGAAAGAAACAACTAATCAAAGATCAAATAAATAGACAATCATATTTCTCCTCAAACAACAACGCAGTTATATTGTTCCTAACTGTATTATGGTCTGAACGGTAAAATTAATTGATTTTATTATATTTCATATGTATTTACATTATGAGAAATTTAGTAATGTATTTTTAAATGTTTTGTAGTATGAGAAATTTACTAAATTTATTCAATTCCTTATGTATTTACATTATACTATGCCAGAAGTATTCAACTCCAAATTAAAAAAGCCAACATTGAATCATAGTTCAATTGAAAAGGTTATGAATTAGTGATCAAGATAGAAGAAGGTCAAAAATCGGCAAAAATATCAATACTTTTATCATAAAATAGAAATTAAATAATTATTTATTTATTTTATCAAACTAATCAAAAAATTACTAGAAATCAAAATTTTAATATTTATTTTAATTTCTAATATTTATTTATGATAAAATATAAATTTTTAAATAACATTACTAAAACTCAAATTTACTAAAAATAAAATTTCCAAACAAATTGGAAAAATAATTTTAGATTGATTTTAGAAGTATTTTATTTAATTTTGAGGTGCTAATACATCTTAAATTAAACATGAAATTTACTACATATATAATCAGTTCTCAATCTATCTTAGTGTTCTCGATAAAAAAACATAACAAATTTTGCCAACTCAACTCAAATCATTAATAAACCATGAATTCATTCATTTAGTCTAGAATTTATTAAAAAATAAATATCTAAAATTAAATAAAAGACTACTAAATAAATTTTATGATAGAAATTAAATTTGTTTTCCTCTTTTTGGTTTTTTCCTCTCTTGGGCCTAAGAATTTGCTAGTTCCCTGAACCCATCTACTCATAGCGTCGCGGAGCATGTCGATCTCGAGGATGAAGTGGCGTTTGTTCATCATCATCGCCACTTCTTCCACACACATCCCCACTATCCTCACCGTCTGTGTGATCAACATGTTCTAGAGTAATATGACACGGCTTAGTGAACATACTAGGACCAACTCCCCCAACACCACCCGATAATAAAAGACCTGAGATGGATGTTGTCAACATTACAGATTTTATGTACTCAATATCATAATGTTGGCCATCGTAATATTGAGGTTGTGAAACCACAAGCTATGGCACTTAAATATTTTGGAAATTACATGTTGATCCTTGTCCCTATGTTGAAAAGCTTCTTGAGTTCCCCAATTATCAGGTTCACCTCTCCATATGCCAGCTTCATATAGAGTCTGCAAATGCCATGTCCCTGTTTGTTAACTCCTCAAAAGATGTATTTTTCATGCATATATTGCCATGATATTGCTTGACTTTAGAAATATATTAGCATATTTTGCTGGTAGTTTCATGCATTTGTATCTAAGAGTTAAAGACTGTATAATTTTTATTGCCAGAGTGAAAGGGTGTCTTCTAGTTATGGTGTGCAGGTTTGGCAGGTCTGGAGTAGGTGAACGCATGAGAGAAAAGTTAAGCATAGTTGGCAAAAAGCAGGAGAAGAATGCCAATCTCGGCTGGCAAAAAAATTTGATTCTCGGTCAAACGGCCCTAAGTCAGAGCTAGGTCAGACCTAATTCTATGAGCAGGAAACGCACCAAGAATTGTGGTAACAAACCTTTAGAACCCTAAACCTAATTAGAGTTTCTATAAGTGCCTATATAAAGGAGTTCAACGAATGAGCAAATGAGGTTCTACGCCATCAGGAAGAAAGGAAAGTAGAGGCGAACCAAGGTTCAACCAAGCAGTTCTTTGGATCCATTGAAGGGCTGCATCGACAGAACTCCTTCTTTAGTCTATTTCTCTTGAAAAAAATTCTGGTTTTGTGAAGATGTTTAAAAATGATGGTGTGTTGCTGGTTTCCCCAGCCATGAACTAATCTTTTAAGTTGGCTAGGGGTGTTTACAATGAACGCTTAGTTTTAGGTTTTAATAATTGAATGTTTTGGCTTTATTGTCTATTTCACTTATGCTTCATGGTTTTATATTTTATGTTATATGACTGTTGGCATTGAATTCTCATCATCCCCTAATATCTAACAGATTTAAGAGATAAGGATTAATTGTTAAATACTAAGGAGAGAAAATTTGACAAAAGATATTCAAGTAGATGAACTTACACCTGAAGTGAATCTACCCCTTAGGAGTAAAGATTGAATATTCATCAAGTTAATTGTTTGAAAACTCGTTATAGACACATAGGTGTTAAAAGTAATTAACTTAGGGTATTGCAATCGACAGAGGCAATACTAGCTTAAAATCTACTCGGTAATAAAAACAAGGTTTAACATTATTAATTACTGCCATCGCTAGTGTGAAGTTTAAACATCCCTTACCAAGCTTATCAATCATCTTGACACGCGCGTTTGCTAGTCTACCTGAATCTTTGCTTCAATTTCCTTTAATTATTTTCTTAATTAAATCTGAAATCAATGGCCATCTTATTTGTTTCAATTCACAAGTATTTATCATGGCTTTTAATTCCTAGTCGCCGAATATTGTTTACTAAATGATCCCTAATAATATCTTATAAACTCGCCTTGCATGAAAATTGAGTTTCAACTGTCAAAAAAATAAATGAATTTAATATATTTGGCATAGTAATATACATTAAATAAATAAAAAATTTAATACATTTATCATATTACAAAACAGTTACAAATAAATGTAATAAATTTCTCATATTACAAAATAGTTACAACTAAATTTAATACATTTCTCATAGTGTGAATACAAACAAAATTTAATAAATTAATAAATATTGGTGCAACATTGTGTCCTTGTGGCCCAGAGGCAACATTTAAGTTTCATCCTAAATAATATCAGACCAAGTTATTTCATGGAACAATCATGTTGTAAGGAGAGCTTCGTGTACGTAATTTATATTGTACAGTCTTCTGACCATTCATCACTTGAGAGAGTAATGTAAATCGTGGTACAATTGGGGCTGCCAATATGACTTTTGGAAGCCTCAGTGCGAGCAATGGATGGCCTCCGTAGCTGCATGGCTTACATTTATGACCATACACCATTGTCAAAGGCCTTTTGTTGCTTCTGCGGTAGATGACTCGAGTGTAAATGCTCCTAAAGATATAGCTATTTTGTGCATTGTACATTGTAATTCATGTTGTAAGAAGAGCTTCATGAAAGTGATCGGTATAAACAATCACATTTGTAAATAGATAGTTGAATCAGGAAGAAAACCAACATAGAAATATATGAAATAGAGGTGTGGTATGGAAGAGAAAATTTGATTGTAACTCGCTTTGCATCTAAAATGAGTTAGAACCGCCATGTCGTGTTACAGTTTACTCTTACAGATAGGTTTGAGAATTGAAATGACTAGAGAAACTCGTTGTGCATGCAAGGCAAGTTACCCAAACTTCTTCTAGTTAAACATCAAACAACTATCAATTCAACATTCGACCTTCAACCCTTATGTTGATAAGCATTCAACTAGATTGGATGGATTTTTTAATGGGTTGGCACTCTTGCGCAACATTCTTTGATCTAAATGAGCCAACCTATGATCCCATAATATAACGACTTGAATTTCAGAATTTAAGGGTCAGTTTAACCCGAAGCATGGGTTTTGCATTTGGATTGAGATGTTTGGGCTTTATGGGCCTTGGTGGGCTTGTAATTTGGGTGTTGGACTTGAGTTTTGGTGTTGGTTTGAGTTAAGAGGATGATGAGAGGGTAAATAAGTAATTATCTAATTATTTGAAGATAGAAAGGTGAATCCTTTTAATTCCTCTACAGAAAAGTAAGAGAAATGAGGTCATCTTGTCCCTATTGTCTTCATCATTCCCTCATTCTCATCTTCCAACTCCTAACCCTTAAGAAAGGTTAAATATTTGTCATTTTAAGTGTGAATCCCAGACTCATCATTGAGAGGAGGTTAATCACCACTCAAGGATCTATCTATCAAGATAAGAATAGTTGAGTTTCATGGAGGTTGGAAAATAGGTGCTTGGTGGGGGTTGTAGAGGAAGAACGAGATTTTGAGATGCAACTCCCTTTCTTATTATAGAATTCTCTATTTTTCGTATCTTAAGTTTCCAACAATGTTGTAATTCGATTTACGACATTTTCTTGTAGTGAAAGAGGTTGGGAACTCTTCTAAGGATCAAGGGAAAAAGAAAGCTTGAAGCTTGGGCTCGAGGCTTTATTCTATAGTGTAGGATCAAGGTTAGTACACTATTAACTCCTTTGTTTTCCTGGAAATCATAAAATTAGATTACTTGTTGCTTGGTTTGATGTTTTGGTTGTTGAGAGCTTAAGGCCCCCATTGATGGCTAAATCCAAATTTGGTGTTAAAATAGTGTAAAATTGATAGGAAACCCCACTTAAACTACCTTCCATAACTTGTAGGTTTGATTTGAGGTTTTACCATGAAGGTTTAGGGGGTATTAGGGATAGTTTGCAAGCTCTAGAATTCGAATTCTAGGCTTGTATAACGATGCTGGATGAACCGATATCGGCACTCTTTATTTTTGAATGGCTAAGTCAAGAAGAGTTTGAAGGGCGTATCGGTACGCCTATGAGGGTATCGGTACCCCTTGTTCCATCCAATTTCTATTAGCAAAAATAGTATCAATACACTTGGGAGTGTATCGGTACCATTGGGCTATCGGTACATTTTGGTAGGTATTGATACCCTGAAGGGTGTATCGGTACGCATATGAGGGTATTGATACCCCTATAATTTGAGTACTAAGGCCCAATAGGCTTCTAATATGGTAAAATAAGTAGTAAAACTGAGAAACCAAGAATTTAACCTGATATACGAGCGTAACGAGTAATAACTTGGTAAATGTTGGGTGACTTGTTTCTAAATAGCAACCATAGGGATCCTTAGTGGGTCAGGTGTTGTTACATGCCAAGTAAGGGCACTTGTGTGATTGATTCACTTTGATTAGTGAGATCCGCTACCTAGTGAGAGTGTTACAACACTAATAGATGAGCTTCTGGATGTACGTTCCTGAGGTTGTGTGACACCATGACTCATTTGATGATAGTTGATGAGAGATTCTAAGTATGAGTGTATATTCCTGAGGCTGTATGACACCGAGCCTCACTCCAGGTTTGTTGGTATGGTGCATGTGCTGTGTGAGACTATTTCATCATTTATTTGCTATGTGTTTAGGAGGCTAGAGGTATCCCTATATGTATTATATTGCCATGTATCATTATTTAGCTACATACTCTTATTTATGATTTGCATCAAGCATGGTTGAGTGGAAGTGTATCCACTGAGCTTTGTTAGCTCAGCATTCAAAATTGCGGTTTTCATTTGCAAGTTAGTAGGTTGGCGTGCATTGTTGGAGCACTATTGGGGTGAGACCTCAGCATCGACTTATTGTCTGAGTATAATACTTAGATTTTTGTGCTATGTATTCATAGGACCCTATGATTATGTTGTAATTCATATTTTGGATTTTAACTTAATTGTTGAATGTTTTTAACTATATATTTCTAAATGAAGCTCCTCATATAACGTTTTAACTATTATTCTATTTTGAAATATTTGGACTTAATGGATTCTATGAAATGGATATGTTTGGGCTAAATCTAGTTTTAAAATTTTATGGTTTTAGTTTAGGCTTGAGGCCCAAATGTGATATCTGGGTCGAGGGTGTTAAGGGTGTTACAACAATGGTATCACAGTCTAGGTTTAGTCAGTTCTAGGAAGCCTGAGGGTGTTTAGAGTATTTTATAGGTGTCTAGCAAATGCGTTGCCCATTAGTCGAAGTCTTACCTGTTTAAACGAGTATTCGATGGTGTAACCTTATTTGTTTGCTTGTGCAGAAAAGTAATCATACCAAGGAGAGCACGAGATTATGAGAAGAGTCAGGGCTCCCATGAAGTGAGCTACGATAAGGATTATGTTCCTGGTACGAAGAAGATATCAGAAGGAGAGAGTAGCCGAGGCTACTTATTTCTTTTATTTGCATCAAGCCCTTTACCGGATTGTGAGGGCCATACCTAGGTCGTCGACTACCCTTTGTGAGGCACCAGTGGAGAGGGTATGACACCATGGTGCAACGATTTTTATTGGATTAGGGCAAGATAATCTGGTGAAGGTGGATCAGTGGTTGAGGAACACTCATTGGATCTTGAGATAAATGAGGTTGGAACCCAAAAACAAGTTGACATGTGTCATTTCCTTGTTGAAAGAAAATACACAAGTTTCATAACCCGTTTTGACCTGAACCCGACCCGGATCCATGACCTAACCCGACCCAAATCTAAAATTACCAAAATGCCCTTTACCCTAATTAACCTAACCCTAACCTTTATACCCTCCACTGCCCACGTAGTCACGCTCCGACCACCACTTCACCGGCAACCAAAATAAACCCCAAATAAAATCCCAATCCCTAAAATCTATACAAAATCCAGAAAATCCAAAAAAATATAAACAAACCTAAAACCTAACCACCCACTGCCAACACCCTAACTTAGCCATACCTTCAACCATGCCCTGTCTTAAAACAACCCCATGAAATTCGGCTTGAATCCGGCCATCCATCATCAGATCTGCAAGATTAAAATAGTGGAGTGGTTATGGTTTTTTAGATCGGTTATAAAAGAAGCCGAAATGAAAATGTAGGGGGTTTTGATAAAAAAATCGAAAAAAGAAGAAAACGGGGTCGGTCAGAGTTAAAAAAATAGAGGATAGAGAGGGTTTTTTTTCGAAAAAAGGGGAAATTTCATATAAAAAAATTTGTAAGTTTCAAAGTTGATAAAAAAACTTCAGATCTAAATTATTCCAGTTTGTTCTTTGTTTATATTTTTTTCAATTCGAAACATATCCAAAGGGTAAGGAAAATACCTGCGTTTTCTGACTCGAGTCTGTAGAGAGCCGGTTATTCTCCCGAGCCTAGGTCGTCGGAGGAGTCCTTCAACTTCGAGGACGGCGGCGCGGCGGGAAGCTTGAGCCCCTAGGGTTTGGGTTCTCGGTTATTTCAGAGAAAATATAAAAGGGGCTGGGTCAGTTTTGTTCGAAACAAGGAAAGAATGAAATTTTTTTGGTTAAAAATCCTTATTCAAGCCGTGTATAAAACGGCGTCGTTTTAGGCGCCTATAACACTGCCCAAAATGAATTGTGTGATTGAGTCACCTTTGGTTGATGAGATTCGAATACTCAGAGAAAGAGTATTGCAACACCATGGTTAGAGATGCTGAATGTACGTTCCCGGTGCTATGTGACACCGAGCCCCATTCAAAGATATTCAAAGAGAGATGCCGAGTATGAGTGTACATTTCTGAGGTTGTGTAACACCATGCCTTACCTAGAGAGAGTGTATATTCTCGAGGATATATGACACCGAGCCTCACTCTAAGTTTGTGGTTATGACATTATATGTTTTGCTCAGATGATTTGGTGGGATCCCGAGTATGGTTGGGTCTTATGTGCCATGTATAATGCGTTACTTTGTTAAGTGTACATGTTTAGACGATTGCTGTTATCGCCACGTGTTTATTTATCTCTTCTTATTGCTTGTACTAGCTTGCATACTTATATTTATGATTAGCTTGAAGTATAGTAGAGTAGATGTGTACCACTGAGCTTTGTAAGCTTAGTGCTCGAAATCGTTGTTTTCGTGCATAGGTTGATCATGGTATCAATGAGCACTATCAGTATGGGCTTCCAAGATGTGGTGACTTCTAGAGTACGATACTTGTGTTTAGTGGGTTGTGTATTCATAGGACCTTACGTAATGGAGTTTGTAATCCTTATTTTGAAATTATATTAATCAAATCGAATGATTAAATGTTTTAAATTTAAATTAGATCTCTTTTGCACTATTTTGTTTATTTACCTATATTTTCAATTGTTGGCTTTAAATATTTTTGAGAAATATCTTGTTGGGCTAAACCCAGTTAGAGAAATTTTATGATTTTGGTTTAGGCTTGAGGCCCAAATGTGATATCTGGGTCGAGGGTGTTATAGCAGCTACCGCTTGTTGAGTTTGACTACACCAATAGTTTCTATTCAATCATCAAGATGGCTCATTTTGAGGCCTTATATAGGCGTAAGTGTAGGACGCCCTTGTGCTGGACCGAGCTCAATAAGAGAAGGATCGTAGGGTTAAATTTAATTAGACAAACTGATGAGAAGGTTCAGATAATCAAAGAAAGATTGTAAGTGACCTTTGATCATCAAAAAGCTTATGCGAACCAAAAACGAAAGCACATTGAGTATGATGTTAGTGACAAGGTTTTCCTCAAGGTGTCACCATGGAAAAGAGTGATCCGCTTTGGGCAGAAGGGCAAGTTAAGTCTGAGGTTTATCCGCCTATATGAGATTCTTGAGAGGGTTAGACCTGTGGCTTACCAGTTAGCCTTACCTCCAGAGATGAAATGTATCTATAATGTGTTATATGTGTTTATGTTGAGATATTACTATTTAGATCCTTTCTATATTATTCCTTTTGAGAAGATCGAGATCAATACCGACTTGACCTATAAAGAGGAACCGATAAGAGTTCTGGACAAGAAAGTCAAGAAATTGCATAATAAATGTATACCACTTGTGAAAATGTTATGGAGAAACCACGAGATTGAGGAGACTAAGTGGAAAGTCAAGAAAGATATGAAGTTTCTTTACTCGCATTTGTTTCTCAAAGGTAAATTTTGAGGATGAAAATTTTTTTAAGGAGTAGAGAGTTGTAACGACTCAAATTTTAGAATCTGGGTTGGTGTAACCCAAAGTGTGGGCTTTGCATTTGGCCAAAATGTTTGGGCTTTATAAGCCGTAATGGGCTTGTAATTAGGGTGTTGGGCTTGAGTTTTAGTGTTGGGTTGAGTTAAGAGGATGATGAGAGGGTAAATAAGTAATTATCTAATTATTTGAAGAGGGAAATGTGAGTTCCTTTAATTCCTCTATAGAAAAACAAGAGGAATGGAATCACCTTGTCCCTCTGTCTTCATCATTCCCTCATTCTCAAATTGTAACTCCTAACCCATAAGAAAGCTTGAATCTTGGTCATTTTAAGTGTGAATATCATACTCGTCATTGAGAGAAGGTTAATCACCACTCAAGGAGCTATCCATCAAGGTAAGAATGGTTGAGTTTGGTGGAGGTTGGAAAATAGGTGTTTGGTGGGGGTTGTAGAGGAAGAATAGGATTTTGGGATCAACTCCATTTCTTGTTGTAGAATTCTTTATTTTTTGTATCTTAAGTTTCCAACAATGTTGTAATTCGATTTACGACATTTTTTTTGTAGTGAAAGAGGTTAGGAACTCTTCCAAGGATCAATGGAAGAAGAAAGCTTGAAGCTTGGGCTAGGGGCTTTATTCTCTGATGTAGGATCAAGGTTAGTATAATACTAACTCCTTTGTTTTCCTGGAAATCATAAAATAAGATTGCTTGTTGCTTGGTTTGATGTTTTGGTTGTTGAGAGCTTGAGATCCCTATTAATGGCTAAACCTGAATTTGGTGTTAAAATAGTGTAAAATTGATAGGAAACCACTTAAACAGCCTTTCATAACTTGTATATTTGATTTGGGGTTTTACCGTGAAGGCTTAGGGGTGTTGGGGGTGGTTTGCGACCTTTAGAATTCAAATTTTGGGCTTGTGTACCGATACTGGATAGACTGATATCAGTACCCTTTATTTTTTAATGGCTAACTCAAGCAGAGTTTGAAGGGCATATCAATATGCTTATGGGGGTACCAGTACCACTATTCTATCTAAATTCTAGTAGCAAAAATGGGTATTGATACACTTGAGAGTGTATTGGTACAACTGGGGTATCGGTACACGTCCCCATGTATCGGTACGTGCTGCTAGTTAAACCTTTGTATATATAAAGCGGTATACTTTGTGGGTATCGATATCCTGAGGGATGTATCAGTACGCGTATGAAAGTATCGATACCCTTTGGACAATCTGTTCAAAAAATACATTTTGAGTTTGAGAGACCTATAATTCGAAGACTAAGGCCCAATGGGCTCTAATATGGTAAAATGAGTAGTAAAACTGAGAAACCAAGAATTTAACCTCATATACAAGCGTAACGAGTAATAACTTGGTAAATGTTGGGTGACTTGTTTGAAATAGTAACCAAGTGATCCTTGGTGGGTCAGGTTTTGTTACGTGCCAAGTAAGGGTACTTGTTTGATTGAGTCACTTTGATTGGTGGGGTCTGGATACCTAGTGAGAGTGTTGTAACAGCAAGAGGTGATCTTTTAGGTGTACGTTCTCGAGGTTGTGTAATGTTGGGCCCTATCTAATGATACTCAATGAGAGATTCTGAGTATGAGTGTACGTTCCTGAGGCTGTAGACATTGAGCCTCACTCTTAGTATATGTTTCCTAGGCTGTGTGACACCAGGCCTCACTCTAAATTTGTTGGTACAATGCATATGCGTTGTGTGAGATTATTGCACCATTTGTTTTCTATGTGTTTAGGCGGCTAGAGGTAGCGCCATATGTATTATATTGTCATGTATCATTCTTTAGCTACATGCTCTTATTTATGATCTACATGAAGCATGGTTGAGTGGAAGTGTATCCACTAAGCTTTGTTAGCTCAGCGTTCATAATTTTTGTTTTCGTTTGTAGGTTAGTAGGTTAACGTGCATCGTTGAAGCACCATCAGGGTAAGACCTCAACATCGACTTATTGTCTGAGTACAATACTTAGATTATTGGGTAATGTATTTAAAGGAACCCTATGATTGTATTGTAAATCATATTTTGGATTTTAACTTGACTATCGAAGATTTTTAACTATGCATTTCTAAATAGAGCTCATCATGTAACGTTTTAACTATTATTCTATTTTGAAATATTTGAACTTATTGGATTTTATGAAATAAATATGTTTGGGCTAAATCTAGTTGCAAAATTTTATGGTTTTGGTTTGGGCTTGAGGCCCAAATGTGACATATGGGTCGAGAGTATTACACATAATGTTTTCCCTAGGGCTACTGCTACAACTTCTTCACATGCTCCTACATTTATGGGTGCTGATGAAGGGTACCCATCCCTAGAAAAACTGATTCAAGAGCTCGGACTCAATGGTTGTGAGGTTAGGTTATTCGTGGAACCCAAAGATGATCATGCCAATATCGACTCTGAAAGTGATACTGATAATGATGATGATAAGGTTTGTATAAACTTTACTAAAAATCAAATGGGACATATTGCAAGCACTAGTGTTCACACACCTTATGAGCCTCTATCATACATGTAGAACATCGGCATGACGGCAATGGACGGGCCAGATTTCCCTGAGTTGCCTTCCTTTAGATTTGGCAGTTCTTACTCAAGCATCAATAATGATGAGCTGTTTCACAGGATGCAGTTCAGAACAATCGACCAAGCAAAAACGGCTATTAAAAACTAAAACATATATAATTGTGTGCATTTTAAGGTGATGAGAGGACCATTAGAGAAATGCATCTGTGAATGTACTAAAAAGGAAAACAATGATGCAATTGGAAGGTGTGTGTCTCAAAGAAAAAAAGAAAGACAACATCTGAGAGATTATGATCTACATTGGATTGCATACTTATTGCACCATCGGTTAAAGATAAGATCATCCAAATCTGGATTCAAACAACATATCCGGAAGCGTCCAACCAATAGTTCAAACAAGCCCTAAAGTTATTGTTTTTGCGTTGATTGCGCATGTAACAACACTATATGAATACACCCCTCATACAAAAAGAAGTGGAGGGCCAAAAACAAAGAATAATGAAATTGCATGGGAAATGGGACGCTTCTTACAACGACCTCTTAGGTTGAATAAATATCATAAAAAAATACAATCGCGAAACAATAACAGATCTGGAAACTCAACCATACTACAAGAACGATCGTGTAGTTCTTGATGTTCGCCAATTACATTGATTGTTCTGGACATTTCCCTAGTGCATTCATGCATACAAAAATTACAAGTCTATCGTGTAGATCGATAGCACATTCTTGTATAGAAGATACAAGCAAGTTTAGCTGCTAGCAGTTGTTCAAGATGGCAATAGCAAAACAATACCAATTGCATTCGCACTTGTGCGGAGAGAATATACTGAATCATGCATATTTTTCCTCAAAAGTTATGCCATTATTTATAAAAATGATCGAGTATGATTGATCTCAGAGGTGGTGGGATAATATTAGCGATCCAATCTTTGGCAGTCGATTTGAATCTCCACAAATTGAACATCGTTTCTTCATACGCCATATTGCATCAAACTGCCATGCCACACATAAGAAAGACGATGAACGCAAGCTTGTTCTACGAATGGGTACATATTAATTTTGTTGTATATATCACTACCCTTTCTATAAATTGAATTATTTCCTTATAACTCATTTGTACACTCTGTCTTGTCTTAGGTTACAAACTAGTAGAACATAAATCTTAACAAATGCTACAAGAACTGAGGGGAAGAAATTTTTAGGGTTACAACTACATTGCAAATATTCCTAAGGAAAAATGAACCAAAACATTCGATGGCGGTTTTAGATATGACCATATAACAACTAACTTGACCCAGGCAATCAATTCTTCCTTGAAGGGGATTCGAAATTTACTAGTGACAGCCATCGTGAAAGCTACGTATTTTTGTTTGGCCAATATGTGCACAACTTTAGGGGAAGAAGCTGTCGTTCTGTAGGAACATGGCCACAAATTTCACCCGAAGATAAAAAAGATATTTAGGATAAAATTGTGAAATCCAACAGGTTGTATGTATTGCCTATGTCACATTTGGACAACGTTTTTCGTGTCTCTAATATTCCATGACCTCTTCATGGTTCTGATCCAACCTCATACATGGTGAATCTTGAAGATAAGTGATACGATTGTGGATACTTTCAAGCTATCAAGACTCCATACGAGTATTTCATCGCAACATGCTCCGTTGTTAGACGCGATTACAAGCAATTCGTGGATCATATATACTTGCTTCATTCAGTATTCAAGGTCTACGAAATGAAATTACCACCAATCGACCGCGAAACATAATGGAATATTGAGCAAACATGGCCCATAATTTTACCTGGCCCTAGTTTGCGAAGCAAAAAAGCATGACGTCTAAAATATACAATGATTCATAATACTATGGACATACCTCAACAAGAGCCTATCGGACAACCTAAACTTTGCGGACATTGTAGACTCTCGGGTCACAGAATGCCAAACTGTCCATCTCTGCTACAATCATTTAATCGCCGAAAGGGTCATTTTTTCCCCTGAAATCTATTTTTTTTTGCACCCCTCAATTTGTTGTTTTTTTGTATAATACGTACCCATGCGTTTTTTAATAAAAATCTTAGTATGAAACTTCACTTTAACTATTCACTACTCCCTAAATTTAATTGTTCACAATATTTAAATTAATTATTTAAAAATTTTAAATTTAATTGTTTACATTTTCGTGGGACGGAGAGAGGAATTAAATTTAAATATAATTACTATTTCTTTTTTTAATTATAAAACAAAAATTTTAAACTATTAGTGGATTTAAATAGAATTACTTCAACAAAGGGGGTAAATTTAAATACAATTATTAAATTTAGTTAAAAGAGTAAATTCTTTACAAATTTAATTTTAAATTAAATTAAATTAAATTATTTTTTTATTAAAACTCACCGCGCATACACGACGAGTTTCATAGTTTTAAATTGCATCGTTATGACCGGTTACATGTCGTTACAACCCATCGTTACCCACATAAAATTCAACATGCAAGCGCGACAAATTCGGATTACGATTAAGTTAACCATCTGATTAACATTTAATAGGAGATTTAAAAGAAAATAGATCTAGCCCTGCATATTGGATGCTATCTTAGAAAATATAAAATTTCAGATGCTATTTTGAGGAATATATGCCTTAATGATGTTATTTTGGGGTTTGTACCGACAATGGTGACAGGAACGTTTGATCTTCTACAAAATCCCACCTAATAGTATCAATAACTTTGATTTGAACGGCATAAATAATTCCATATATGACAATAGTTGCATATCAATAGTAGGAAGATCTATAAAAATTGGAATATATAAGAGAGAAGATTATTACGCGATGTAAAATTTAAAAGTTTTATATTTTTTTGAATCATTAGATGAAAGTAAATGAATAATTAAAATTAACAGTAAAAATATAAAGATTATACAGAAAAAAATAATCTTAGTCATTTATTACTCTCATCCAACAGTAAAAAATATAAAAATAATTAAATTTTACACAATGTAAATGGATCCTAACCCCGCACCCCACAGGCCCACACATATTAAGATCCACTTATACTATATAAAACTCAACTAGTTTTACACTAATCCATGACCATTAGATGAGTGAAATGAATAAATGAGATTACCACATTTTTTTCCAAGTAATAATCTTCACATATCCTACTTCTAATCTCATTCATTTATTTCACTCATCTAATGGTCATGGATTAGTGTAAAACTAATTGAGTTTTACATCGTGTAACTAGATCTCATCCCATATATTATATAGTTGAAGTCCAGAAATATAAAGTCCGAGATATAAACTGATCGGTTCATATTGTCATTTTAAAATATGACATACGTAGAACAGGTCCGAGCTCAATACTAAATGGCCATACGCCAAAATACAAGTAACAAGATTGAACTATGTTTAACGAATTTAAATAATGCCATGTGTTTTCCATGGCTGAAGATGGGGAGTTAATAAGATGAGCTCCATAGCCATAAACGTGGCTATGATTTTATTCCTCTTACTAAGAGAAGCATTTAAGCTGAGGGGGGAACATAACAAAGAAATTGCAAAGAAATCCAATGCAAAACTAGAAATGCTTCAAAGAAACAAACTTCAAAGGTGATCGCAAATGGCCTTAGTAAAATCAGTTGTTGTTGATGTGCCACCAAGGTCTGCAGTTCGGTATTTACCCTCAGCGATTGTGTTGAGAATGGCATCCTGAACCCTATCAGCCTAGTCATGGAGATTCAAGTGGCGCAACATTGACACCGAATTCAATAGTAAAGCAGTCGGATTTGCCATATTCTAAATAAAGTCAAAAATACAAATAATTAGCTGGTGCCGTGGGAAGCCAAATTGTACAATGAAATAAATAAAAGAAAGGATCATAACGGGCAAACATAATACGTTGGGCTCTTTTTTTCTCTACTCCAAACTAACATAAATGCCTCAACACTTGACCACAATCTATAAGCTCTAATAATCAAACACGCCATGAAGCTTAACAACTAGCATAACGTGCATACAGTTCCACCTTCACAGACCTTGACATACCTTAATGATCTATCTCAAGAATACAGTTCAACTCTCAACTATTAAGATTTTCTTTGTACCCACTACAGCAGTATAGTAACAATCTCTAAACATGCCATCGTACTTTATTTTTCACAACGGCCCCTTGTGTATGAAAAATGACACTCAATTATAAGTTCTAAGAAAAATTTGAAGACTAACCTTTCCAGCGATATCAGGTGCCGAACCATGAACAGCTTCAGCAAGTGCTATTCCTCCCTCACCAATATTGCAACTGTGCAAAGAGTATATGCTGTAAAACCGTCGAGATGTATATGCCCTATGATCATTAGGTAGAGGTAGTTACCTTGGTGTTAAGCCCAAGCCCCCAATCAATTCAGCACAAAGGTCACTGATAATGTCACCATATAGGTTAGGCATCACCAATACATCAAAAAGAGCTGGATTCTTCACAAGCTGCAAGTGACAAAAAAAAAAAAAATTAGTTGGATATCGGTTTTAACTTCAGTAAAAGATGAAATGCACTCCATTTTGTCATTTGTCAAAAGTAATACAGGCAGAAAGGTAGCGCCGACAGTAGCTTATTCAAAATCTGTTCTCTCAGCCTCCAGTCACCAGTGAGAAAAAGAAAGCATTATAATGTTTACAGGAGGAAATTTATCATACCATCATACAGCAGTTGTCAATGACTACTTCCTCGTTATCTCAGGGTATTTCTCAGCAACTTCACGACAACACTGGAAAAAGACAAGTAAACCAAACTTAATAATCGGTGCTCGAGAAAATTAATGAACTGTTAAATTAGGCATTTGAATAGAAAGACCTTAAGAAAAAAACCGTCTGTTTTCTGCATAATATTGGCTTTATGAATAGCAGATACTCTCTCTCTTCCATGGGTCTTAGCATAATGAAATGCATATTCAGCCACCCTTAAGCTTGCCTGACGAGTAATAATCTTGAGACTTTCAACCGCACCTCTCACCACCTAGATCAAAAGAAAAAGAATAAAGTCATATTTATAGAGAATACCCCATTTATCAAACTGCACATAAATTAGAAAAACAAACTTACTTGATGCTCAAGTCCACTGTACTCCCCCCTTCAGTATTTTCACGAATAGTGATAAGATTTACATCATCGTACCGAGTCTTATAACCCGGGAGACTATAACACGGCCCGACATTGGCATACAGATTAAGTTCTTTCCTTAGAGTAAGGTTCAAAGACCGATGACCTTTACCAATAGGAGTAGCTATTGGACCTTTCAAGCCTACCCGATTCCTTCTTACCGATTCTAGACTTTCCCAAGTTAGAAAACTTTGAGTTCTTGGATCAACCTGGTCTCCAACATAATGTTCTTCCCATTCAATTGGCACTTCAGCACTTCTAAAAACCTAAATCAAATAAAATTATTCAGTTTCCACCAAAATTTCACTGAAAGTAAATAAAAAAACAGGTCTCGGTAACGACTTTTCCTTATACAAACATTTATATATCTTTATTCTACAGATCAGCTTATTAAAATTAGAAACATCTAGTTATTGACAGTTGTGCCAAAATCAAAAACTTCCCAAAGCAAATTTTATTTTTTTTAACACTGAGGAGTCAATTCATGGATGCAAATACAAAAAATAAATAAAACAAAAAATAGAAAAATCAAGACTTTACAAGCGACAATTCGATACAATGGATATTTAGAAAAAAAAAAACTAAAAAAATGGAGAGAGAGCGGGGACCTGTTTGCCGGACTCGGCGATCTCGGGGCCGATGCCATCGCCGGGAAATAGAGTGGTTCGGATGGTATCGGTGGCCGAAGAGAAAGGTCTGGCTAAAGAGATATGCGAGATAGGGTTAGGGCTACCATGGGAAAGGATCTGAGTCACTCGTCGTCTCAGGAGCTGCGTCGCCATTGATACTTTTCGAGTTTGTGTTAAATAGAAATAATAAAAACTAGATAAAGCTAATCGCTTTATTCCGAAATATGGAAAAGGAGAACATATTCTTTCTTAATGATAACAGATGGTTAAGTAAATTTATTTTTCACTATTGAAATTTAAAAAGGGTAAACTACACGGTTTGTCCTTTCATTTTTGACAATTCGATTCTGATCATCAGTTTTGAAAACGTTATGTTTTGACCACATACGTTATCAATTTATAATATTTTGGTCACTGAGCAATTAATTCTTGTTAGTTTGATGATGTGGTAAAAGAATTTATTTTTAATTTGACCTATGAATTTTAGATAGAAATCTCAATTTAACCCCTAAATTTTAGTCAAACCTTGTCATCAATTTCTACTTATACGCTGATGGTTTATGCTCACCAACGTTGTCGGCCACCGTTAGACTCAAAATTTTTAATTTATCTCTTTTTGACCTCTTGAATGTGAATATTGTGTCCATTTCACCGAAAAATGTCCCAAACTTCACAAATCTATTTAGATTCATTAAATTCAAAATAATTATTACTATTTTTTAGCTTAGTATTAAGTTTGACACTTCGTTTTTATTTTTTAAATTCTACCATTAAATTTTTATTTTCAATTATATTTGTAACTCAGATTTGATTTAGAATAACTCGAAACAAATACAATGGGTCTAAAGCACATAGATCAAAAAGGTAAAAGAGATACTAAAGCACTTTGGGACGGTGAGACTAGGGGTGATAACGAGCCGAGTCAAGCTCGAGCCTGGCCAAGCTCAGCGAGCTCGAAATTTTAGGCTCAGGCTTGGCTCGAAAACAATACTATTGGGCTCGGCTCAGGCTCGAAGCTCGTTATGCTCGGCTCGGGCTCGTCAGGCTCGGCTCGGCTCGAAATGGACAATTTTACTATAATTCTTTTTATAAAAGATAGGGCCTCGTTAAAAACTCTTTTCATAACCAATACCGAAACGAAATTCAATATCGGGGAAAGGGGAAAATAGTGCCCAATTTATTTTAGTTAATTTATTTTTAGTGGATTTTCCCTAATTTATTTTATTACTTTTCTTTTGCTAAAGAAATTACTTTTAGTGTATATGTAGCATATATATATATAATATATATAAGTATTCTGAGCCTGTTTACGAGCTTTTCGAGCTGAGCTTGGGTCAGCTCGGCTCACCTTGTTAAGGTCTCGAGCCGAATCCGAGCCCGAGTCGAGCTCACTCGAGCCGAGCTTTGACCGAGTCGAGCCCGGGTAGCTTGTGAGCCGGCCAGGCTCATTATCACCCCTAGGTGAGACTCTCGGTTCATGTAAGACTGTAAAGGAGCTGAAGCATACGGATCAAAGAGGTAAAGAGAATAGGGGTGTTCAAAGTTCATAATTAACCGATCGAACCGAAGTTTTTTTTTCAATTAATCGGTCGGTTAATTTTAAGTTCAATCAGTTAACCGTTAATGATTTTTTTCAAACTTTAGTTATCGGTTAATTCGGTTCGAAATCGGTTAATTAGCTGAATTTATTATATATTGAATATTATATATATTATATATTTATTTTTGGTCATTGAACTTTTAAAAATTATAAAATGTATCATTAAATTTTTTGATATATTATAGAACGATCATTAAACTATCAAATTAGCACAAATGATCATTAAATTTATTGAATTATTACAAAATGGTCATTAAAATTTTTCATATTTATCAATAATTTATAATGTTCAATGACCATTTTGTGATAGTTCGATAAGTTTAATGATTTTTTATAACTTTTAAAAGTTCAACGACTAAAAGTATTATTTTAACATAGTTTAGTGACCATTTTGTAATTTACTCAAAATTTTATAAAAAAATTCGATTAATTCAAAAATCGACCAAATTAACCGAACTTTTTCGGTTTGGTAAAATTTTTTTAACTCGTTTAACGATAAAAAAATTCGGTTAATAAATTTTGAATAGTTCGGTTTGATCCGTTAACCAAACTGACCGATTGAACACCCTAAAAGAGAAGCTATTTGTGGTGAGGGATAAAAGATAAGAAAAAAGAACAAATGGTGGTTTTTACTACTTTTTCTATTTTCTATTGTTTATATCAAAATCAGCAACTAGGATGGTCTGTCGATGCACTACTTGAATTGTGCTCGACAACTAATAATGGTAATAATACTTTTGATATTAAACTTTTATTGTTTAAATTTTCAAATTTTGGTTTAATTGAACATGGATTACAATTAATACACTTTCAATAGAAAAAAATTAATTTTAAAAATAATGTTTAAATGATGTCAATTTAAGTATATTAAAAAATAAAAAATAATTTTGTACTGCTTTCTTTTTTTTATTTTTGTTTAGCCGACGGTGGCACTAATTTTAATGTTGGTTGCTGACCACCGATATTTATTGTTTCCTTTATTTTTCATACTATGTCTTTTGTTTTCCTTTTTTTTGAGTTTTTTTTTTAAATTTTGAATAAAATTTTTTGTCCTTGTGACATGCGTTTCTCTGCTTTTGTGACACGCTTTTTTCTGTTATTGTGGCACATTCCTTATGGCTTTTGGTACATTTTTTGCATACCTTTGCAGTTATTGCCGTTTTGGTGCTCGCACAAAGACCCTCACGACATTTTTTTTGATTGGTTTGTCGATGATCAAGTTCAAATTCTGTCTTTGGTAAAAGGTTGTTTTTCAATATAATCAGAACTGTGTAGCGAAGCAGCATGTCAGATAGTTTAGTTCGCTCACCATTCCTTTATCACTTCGTAAAGTGTCTCGTTCGACAAAGATAATGATTTTTTATAAAGATTAATGGTTCTTTTGATGTTGGATGTCATTCTCAAGGGAATGTTTCGTTTTTGTCGTATCTTTGAGGTTAATATTTTTGTTTTATGTATGAGCTTTTTGGTGACTATTGTACTCACTATGCTCCGCTGCGTTGTAATTCTAATTTCATCCATTGTTTTATTAATGAAATTCAGTTGTTATTGTTAAAAAATTTAAAAATAAATAAGAAAACATTTATATTTATATGAAAACTAATTATAAAAATATATATATTTTTACTAACAATGTATCAAATAATAATAATCTTATATATAATAAAACATTTGCTATAATATTTTGTTTTAAATTATTCAAAATTAAAATTGAGTTGACATAAAAAAATAATAATAAAATTTAATCAAACAAAAATGAAGCGTCAAATTTAACATTAAGCTAAAATACAATGATAACTATTTTGATTTGATCAATCTAGATAAATTTGTGGAGTCCGGTCCAATTTTTGGTGAAACAAACATCTAATTCGCGTTCAAGAGGTCAAAATAGGTGAATTCAAAATTTTGGGCCCAACAGTCCTTGCCAACGGTGGTGAGTAGTTGTCGGCGATATGGCGATCGATAGCTAGCAGGGATAGATTTAGCTAAAGTCTAGGGGTCAAATTGATATTATATCTAAAGTTTATAGGTTAAATTGATATTTTATCTAAATTTTAGGGATTAATTTGATATTTTATCTAATTTTATTTAGCTTCATAGACAGTGACTATGTTGGTGATCTTGATGATAGAAAGAGGACTTCGAATTATGTTTTCATGCTGGGTACAGAGGTTGTTTTATGGTCTTCAAAAAAAATAACCAATTGTTATTTTGTCTACTAATGGAGTTGAGTTTGTAGATGTTACAACTCGTCTCCCAAGCTATTTGGTTACAAAAAATTCTAGAAGAACTACGCTCATTACAACAAGGACCTACCACGATTTTTTGTGACAATAATTTAGCAATCAAACTTTTAAAGAATACAATGTTATATGAAATAAAGAAACAAACATATAGATGTAAAATTTCATTATTTGAGGGACCTCAGAAATAATGTAGTTATTGATTTGATTTATTGTAGGAGTTACATTTCAAAAGCTGAGAAAGTTACTTGGAATCTACACCTTAGAAGATTTTTTTAAAATCAAAATTAAAAAATATTTGGTTTAAGCGAGGATTTATTACGGGCCAATTATGAATTTGATGAAGTCAATTAGTTAGCTGCAGACCTTATTCTTAGAGATATTTTTCACTAATTTTAAATTACTTGTTATAGTGGTTCCTATTTTTAGGATATCATTATTTCTTTTTTGCCATTTAGTTTCCTGAATAATAATATGCAACTCTTTCAACATTTCAATCTTCATTTTCTCCTTGGTCTTTATTTTACTTTTTCTAATAGTGGTATCAAAACTGTTCATTCAGGCCATATCCGCATGCCTACCCAGCTCTGCTCATTTAAAGCCTTTAAAATAATACAAGTACCTCCATGATTGAAATGCACCTTCATGAACTGTATTCTCCAACCAATATCTATGCAATAGATATACAACTTTTTACATTGGTCATCTACGGCTTCTTTAATTTTCTTTCATAGATCTTCGTATCAATTAAGGTGTGATCTTCTTTTAGTTTTGGTTGAGTATAATTTCTTTCTTCAAGGACGTAAATTGCTAATCCTTACACTAGTTTTTAGTCAAAGATTCCATCTCCACACTCTTCACCACAAAAGTATTTTGATCGCACAAATGACATATAACCTCATTCAAGTAAAGAAATCGTTTTAGGACTGCTGGAGCAGGACGTTGGAACAAATGTGAAGACAACTTAAGTTTGATATGGTGATATTTCTTGTGCTGTGAACTTTTTTAACATAAACATAAAGATCATGATGATTTTACTACGTTTGTGTGTTCGTGTTCTGTTAAAACGAGTGGTTATAGTTTGAGGAAATGACATGTCTTTTTTTCTGCCACAGCAATTGCCTTGTTTTAAAGTGTTGCGGAAATGGCAATTGCTTGTCTTGTTCAAAAAAAAAAAATAAAAACAGATTATCCAATGTAAATACTTCTGCTTCAAGATAATTTGCATCATTTTTTTTACGTGTAGTTGTATGATCATTGTAAGACCTAAATTTTATCCGGCACCTATATATATATTTCTCTTAAAAATAAATAAATAAATAAAGCTCAATAAATAAATTCATTACATTCTAGAATTCAGTACAAATATAGTCCATTTATAATATAATGTTTATTTTACATGTTAAAAATCCTAAAAGCCCAATTTAAGCCCAATGTACAGTCATTATAACCCATTCTCGCCCATTCTGGTCAAGAAAACCAAATTTTAGATTTTTCCGCCTAAAATAGGACGTGTGGCATCTTCCTATTGGCTTAGAAGCATGCACACGAATTTTAGTTTTTTATCCCATAAGTTGGATCCAGCTAGCCTTGCTGACATCATCATTTATGTCATCCTCCACTATCCTATAAATAGGAGGAGAGAGAGTGTGTCAGTTCAATAATAACCAATCATTACCTACCATTAATAAACTAATAATAATAAATATAATATCCTATATGTGGTTGCCGAAATGATTATATTCATGGCCGGAGTTGAAGAGGGCTCAAGTACGGGCAGATTTAAGTTTTAGGCTGGGAAAGAAGGGTGATTTTGATGAACCGGGGTTATTTTTAAAATTTTAGGGTTGGAAATTGAAAATTTTGGGAAATTTTAGGGTTTTGGCCAGCGGCCGAAAATTGTCTGACGGAAGCTGACCGAAAAGAAACGGTGGTCGAAAGTTTAGAGAGATAATCGGCGAACGGTGTTATATGATCAGAATTAGACTGTAAAGGATCGAACGACGATGTTAAGGGCGAAGCATTGCCAGTTTCTTTGGTGTTCATCCCATTTATGATGAACAAGGATGAACACCGAAGAGAATGTGGGTGTTTGATCTTTAAAAATAAAGAAGGGAAGAGGGTTTGATGTTTGTGAAGATTAAATGGGTAAAAATATGATGAACGGAGATGATTTTGGGAAGAACAATGGATTTCAATTCATTTTGGCTTAGGTTTCTGGGTATTTGGTGTTTAAGGGCATATAATTTGAGAGTGTAGAGAGAGAGAGAGGCTCAGTGTAAAATGAAGGTTTTAGCTTAAATTTTGAGCTTTTATAGCCTCTCCGAAATGACACTGTTTTGGTGCCGAATTTGGGAGACCGCAAAATTCCAAGCAGGCCAGATCTTAGATATGGATTCCTACATTCAGGTTTTCTTTTATTTTAGCCCAAAAAATTTTACATTTGTTATAATTTGGTCCCCTTTTAATGAAATCAAATTTCAAGTTTTTAATTTTTCAATTTAGTCCTGTAATTTAATTGTTTAATTTAAGTTCAATTAATTTATATGCTTGATGCATGATTTAAATTAGTACATGTAGTATAATTGTTAGACAATTTAATCACCTAGATATTAATTATTTAGAGCCTTAGTCATATGTTCTACTAGAATTAGATAATTAATTAAGAAAGATAATTGTAGCAAATTAATGGACATTGAGTGGGAAACTTTGGAGTCTTAATTTGAATGGTATCCCAATATAATGAGGTGTTATTCAAGATGGGCTTTTAAGTAGAAAACCCAATATTCATTACAATCCTAGAAATTGATAAATAATTAATTAATTAGAGCCTTAATTAGGAATTTAAACAATTAGATTAATTAATTGAATTAGGAATACTATCTATAATTTAGGGGCTTAAATATGGATGGTGCTCAAGCAATTGGGTGTTATCTCATGTAAGCTTTTAAATATTATTCGTAGAATTAAACAATACATAATTAATTAGAGCCCTTTTTAAGTCAGAACTTAAAATAAATAAGACAATAATTGGTCATGCATTTAAAACATTTTATGCTGGAAATATATTTTTTGAATATGAATAGGAGTGTCCTAACGTAAAGGGGTGCTTCTAATCTCATATTCGGGTAAAAAATATATTTCTTTATAAAAGGAATATCTCCATTTGGAATTTAAATTCAGTTAATAATTAATGGTTAAACTAAATTCAAAATATTATTCAAAATGCCAATATGCCACGTAAAATTAAAAGGTACCAATAACAGGTATTTGTGGAGGTGCTAATCCTTCCCCACACGTAACTAACTCTCGAACCCTAACTTTAAAAAGAACGAATCTCTGGTTGTTTTTATGGTGTCTGATCTACCTCGAAGTGATTGGTGGCGACTCCAGCCTTTTCAAAAATCAAATTTAAACAAAAATTCTTAATTTCCAAGATTAATCGTCAAGCTATTTTTACCCGGTTTAAAAATGGGCACGACAGCTTGACGACTCCATTGGGGATAATTTGAGAGTCAGACCTAATTAATTTTACGTGGCATTTTGGAATTTTAGAATGGTAATTTGAATTTAATTTTTTCTATAATTATTGGATGGATTTTTAGAAAGAATGGAGATATGCTTTTTACTTGTGTGATATAAACTGTCATTCATGCATAAGCTTGTACCTGGGCTCTCTTTTAAATGGGAGAGAGACATGATCCTACGTAAGGTATCCATCTCCGTGATTGAAATTTTGTCTTTCTTCCTGTATAACAACCTTTTACACTATGAGGTTACACCTCCGCTATAAGGGGATGTATACTCTCAAATCGACGTCTTGTTGTCACAGTAGACAGTAACGACAGTTCGGGTACCCAGAGTCTAGAACAAAAACCACATGATGTAATCTAGAATCCCACCCCACTAGAGCCAGACAGGAACTTAAGGCAGGGTGCTGCTGATTAAATACTCTTCTCTGGTTATTCTCTCTGCTTAATATAACCTACTTTACTATATTCATTTAATTTTTTCCTTCAATATTATTTCACAATACTAACTAATTTCATTTTATTTTTTGGCATTTTTTTGCATTGTATCTTAATTTCAAAGAGGTATTGATTCGAAAAGTAGTTATTATTAGAAGGCGCTCATAACAGATAAGGGGATTCGTATTCCGATAGAGGAGAGTACAAATATAAAGCAGTGTCCTGGACAAACCACAAAAGAAGTGAAGGATAGTTCATCCAAGAGTCACACATCAAATTTTGTTAGTGTTGATGCTGACACGAATGAGAAACAAAAACTGAAAAGGCAAATGGTTGAGATGATGATTATGATGGCGGCTATGGCCAAAGAAAATGGGCATACTAAATTGAAAAAATAAATGAACAAAAACTAGAACATGAATAAACAACTGGGTTATTGCACTGTTACAATTCATATCAATAAACCAGCTGGATGTGTAATTGAGTTAGACTCTAAGAAAGTGATGACAGGCCAGGAAGAAATTCAAGAAGAAAAGAAATGAGGAGGATCCTTTAATCCAATTCCAATGACATATGTAGAATTGCTTCTAATGCTGGTGGAGAAAAATCTTGTGGTTCGAGTTTCGTCCAAGTCTAAAGTGTCTTATTCACCCAAGGACTATGGTATTAATGCAAAATGTGATTACCATCAAGGAGGTTCAGACCATACTACCGAGAATTGCGAGGCTCTAAAAAACAAGGTTGAAAATTTTATCAAGATAGGCACGTTGAGTTTTGAAGATAGAAGGCCCAAATTTCATAAAAGCCTGAAAATTAATAGAACACCGGTGATGCAAAAGTGAAGGGAAGCTCAAGTCTATCAAAGTCAATTAATTTCCCAGGGAAAAGTTCAAATCCAGTATTTCCTCAGCCGATTGTCAAAAAACAGGAGATAACAAACATTACCTTGATCCAATTCATATTTCACATAAAGAATTGTATCCTCAATTACTGAAAGCCCGATTGGTGACCCACTTTTCCTTACACCTTTACAACCTCTGTATCCAAAATGGTATGAAGTCAATGCTCACTGTGAATTTTATGTTAGAATTCAAGGACATTCTATTGAGAATTGGATCGCCATCAAACGTCGAGTTCAAGTTCTTTTGGAGCATGGAAAATGGAAATTTGGAACAGAAAGTCGTCCTAATTCAATGGTTGGGTGAGAGACTCAAGATGAAAATACCCCAAAAGAGGGGCACCAATTCGAATATGAGGCTTAAATAAGCAAATTAAGGCGGGAGAGAGATAATTTGAATGAGGTGTTCAAACATTTGCAATTCAATTATCAAGAACTTTGTTCGATGCTCAAGAATGCTGGTCTAGGTGTGACTCTGGAACAGTCGAGGAAAATAATCAAAGAACTGAAGCATGAAGCTAAATACTGGAAAGGGAACTTTAAAGCAAGTGAAGATCGAGCCAATACTCTCTCGTGTGACCCGCAGACAATGGAAATACAACCATTACTTTCATGGATGATCTAAGGGTTAATCAGGCTAAACGCGAGATGATGAATAAGTACATACAAATGTATGAGGATACTATTATCAAGCTGAATAACAGTCAAGCTAAAAATGAAACACTAAAGAAGAAGGTAGACATGTATCTCAATCTTACACTAATGTACAAAGATCTTACTGATGATATTAAGAAAGATTATCAAGAAAGTAAAGAGAAACAACATGTCCAATTTCAGTGATCAAGAATGAAGATACAGGAAAAGGATAATGACATGAAGATTGCTGTTACTCAAGCACAAAAAGTGGTTCAACAAGTGGCAGACCTGGCTGATGTAGCAATGGCACTGAGTCAAAATATTAATCCAACATTAGATCACGGAGGGAAGCTGACTTGGTTCTTAGAGGAAGTTAGGAAGTTGGGAGTTAGAGCTCACCAACATTTATAGTATCTGATATCTAATGTATTGAATCATACGCCTAGAGATGTTTCATGCCTTCAAGGTCCAGCATATTCCATAGTATTAATTAATTTTACAATGAAATGGATAATTTTTATGATAAGCATATTTCATTTGATCTTTTGCCCTTTTACTTGACAAAAGGGAAGGAGTGCTAATTCAAACCCACTTAATCGCGTCAATGGAGAAAGATCCAAAAATTGCATTAAACCTTCCTATATATTTTGCATTTTTTGATGTTTATTCTGTCATTTGATATTGTGTGGCCAAAGCACTGAGAAGAAATATTTGTAATATATTAGGCTGAGGATTGATATTCTATGGTAATTTTCCTTCTTTGTCCTGTTTTCTGCTTAGTCAGTGTTCTTTATGATATGGGTTTCTTGATCCTCATTTGTTTCCCTTTTAGTTTATCAGTTCATATGGCTTCTGAGTTTCATTTTACCAAAGTTAAATTTTTGCTTTCTTATATTGTTGGATGGAGGAGGAGGTGTAGCCAGTGGGAGGTCTCCGAGAACTCATTCCATGCATTGCAAGGACCGCAGTTGCTGTTGGAGTGGATGGCATTTTCATGGAGGTATGTTTTCCTTGGCTGTCTTGTGCAAAAAATGCATTCTCATTTAGTTTCTATGGAGATTGATTTTGGTTTTGGCATCTAAAAGTTTCTCTTTGATATGTAGGTGCATGATAATCCTTTGAATGCACCGGTTAATGGTCCAACTCAATGGGTGGGTTAAATTTATAATTTCCGCTTGTTCAAATGCTAGAACATGGTGTCTTTATGTCAATTCATGCTAGGAAGTTATATTTTCAGACGTTATTATCAAACTGAAATCTTATTAAAATATGTTTTGCTTGTTACTAGAGATAGCCACTGCGCATTTGGAGGGATTGCTGGAAGAGCTAATTGCAATAGCTGTAAGTTCTTTTCCTATTATTGATGTGAATGGTTATGTCATAGTGTTCCCAACATTTGCATGGTAAATTTTTCTCTTGAGCAATTTGATTTGTTTACAAGGAACTCAGATTAAGATAGAACTGCTATGGATATAAGTTGTGGTTGGGATGTCTTTCCCGCACTGGTTTATATGAACTTTCCCTCCAAATCCAATCCTCTCAGGAAAACACTCATCTTAATTAACAATTTTATTTACGAATTTACCCCTAACCTCTTGGTTTCCTTCCACTCTTTGCCCCTTCCCTCCATTTTCCTCTCGACCAAACATAATGTGAAGCCTTTTCTGTTCCTGTCAACCTTTGCATTGATGTTTGAGCCTTGTTAATCAACCTTATCTTGTTTTCTAAATAATGTTTCTTAAAATTTACTTCGGTAATGTTGCTCAGTTGGATTTTTCCTACGAGGGATTCAACCTCATCTTGTTTGCACATCTCACCACTCAATGATATTAAATCCTAATAGAACCCCATAAAGGGCCTATTGAGCTATGGCCTACATTGCCATTTGACAGTAACCCAACAAGATGTACTAAGCCCACACTTAGTTTGTCATATTAACTTAATTGGACTCTTATGCATGTTTCTTGTAGCCTAAAATATAAGCTTGTTTTATTGACACATTATCAAATGGAAGGCGACTATTGTAGAGTTTTAAGTAGCTTTTGAATTGTTATTTATATTTTTAATGAGGAGTCTGTAGTTAAATGTGAATCTTGCCAAAAAATGAGTTCTAGGGTAGGATCGTTCATATGACTTGTTGTTAGTTCATTTTCTCTAGAATTTATATGGAGTTTACGTTTCTTGAGATAGGATCGTCCTCTTGCCAACTCGTAAGAATATAATTCTAGGGTAGCTACTAGGAATTTGTTCATCTATTTCTTGGTAATAGTAACTGGCCTTGTGCATGGGTCGGTACCCCTCTGAAGCCTTTTTTTAATGGATTTTCTTTATGGGTTATATTTTGATACACAAGTTGTGTAAAACAAATTTACACAATCATTTATATTTAAACTATAAAATTTAAAACCTAAATCCCTAACCCTAACCATAAACCTTAAATTCTACACCCTACAACCTAAACCATTAAACCCTAAATTACAACCTAAATCTCTAAACCCTAAAATTAAAAGGCTTGTGTAAACTTGTATATCAAAGTAATTTCCTTTATTTATCAAATACGAAGAAATGGTGATATTTATCATATCTTCGATTGATGTTGTCCAGAGGGTAAGCAAAGGGAAGCAACGCCAACATTGATCTCACACCATTTTCGAATTAGGAGGATTTCAAGAGTTATCCAAGTGGGTGAGCAGGTAATTATTATTTTTCTTCCATTCATAGTGTTATTCTTGTTGAACTTGTAGTTATGTCATCAGAAAGGACAAAGCGGAAGCCTTTTGGAAACTCCATATAAATAATACTATTCTGTTGTTGATAATATCATTTTACTAAAATCAAAGATGAAGACTCAACCTATGAAGAAAAACAGAATTGAAGAAAAACAAAATGTGTTTATGTTTCTGTCGATTGAAAAATTATTGTAAACTTACAGAGGTTTACTGACTTTTATAGATTAGGACTTTTAGTTACATTAGGAGTCCTACTAATTATTAACTTCTAACTCTAGTTTTAGGAGTTTGACTTTAACTAAACATAGTTCGATTACAATAACTATTCTAGTTCGACTAGACTTACAATTCTAGTTCGACTAAACTTACACTCCCCCTCAAGTAGGAGAATATACATTGTATAATCCCAACTTAAATAAAAAATTGTCGAATAAGGCTTTTGGCAGTGCTTTTGTTAGTAAATCTGCCACATGCTCCTCGGCTGGAACATACTCTAATGAAGCCATTCCACTTGTCAACTTCTCTGCTATAAATTGCCTATCTATTTCAACATGCTTTGTTCTGTCGTGTTGAATAGGGTTCTTGGCAATTTGAATGGCCGATTGATTATCACAAAAAATCTTGAAATTTTCATCTTTGGTTATTCCCAGTTCTTTAAGCAACTTTATTAACCAGATTCGTTCACACATTTCTAAGGCCAATGCTCTGTATTCTGCTTCTGCACTGCTTCTAGAAACAATTGTCTACTTTTTGCTTTTCCAAGTCACCAAATTACCCTATACATAAGAGCAGTATCCACTGGTTGACCTCCTTTCTGTTAGTTCACTGGCCCAGCTTGCATCTGTGAATACTCTAACAGTTTTATCAGAACTTTTCTTGAATATTAAACCATGTCCAGGTGTACCTTTCAAGTATCTCAGAATCCTTTTTGCTGCTTCCATGTGTTCCTGCCTTGGATCTGTCATGTGCTGACTCACAATATTCACTGGAAAAGAGATATCTGGTCTTGTTAGTGATAGGTAGATTAATTTCCCTACTAGCCTCTGGTAGAGTACTTTATCTGCCTTTAGATCTTGGATCGACTTTGTTGAACTTTAAGTTTGCATCCATGGGTGTATCCGCTGGTTTGCAACCCAACATTCCTGTTTCTGTCAACAAATCCAGAATATACTTCCTCTGATTGATCACCAAACCTTTGCTAGACCTTGCTTAGTTCGACTAAACTTACACCCCCTCAAGTTGGAGAATATACATTGTATAATCCCAACTTGAATAAAAAATTGTCGAATAAGGCTTTTAGCAGTGCTTTTGTTAGTACATCTGCCACTTGCTCCTCGACTGGAACATACTCTAATGAAGCCAATTCCACTTGTCAACTTCTCTGCTATAAATTGCCTATCTATTTCAACATGCTTTGTTCTATCGTGTTGAATAGGGTTCTTGGCAATTTGAATGGCCGATTGATTATCACAAAAAATCTTGAAATTTTCATCTTTGGTTATTCCCAGTTTTTTAAGCAAAATTATTAACCAGATTCTTTCACACGTTTCGAAGGTCAATGTTCTGTATTCTACTTTTGCACTGCTTCTAGAAATAATTGTCTACTTTTTGCTTTTCCAAGTCACCAAATTACCCCATACATAAGAGCAATATCCATTGGTTGACCTCTTATCTGTTAGTTCACTGGGCTAACTTGCATCTATGAATACTCTAACAGTTTTATCAGAACTTTTCTTAAATATTAAACCATGTCCAGATGTACCTTTCAAGTATCCCAGAATCCTTTTTGCTGCTTCTATGTGTTCCTGCCTTGGATGTGTCATGTGATGACTCACAATATTCATTGGAAAAAAGATATCTGGTATTGTTAGTGATAGGTAGATTAATTTCCCTACTAGCCTCTGGTAGAGTCCTTTATCTGCCTTTAGACCTTGGATCGACTTTGTTGAACTTTAAGTTTGCATCCATGGGTGTATCTGCTGGTTTGCAACCCAACATTCTTGTTTCTGTCAACAAATCAGAACATACTTCCTCTGATTGATCACCAAACCTTTGCTAGACCTTGCTTAGTTCGACTAAACTTACACTCCCCCTCATGTTGGAGAATATACATTGTATAATCCCAACTTGAATAAAAAATTGTCGAATAAGGCTTTTGGCAGTGCTTTTGTTAGTACATCTGCCACTTGTTGCTCGGCTGGAACATACTCTAATGAAGCCATTCCACTTGTCAACTTCTCTGCTATAAATTGCCTATCTATTTCAACATGATTTGTTTTGTCGTATTGAATAGGGTTCTTGGCAATTTGAATGGCCGATTGATTATTACAAAAAATATTGAAATTTTCATCTTTGGTTATTCCCAGTTCTTTAAGCAACTTTATTAACCAGATTCTTTCACACATTTCTAAGGCCAATGCTCTGTATTCTACTTCTGCACTGCTTCTAGAAACAATTGTCTGCTTTTTGCTTTTCCAAGTCACCAAATTACCCCATACATAAGAGCAGTATCCACTGGTTGACCTCCTATCTGTTAGTTCACTGGCTCAGCTTGCATTTGTGAATACTCTAACAGTTTTATCAAAACTTTTCTTGAATGTTAAACCATGTCCAGGTGTACCTTTCAAGTATCTCAGAATCCTTTTTGCTGCTTCCATGGGTTCCTGCCTTGGATCTGTCATGTGCCGACTCACAATATTCATTGGAAAAGAGATATCTGGTCTTGTTAGTGATAGGTAGAATAATTTCCCTACTAGCCTCTGGTAGAGTCCTTTATCTGCCTTTAGACCTTGGATCGACTTTGTTGAACTTTAAGTTTGCATCCATGGGTGTATCCGCTGGTTTGCAACCCAACATTCCTGTTTCTGTCAACAAATCCAGAACATACTTCCTCTGATTGATCACCAAACCTTTGCTAGACCTTGCTTAGTTCGACTAAACTTACACTCCCCCTCAAGTTGGAGAATATACATTGTATAATCCTAATTGGAATAAAAAATTGTCGAATAAGGCTTTTGGCAGCGCTTTTGTTAGTACATCTGCCACTTGTTCCTCGGCTGGAACATACTCTAATGAAGCCATTCCACTTGTCAACTTCTCTGCTATAAATTGCCTATCTATTTCAACATGCTTTGTTCTATCGTATTGAATAGGGTTCTTGGAAATTTGAATGGCCGAATGATTATTACAAAAAATCTTGAAATTTTCATCTTTGGTTATTCCTAGTTCTTTAAGCAACTTTATTAACCAGATTTTTCACACATTTCTAAGGCCAATGCTCTGTATTCTACTTCTGCACTGCTTCTAGACACAATTGTCACTTTTTGCTTTTCCAAGTCACCAAATTACCCCATACATAAGAGCAGTATCCACTGGTTGACCTCCTATCTGTTAGTTTACTGGCCCATCTTGCATCTATGAATACTCTAACAGTTTTATCAGAACTTTTCTTGAATATTAAACCATGTCCAGGTGTACCTTTCAAGTATCTCAGAATCCTTTTTGCTGCTTCCATGGGTTCCTTCCTTGGATCTGTCATGTGTTGACTCACAATATTCACTGGAAAAGAGATATCTGGTCTTGTTAGTGATAGGTAAAATAATTTCCCCACTAGCCTCTGGTAGAGTCATTTTTCTGCCTTTAGACCTTGGATCGACTTTGTTGAACTTTAAGTTTACATCCATGGGTTTGCAACCCAACATTCCTGTTTCTGTCAACAAATCCAGAACATACTTCATATGATTGATCACCAAACCTTTGTTAGACCTTGCTTAGTTCGACTAAACTTACATTCCCCCTCACGTTGGATAATATACATTGTATAATCCCAACTTGAATAAAAATTGTCGAATAAGGCTTTTAGCAGTGCTTTTGTTAGTACATCTGCCACTTACTCCTCGACTGGAACATACTCTAATGAAGCCATTCCACTTGTCAACTTCTCTGCTATAAATTGCCTATATATTTCAACATGCTTTGTCCTATCGTGTTGAATAGGGTTCTTGGCAATTTGAATGGCCGATTGATTATCACAAAAAATCTTGAAATTTTCATCTTTGGTTATTCCCAATTCTTTAAGCAAAATTATTAACCAGATTCTTTCACACATTTCGAAGGTCAATGTTCTGTATTCTGCTTCTGCACTGCTTCTAGAAATAATTGTCTACTTTTTGCTTTTCCAAGTCACCAAATTACCCCATACATGAGAGCAATATCCACTGGTTGACCTCCTATCTGTTAGTTCACTGGCCCAACTTGCATCTGTGAATACTCTAACAGTTTTATCAGAACTTTTCTTGAATATTAAACCATGTCTAGATGTACCTTTCAAGTATCTCAGAATCCTTTTTGCTGCTTCCATGTGTTCTTGCCTTGGATCTGTCATGTGCTGACTCACAATATTCACTGGAAAAGAGATATCTGGTCTTGTTATTAATAGGTAGATTAATTTCCCTACTAGCCTCTGGTAGAGTCCTTTATCCGCCTTTAGACCTTAGATCGACTTTGTTGAACTTTAAGTTTGCATCCATGGGTGTATCCGCTGGTTTGCAACCTAACATTCCAGTTTCTGTCAAACAATCCAGAACATACTTCCTCTGATTGATCACCAAACCTTTGCTAGACCTTGCTTAGTTCGTCTAAACTTACACTCCCCCTCAAGTTGGAGAATATACATTGTATAATCCTAACTTGAATAAAAAATTGTCGAATAAGGCTTTTAGCAGTGCTTTTGTTAGTACATTTGCCACTTGCTCCTCGGCTGGAACATACTCTAATGAAGCCATTCCACTTGTCAACTTCTCTGCTATAAATTGCCTATCTATTTCAACATGCTTTGTTCTGTCATGTTGAATAGGGTTCTTGGCAATTTGAATGGCCGATTGATTATCACAAAAAATCTTGAAATTTTCATCTTTGGTTATTCACAGTTCTTTAAGCAACTTTATTAACCAAATTCTTTCACATATTTCTAAGGCCAATGCTCTGTACTCTGCTTCTGCACTGCATCTAGAAACAATTGTCTGCTTTTTGCTTTTCCAAGTCACCAAATTACCCCATACATAAGAGCAATATTCACTGGTTGACCTCCTATATGTTAGTTCACTGGCCCAGCTTGCATCTGTGAATACTCTAATAGTTTTATCAGAACTTTTCTTAAATATTAAACCATGTCCAGGCGTACCTTTCAAGTATCTCAGAATCCTTTTTGTTGCTTCCTTGTGTTATTGCCTTGGATATGTCATGTGCTGACTCACAATATTCACTGGAAAAGAGATATATGGTTTTGTTAGTGATAGGTAGATTAATTTCCCTACTAGCCTCTGGTAGAGTCTTTTATCTGCCTTTAGACCTTGGATCGACTTTGTTGAACTTTAAGTTTGCATCCATAGGTGTATCCGCTAGTTTGCAACCCAACATTCCTGTTTCTGTCAACAAATCCAGAACATACTTCCTCTGATTGATCACCAAACCTTTGCTAAACTTTGCTATCTCCATGTCTAGGAAATATCTGAGTTTTCCTAAATCCTTGATTTTGAATTCCCTACTCAAGAGGGTCTTTAATCGACTCAATTCCACTTCATTATCTCCTGTCAATATTATATCATCCACGTAAATAATAAGAGTAACCCTTTTATTTAATGAGGTTATCTTAGAGAATAAGGTATGGTCTGCCAGTGACTGTTTGAATCCATTCTCCAAAATAACCCTGGTGACTCTGTCGAACCATGCTCTTGGAGATTGCTTAAGGCCATAGAGAGGTTTGTCAAGCTTGCACACCTTTAGATTTTGTCCAGCACCTTCTAGTCCAAGTGGAATCTACATGTATACTTCTTTCTCAAGGTTACCATTAAGAAAAGCATTTTTAATGTCAAGTTGATGCAGTTGCCAATCACAGTTTACAACTAGGCTTAACAAAACGCTAACTGAATTTAATTTAGCAACAAGGGCAAATATTTCCTTATAATCGACTCCATAGGTCTGTGTGAACCCCTTGGCAACCAATCTGGCTTTATATCTCTGTATACTGCCATCTAAATTGTACTTAATGGCAAACACCCATTTGCATCCAACAGGTTTTTTACCTTGGGGAAGCCTGTAATGGCCATGTACCATTCTTTTCAAGTGCCTCAATTTCTTCCTCAACTATTTCTTTCCACTTTGGATTCTGCAAAGCTTCTTCAATAGTCTTAGGAATCTATTCTTCATCTAGCTTTGCTGTAAATGCTTTAAAAGATGGCATCAAATTCCCATAAGCAGCATACCTTTGAATAGGATGCTTAGTACACTGCCGCACCCCTTTTCTTTTAGCAATAGGTAAGTTTGCAAATTCAAGATGAGAAGGATTACTAGTAGAATCATTACCTCCACTTTCTTCACTAGTAGCTGGACTAAAATCCAATTCTTGGCAAGTACCAGATTGCATAATGGTTTCTGGAATGGTTTTCCTTTTTCTGATGTAAACCTGCAGTTGTTTAGGGCCTGTGAAGAAGTTTCGATTAAATTTCAGGTTCCTGCAGGCGTGGTAGTAGGTAAAGTATGTGGTGTAGATACGGTATTATGTGAGGAAATAGGTAAGATATTAGATGGAGAAAGAGAAGTCTGAGGCTCAAGTGATGAGGGATAAGTAGGAGGTGGTAAAGGAAAAGAAGGAACTTGTTTTGGAGAGGGCTGGAAATCATCAAAACTCTCCCCCTGAATTTCAGCCGTATAGTTCTTGTTCAAAAAATTTAAGATCTAAATAAACAAGAAATTTATGAGAATGTGGATGGTAACACTTGTAGCCCTTCTTTAGTGAAGAATATCCTACGAACACACATTTTAGAGATTTATGATCTAGTTTAGACCTAGAAGGATCATGGTTTGTAACAAACACGATACACCCAAAAGTTTTCAAAGGAAGTGTAGAGGACAAAGGTTTAAAGTTAGGAAAACAAGATAAAAGAACATCTCTAGGTGTTTGGAAATTTAAAACTCTACTAGGCATGCGATTAATAAGATATGTAGAAGTTAATAAGGCTTATCCCCATAGATATTTAGGAACATTATGGGTAAACAATAAGGCTCGGGTTACCTCTAATAGATGCCTATTTTTCCTTTCTGCGACTCTATTCTGTTAGGGAGTATCAACACAAGAACTAATATGTACTATCCCTTTCTCTTTGAAAAAATCACCTAAAGATTTAGTAAAGAATTCCCCTCCATTATCCGATTTAAAGATTTGAATTTTAGAATGAAATTGGGTCTCGGCCATGTTGTAAAATCTTTCAAAAACACTAGCCACTTCAGATTTTTCTTTCAAGAGGTAAGTCCAAGTGGTTCTACTATGGTTATCAATAAAGGTCACAAACCATTTGCTACCAATAATATTCTTCACTTTAGAAGGACCCCAAACATCATTGTGGATGAAAGAAAAAGGATGTGAGGGTTTGTAAGTAGAGGGTAAGTAAGATTGTCTTGTTTGTTTTGCAAGTTGACATATATGACATTTAAAGGAAGAAGGTTTTTTATTAACAAATAATTGAGGAAAAAATTTTGCAAGATAGGAGAAATTTGGGTAGCCTAACCTAAAATGTCATAACATAACATCAGATTGTCCTAAGGAAGTAAGAAAAAATTTAGAAGATGAAGGTTTAGAATTTCCTGTACTGTGAAGAACATATAAACCATTATGCAAGCGAGCATTGCCAATCCTCTTTTGAAGTCCAGTGCCTGTAAAAAACACTCAGAGTTAGTGAACTGGAAAACACAATTTAAATCCTTGCAGACTAGGCAAACTGACAGCAAATTGCAGTTCAGACTAGGCACAAAAAGCACGTCACGAAGGACTAAGTCATCAGTAAGAAATACATAACCATTGCCTTGAATTTGTGAGAAAGAACCATATGCTAATTTGATAGAATTTTGAGAAGAAGAATTTTTAAATTGAAAAAACAATTCCCTGTTACCAATCATGTGGTCAGAAGCACCAGAGTCCACAATCCATGCTGATGTATTCGTAGTAGAAAGAAGTGCAGTGGAAGAAGAGTTGGTTTGTGTACCATCATTGTCTGCGAAAGCCAGATTTCCTGCACTGTTCCCAGTAAATTTGCCGAACAGTTGCTGCAGTTGTACCATCTGTTGTTCGGTGAAGCCTCTAGATGAAGTTAAATTATCCATTGAAGAGGAAAAGAGAAAAAAAATTCGATAGGATCGAATTTAGACTGATACCATGAAGAAAAACAGAATGTGTTTCTATTTTTGTCGATTGAAAAATTATTGTCAACTTACAGAGGTTTACAAACTTTTATAGACTAGGACTTTTAGTTACATTAGGAGTCCTACTAATTATTAACTTCTAACTCTAGTCTTAGGAGTTTGACTTTAACTAAACATAGTTCGATTAGTATTCTAGTTCGACTAGACTTACAATTCTAGTTCGACTAAACTTACAACCTATATTCCACTTTTGGTGTAGAATAATACAAAAAGTACTTGACACCCCATTTTTGCATTGGTAATCATGCATTATAATTTTCATTCAATCGCTAACTCAATAATCGCAATTAAACACAAATGAAGAAGAATAAACACTCTTCTTTCTCGCTCTCTATCTTATTTAGGCATGTAGGAGCTTCTTATTTTGCAGAATTCCCTGAATTTTTCGACAAAGAAGAAGCTAAAAGCAAATAGAAACTGAGTATGCTCGGTGTTTACTCATAATTTAAAAGTTCCTTGTGCACACAAAGAGAAGGGATAAAGGCCCGGAAAGGAATCCCAAGTACAATCTCCCATTTTCAAACCAAGATCAGAAGGCTCCTTCTCTCAACTTTTTTTTCTTCCTGTTTTGGTGCTTGTTCTTGGGTCTCTGTCTCTTTCCTGCTTCGCTTCACTTTGCATGGCCAATCTATGGCATCCACCAGAGCTTTCATCATTTTTATTTTGTTTTTATCTGTTTCATCTCATATCACATTACCCCTACAGCCTAAAAAACTCAAAATTGGAAAGTGAGTTCATATTTATTCTTTTGTTCTTTGATTCACTTCAATTTATGCACATTGTCGTATTTGCAATCGACTGTTATTGTTTGCATTGATCTTTTTGTCGAACTTTGCCTAGAATTGAGATGTTTTTATGATTTTCCACTTGAGGCTGTGTTTGGTTTTAGGAAATTAAAATAATTGTTCTTTTCTTCAGGAAATCAAACAAAATGGTACTTTCAAACCCTTGATTATCTGCTTGCTCTGTCCAAACCTATTGAAATGAGATTCCTAGGAATGCTTGTATTGGTATTGTTGCTGCAATTCTCTAAATAAGTAGTGTTCATGTTCAAAGTTTTGATCTCTTCTTTTTCGGATTTTCAGGTGATTGTTTTCAGTTCGAGCACATTAAAATAGAAACAGGATTGATTCTCGAATGTGGCATTGTTATTAGGTTGTGTGTGTGATATCTAGGATTTAGCCCCAATTGCATGGATGGCCAAACTTTCATACTCTATTCATATCGTGGAGCAGCAGCCCTGTGAGTTGTTACTGCAACTTCTCTTGTTTGTACGACTTAAATACCGCTAGTATAATGTAGTTTCTAAAATATTATGTTTAGCAATTAAATCCTATTTTGCAATGTTTTTTTTCCTTTAAAAATAAAAACTAGAATTATTATTATTATTATTATTATTTGATTAAAAAGAGGTAAATACATTTTTGGCAAATATCAAGATTTTTGAACCATACAAGGTGGGACAACATGAATATCCTTAATCAGTCGGTCAATTAATGATATCTATTATTATTATTATTATTAAGCTGCGATTAAAATTTAAAACGAATAATGTGGACACGGTCTATATATGCGTAAATTTATTAATTCGATTGTAAAACTTTGCTTGTTCAAGCAACCTTAAAATTATTTATTCTCAATTATATAATAAATGTGTGGATTTGTTTTAGAAGTTCTAGTTTAAATGTTTAAAAAAAAGAATTTCATAGTTTAAATCTTAGGTTTGGGCATTTATTTTCTTTTCATTTTGCGACCAATATATCATCATTTTATTGGAAGTAACATGCTAAGTCAGACATTATTAAAGGTTTAGTGATTGAGATTGAAATGAAACTTTTTTATCGATGATTAAATTGGTGACATCCCAAAGTTGAATGACTTAATGGTAACAATTTTTGTTGTTATTAAATTGGTAATGCCTTAAAACTAGATGATTATTTAGGTAGCGATAGTAAGGGGTTTGAATATTAAATTTAAGTTTTGCATGGTTGGGTGAAAAAGTGGAAAGATGAAAAAAGGGAGAGAAAGATAGAAAGAAAATAAATTTTGAGTGTGTCTGGTAAAAAAAAGTGAGAGGAAAAAAATTAGAGGGATGATTATTTTTTATACTAATGCCTAAAAACAAATCATCTCAAAATTGAAAAGAAAAAATGAGAAAAAAATGTAAGAAAAATGTGAATTAGTTCAAAATATGATTTTTTTTATTAAAAAATATCTCGTTTTCAATTTTACTAAGCAATGAATAAAAATAAGGTACAATTTTCTTTTAATTTTTCAATCCTTACTACCAAATAAGAAATAATAATAATAATCTTCCATCTTTTTACTTTTTAACTCTTTTATTTTTTTTACTTTTAATTTTCTTTCCACTCTACCAAACAAAGTCTTGTTACTTAAAATTTAAAGTAAATCTGTGTCCACTACGCTAACAAATCGAAGTAGTTGATAATTATGATTCATACATTTGGATTTGTTTGGTGGGTGAAAAAGTAGAAGGATGAAAGAAGGGGAAGGAAAAATGAAAAATAAAATAAAATAAATTAAATTAAATTAAATTTTAGGGAAAAAAAGGTGAGAGGAAAGAAAATTAGAAAATGATCATTTCTCTTGATCATGTTTAGAAACAAAGCATCTCAAAATTAGAAGGGCAAAATGAGAAAAAAAATCTGACAGATGTGTGAGTTAGTTTAAAATATGAACTTTTCAAAGTTTAATTTTAAGGTAAAATTTACAAATGGTCACTAAATTTTGTTTAAAAAACAAAACGGTAATTAAACTTTTAAATGTTACAAAATGATAATTAAACTTTATGTTTTGTAACAAAATGATAACTTGGCTGCTAAAGGCTGTTAAATAAAATAACGTTGCAATTACAAAATTTGAATAATAGCACAATTCAATCAATTTTGTCATATTTCAAATAAAAACACATAATCCCCACACTTCTCACGCCGGTTGTGTTCGTCATCTTGCTCCCTTTTTTAATCTCACCGGCCTTTTAACAATATACACTATTCATTTCAGTCATCGCCCTGCTCTCACTGTTCACCCAATCGGTAATTTATTTTTAAAACAAGTTTTTTTAATATTGGGATTAAAGCAATGATTTGTTATTTTCTTTGTGTTTATAGGGATACCTCTTTTGCGCGAAGGAGATGTTCCACCACAGGGTGGGAGGCCCGGTTGGGCAGCGCCACCTGACCCTAGGCTGGGGGCTTGGCTTAGGCACTTGAAGAAACTTGCTCAATCTCATAATTTGGTTCCTGAATTTGAGGTCATTTTAATTATTGATTATTGCTCGACTGATACTACAATTTTGTTTACTTTCTTTTTTTTCTTATTAATTGTATTTTTAAATTTGGTTTTAGATAACTTTGGAGGGTACGCATCATGGACCTATAACAACCAAACCAACAATGTTCCTTGAGATTGGTAATCCGTTGCAGTTTGCAGTATCTTTTTATTATTGTTTTTCCACTTCAAAGCTAGGAATTTAACTAGAGTTTCATTTCTTTCATATTCACTTCGATGTGGCCTCAGCTGTGGAGACTGGAGTCTGAGATCATCATTTGCATTATCCTCTTCATATGAATTTTTTTCTTCTTTTAAATAGATAGCTACTGAAATGAAGAACACTTTATGTTTCCGTGTTTACTTGATTTCAGCTGGAAGAGTTTTTATGCTGCTTTATATTTTGACACATTTTTTGTCTGATTTTCTAGGAGTTAACTGCTCTCTGCTTTAAATATATATTAGCTGTTAAAGGCCGGTGAGATTAAAGAGGAGAGCAAGATGACAAACACAACCGACGTGAGAAATACGGGAATTATGTGTTTTTATTCAAAATACGATTATATTAATTGAATTTATAAATATATAAGACTGAATTTGTTATTTTTCAAAATTTGTAATTGTAACATTACTCCACTTAACAACATTTAACAGCCGAGTTACCATTTTGTTATAAAACATAAAGTTTAATTGTTATTTTGTAACATTTAAAAGTTCTGTTAGCATTTTATTTTTTTAAACAAAGTTCAGTGACCATTTGTGAACTTTACCTTTAATTTTATTTCCTTTCAATTTTCAACTCTACCAAATAATGAATGAAAAGAAATACAATTTTCCATCCCTCCTACTAAGCACAACAATGAAAAGATTTTTTTTCATCTTTCTACTATTTTACCCTTTGATTTTTTATCATCTCAATTTTGTTTTCACCCTACCAAACAAAGTCAAAAATAATCTTTACCAAGACCGTCTCGAATGAGAGAACAACATGAGCGTCCACTTAATGCCCATATTTTATTTTTATAACTTCAATAATTTTTCAAATGGTAATCTTGTACATTAATGGTTACTTCTTATTGTTTTAGTTGTATTTAAGATGTTTTTCAAACAAAACAATGAAACTTATTGGTGCCGAAAATATTACACCAGACAGGGAGGTGAAGATGGGAGTTAATGGTAGTTTGTGGTGGTTCACCTATATTAGAATGGGCCGAGAGCTAAAAACGGTGGTCAGAGTAAAGTGAAGAGGATGTGTGGAGGCTTAAGTATGTGGTGGGGGGGAGGGGGGGTTCATCGTCATCTGCTCTCTTTAGCTCAGGGGTATGTTTAAAGTCAAGTAATACTGTTTGACGGGACTGAGTCAGGCCTAGAAATAACTATTGATGGGTCGTTAAGATAAAGCATAGACTTTTCAACCCAGTCATGTGGGCTAGTAGGGTTAGCCTGGTAAGTCTGATGGTTGTTATGTCGAATCAGTAGCCTGAAAAAAGATAGTTTAGTGGTCAGAGATAATGTATCCGAAGATCATAGCGTTTCGCGTGCTGAGGCATGGCACGGAAATTTAAGGGTTCCAGAGGTATAGACGGATAAAGGCACGACAATTGTAGGTGAAAATATGACAACTCTAGGTAGAGGTATAACAAAATTAATAGTTTGTTAACAAAATGTTAAATTAATTGTTCAATATAATGAAATATATATTCGTTTTATATGAGACTATTTTTTAATTTTTTATCAAACTCAAAAAACATACAAGACAGCTCTAATCTTTATTAAATAACTAACTAGATTCGTTAAAGGCACGTCATGAATTAAAGAAGTAATATTAAAACAAAGCTAAAAAAATGAAATAATTCATATTTTTCATTTTCAATCTCAAAACGCATAATTATTGAACTAAAAAATTATTTTTTTAATTATTAAAAAGTTTGAGTCGAATTGTTTGAGTTTTCGTTCAAATTTAATTGTAAATATTTATATTGTTATGATATTAATTTATTCCCAATAAATGACTTTATATAACATTATACGATATAAATATACATTTCTTCATATATTTTCATATGTGATATACATACATAATGCAAAATTGAGAGACTCAATTCGAACTTGAAAATTAGTCCACTAATTACTAAAATATTTGAGTTATTCAAAATATCATTTTATAACTCAAACGTTATTTGAAGATTTTTCTAATCTAGTCGAGTCAAAAAATTTATTTTTTTTTGAATCGAGTCGAATTTTATTCACCCTAATTAAAACATCATACAGTGATCGGGCATTAAGCGTATAGCCGACTACAAATGCACTTTTGGCATAGTTTTTCCATGTGAAAGTAGTGTTTTATTTTAGAATTGTAAGAAACAACGTGTGGCTGCAGAAGCTTGTGCCGAAGCTGACTATATTTCTGCTCAACTACAACAAATCAATCCAAATTACACCAAACCAGAATTTAGGGTCAAGTGGCAGATATTTTTTCCTCTACGTACCAAATTAATCTTTTAAGCAAAAAATTTAACAGTAAACATTTTTTTTATCTAAAGTGGGTGTGCAATTGCTCTTTCTCCCGACCATGTACATCCGCCCCTGGTAGGGTCGATAATGAACCAACCGGAGCCATCACAACATAGAAGAACCAACCATATCAATGTGGAATCTCGTGCTATCTTTTTATTATCTTTTGATAATATATTTATGTATTTTATAAAGTTTCTGTATAATTACAATAAAAATATGTAATGCTCCCTTTATTATCTCCGATAATACTTTTTGTGATTGGTAAAATAATTTATATAATTTTTTAAAAATAAAGATTTATATAACTTGTACTACAAATGTACAATTGAAATAATATTGTATTCTAATTTAATATTATTATTTTTATATAAATAAAAATATGGACCTTGCAATCAATTAAACTAATTTTAACACTTTAAATATTTTTGTGACATGTCCGACCTTTTTTTATTAAATAGATAGGTATTACATTCCCACAGTGAAGTTCGACCTGTCCGACTTTTAGTTCATAATATATAAAATTTTAATAATGAATTAAACTGGTTTTAAGGTTTATATTTTAAATAGTTTTCAGAATGACCCCTTCCAAGCCTTGCGGTTGAAACAAACATAATAATCTTTTTGACTCTCAATTTTATCAGTTTAATAATTTTTAATCCTTAATTTTTTTTTGACAAAGTTTAATTTTAATTCTACCTAGAAGGGGAAAAGAGAGACTTTAGAGGAAAGAAAAGTGTGCTCTTGATGGGTCTAGAACTTATGACCTAAAGAGACGAGGGAATAAATATGATCAGTTTGGCGGTTGGCCAAAAATGGTTGCTCAACTTCTATTTATTTGTTTGTTAAATTAATCCAAGCTGGATGAAATCGCAATGGGCCGTCAACCTGGTATAAATTATAGTGTTCTTATTGAAATGCTTAAATCTACTGTTTTATCATTTTCTACCGCATTGTCGGAAGCTTGAAATTTTTTTAAAACTATAAAAATTATCAATAATTCAATATAAACACAAATATATTTTTTAAGATGTTTTTAAATTTTTTCTAATGACGTGACAAAAATAATAAAATAACTAATATCAATTCAATAATGTTGTTTTTTACTTGATAGAGAGATATTTACATTTTTATGATAAATATCGAAATTTAAATACATACAAAATGAAATAATACAAACATCTTTAATCACCTGACCAATTCGTGGATCTCAACTCAATAATGTTATTAATATATTCCATTATATTTGAGTCAATTTAAAGCCACCATAAATAACTGATAAAATTAAAGGTCAAAGGAACCATGCTACTAAAAAAAGAAAGTCTTGAGATTCCCAATATGTGTGGATATTAGATGTGGGACAACTATTATGGTGCAAATTATTTTCAAAACATCCATCAACTTTTCAAAAAAAGATAAATCGTGGTACAATTGTATTTTTGTCATTTAAAAAAATTAACAATTTACCCTAAAAAGAAAAGTAATATTTAATTTAATTTTTAACTTCTTAATTAAATAGAATTTATATTTTTAATTCTTTTAAGAAATATTTTATTTTAATAAAAATAGTTTTAATTTCTTTAATTTTTCATTTTATTTAAATAATTTAAAACAAAATTATTGTTCTCGTCCGCATAGCGGCCAATAGTTAATGAAGAACGCCAAATTTTATTTAAGGGTTGAATCTATAAAATATTAAGGGCAAACATATAGAATGTTACTAGGGCGAAAATAGGTTTTTAGATAGAATATATGTAACGACCGAATTTTGGGCTTTATAAAATTGGGCCTCGGGCCCAACTTATTTGGTTTTTATGTTTGGAAGCCCAAATCAAAGATAGTTGGGCTTTGTGATACATTAAAAGAGATAATATGTGTGAGGAGAATTTAAAAAGAAAAGTGGGAAGCTTTAAAAAATAATAATAAATAAAAAGTGGCTGATTAGACGGGGAGATAGAAGGAAGAAGAGAAATGAGATATTTTGAGAGTGAGAGAAAAAAGAGGGAAAGGGAGAAAAAATGGGGGGAGACTTTGAGCCTCGATCTACGGTCATCGGAGCCGCCGTGGCTCTCACCGTCGCTGCCATCAAGTTCGGCTCGTCGAGAGAAGTTTGGCCATGGTCGTCCCGTCGTTGTTCGCCAGGGTGGGAGAAATGAAGGAACAGCCTAGCTTGGAGCACCATGTTCCAGTTGTCACCGCCGCAAACCAAGGCCACGTCATGCTCACTGGCCAAAGTATTGCGGATCTAGAGTTGGTCGTCGCCGTCCGGCCACCAAAAGGCACCGCACGCGTCACCGCCGAGAGTGGACGTGTGTAGCAGCTGGCTAGTGCATGCAGCTATAGTGCACCGCGTCGCACTAGATTCTGCTGCCTAGGTGCACCTGCTCCCTACCGCACTGGATTATCGCTCGCGGGTGCACAACAGCTTCCATGCACCTGCGCTGCACAGGATCACATGTAGCGTTGACCAAAGTTAACCGGCCGTTGACCAGTCGTTGACCGGCCGTTGACTTTTTTGGGGTATTTTGCCGAGGATTTCTCGACGTTCCCGATCCATTGGTGTAGTTTGTTTTGTCAAATTTGAACTTAGTAAGCTGTTTTTACGCATTTGATCCTTCGAATTCATTAAAGTTTGTGTTTAAGAGATGCTTATGGTATTAATTGATATAGGAGGATTATTTGGGATCGAATATCAGGCCAAGTAAAATATTCAGGAAGCTCAGATGAGGATTTTAGTGATATCAGCTTAAGGTTAGTACACCTCGAACTCCTATTGCTTCATGAGCATCATAAATATGATTGTTTTGTGTGTCAGTATCTACAAAATAGGTAGACGATGGATATGCATGTTGGAGACCGGTAGTATAAGATTTGATATATGTGAGATGCATGATGATGCTTAAGGATATGTTTTGACTAGTATAATTATTATTTGATGATTGATTGAATTAGTTGATAATTGCAATGCCTTGTCTGCTAGTCTGAATGGTTGACGTGAATTAATGGTAATTATATTTAAGAGAAAATAATACCGATAAATATTAGAATAATGATTATGAAGCCGATAACTAACATTAATTTGGTAAATGCGTTAGTAAACCAACTCTAATGACTTTCATAAGCTTTAGGGAGCGAGTAAGCGTTGTAAAATCGCAATTCAAGGAAATGATGCGAAATTGTGTTAGGGTCTCGATACGAGCTTTGACCGTACCAGTATACGATTGGGGGCCGTATCGATACAGGTCCTGTATCAGTACTTGTAGAAATCTAAGATTTCTAGTAAGCTATTTTAGTATCGGTATACGTGTGAGTACCGGTACCTAATGGTACCATATCGATACTCGTGTTCGAGTACTGGTACCCATTAAACGGAATAATCTATAATGCTAATAAAATATGGAAATTGATGTGGAATATTAATAGAGATAATTAATGAGGATAATTAATGTATTACTAAGTTGTTAAACTTAATTGGGTGACTTGATGGTAATAGCAACCGTAGGGATCCTTGGTGGATCGTGAGATGCTGTTTGATGTGTGAAAGACGTATCCTTGCTATGGGCTGATATGGACACTTAGATGATTGAATCATCTTAATTGATGGGTTCGGAAACCTAGTGCGAGAGAAAGAGTGTGTGCAACACCATGGTTAAAGATTTTTTGAATGTGTGAACCCGATGCTTTGTAGGACTGGGACTCATTTGAAGATACTTGATGAGAGATTCTGAGCATGGGTGTATGTATCCCAACGCTTGGTGGTATTGGGCCTCACCCAAAGAGTGTATGAACCGGATGCTTAATGGAACTAGGCCTCACTCAGAGTGTATGATCCCGAGGCTTAGTGGTACTAGGCCTCACTCCTATTGTTAGGATGATCAATAGACGAAGTGTGGCTAAGAGGGGGTGAATTTGCAATTTTAAATTTGAAGGGAAGCAAATGGAAAGATGAAAAATTGAAGACACAAGGATTTATAGTGGTTCAACCTTCTAACAAGGTATACATCCACTACCTTAGTTCCCCACTAAGGATTTCAAACAATTCACTGAGAATTCTTCCCCTTTTATAGGCTAAGGATGATCAATAGTTGTTGTTGTTGTAGCATTGGAGACTTGTTTAAATACCCTATCATTGATTTCTAACCGTTTGGGTAGTTGAGAACATCAATAGAGCCGTTGGAGACCATTTTTCCCGCAATAACTTCAAATTTATCAAATCTTTGTATTTAATTTTTGACCGCTGCCTTGTCAGTTTTATTGGAACCATAATTTTTAAAAAGTGGTTATATCGTACTGATACGAGTTTTCACTTATCTTTTCTCAGAAAATAGTGAGTAAAACCCTTACCTATACGGTACTTCCCGTATCAATACGCCTTTGAACAATAGCTATTTCTTCTTTTGGTAGGTACCGATATGGAAGCCCGCGTACCAATCGTACCGATACTCAAAGCTTATTTGGTTCCTAGGTAACAAAGGTATACCGATACGGATGTACGTGTATCGGTACCCAATAGCCATCTCATATAAAAAGAAATTCCAGTAGCTAAGGATCGTATCGATATGGCTAAGAGTGTATCGGTGCGCTATAGCGATCTTGTTTAAAATTGATTCCAGTGGCTAAGGATCATATCAATGCGGCTAAGGGCATATTATTATGCATGGACCAAATAGGCTATTTGAGTATGAAAACACTTAGAAAATATTTTGGGGTTTTAGTTTTTAACTTAAAAATAATTTTAAGTTTGAATCCTTGTCATTTTGTGAGCATTTTGAGTACTTAAAAATTTATTTAATTTTACAAATAAGTCCTTTAAAATCATTGCTATATCAAAATTAAATCTGGTTTTACAATCTCCCCTTTTTGATATAACAAAACCCAAAATAAATTTTCAAGACTTTTAAAATTACTCTCCATTTCTTTAAGGCTCAAATATATATTTTTGAAAAAATTTAATCTCTTTTACTTCTCCCCCTTTTTAAATCAAAATCAATGAGATAAATAATGCAATATATAAACAATAAGGTACTCCAAGCATAAAGGAAACAACATAAATATCATAAAAAATTCAAAGCATTGTTCAAGACAACATAATAATCCAACTCAAAAACATAAAGGCATAAACCAAACACAAATAAACATAAAAGCATAGGAGTTCATAAAACAAATAACATAGGTGCATAAAACTCAAGTCCTAATATGATATGTTATGATATGAACTGTAAGAGCCTAAGGAGCATCATCGTCTTCATCTTCCTCATGATCACCACTAAGAGCATGACTACGCCATTCTCCATGAAAGCGGTAAGTGTCATGTCCATTGACGCTTGACGATTCTCCATGGATGTAACTCTAGCTTCCAAAGAGTTGAAAATGGTATCAATGAGAGCAAAGCGAGAATCCATCTGTGCATCCAAAGTAGCAAACTTCCCATCTAGATAAGCCATGAGAGCATCAAGGGAAGACAGAGGTGGAGTAATCGGAGCTTCTTGAGCAATCGAAGGAATGACTATCGGGTCGGGTTGAGCATCAAGATGGAGATTTGTAACACGAATCCATTCACCATTGTAGATGGTGAACTTTGCATGCTGAAAGAGGAATCATCAATAGGATCAGTGAGCGGTGAAGGAAAGTCGTAAAAATAGTCGATCCCAAGCTTGTGAAACATATAACTCAAGGCGGTGCCATAGGTGAACGAGGTAACGTGAGAGATAAAGAAGTTTTGGACAAGGAAAACCTGTTCGATAAAGATGATTTGGTCTAGGTTTGGACGTATTTCTTCATGAAAACAATAAAGAGAAAAGTCATCGACTTGGAGAACAATAGACCATTTACCACCGGATGGTCGAAACCACCAAGTGATAAAAAGTCAAGAAAACGGTCATGGTCATCTAAAACAATTACTGAGCCATCATAGGTATGAGGAAAATTAATTTCATCATTTACACCAATATCATCCATCCCCAAAAGATCGGCTATAGTTTTGGAATCAAGTTGAAAAGTTTTTCCCATAAGGTAAGATTCAAGAGCTATAACCTCGGTTTTGTCTTGGTTGTAAATACATCGGGCATTTGAATAGATAATAAGGAAAAAGGTTTTTGTATAAAATACCGAGTATGCTAAAAAAAGACATGAACTTCCATTCCCTTAAAAGATTAAGATATCAAAAATAAAATTCATCGGAAGTCATGAAAGGTAGGGAGACAACACGTTCCCGAGGGATTTTAAAATTTTGAAAATGTTTAAAACGTTCTAAGGCATTTGGATTTTCAGGTTCATTAAAACATTGACGGTAAAGTTGGATAAGATTTGGCATTGTACCGTTGTTTTCAGGATTTTGTTCGGTAGGATTTGGATTGGAAGAGCTAGATGCAATTTCCTTTCTTTCTCTTTTCTTAGGAGCCATTAGAAAACCTGAAAAACAATTTCAAACCACAAAACAATGTATACATAAACATCACATTCAATCCAATAAACAATCCAATGATCAAGGTATTCTGAAAAACTATATTGTATAGTTTAAAATCATATACAAATATGAAAATAATTTTTGGTGAAAGGAAAAATGAAAAATAGTGTAAAAAAAATATGCGAGTATAATTTTATACTCGAACAAAAAAATTTTAGTTTTGAAAGAATTTTTTTGAAATCTTTAAAAACTATGTTATATACATACTATATATATAATTTTTGATGAAGAAAAATATACAAATATGAAAGAAATCGAAAATAAAAGAAAAATAGTTTATACCTTGAGAATATGGATGAATGAGGAGATGGTTTTGCACAAGCTTGATGATGCTAACTTGGGTTTGATGTAAAAATCATAAGCCCTCAAAAGATTTGGTGAAAATCAAAGGGATTTGAGGGGTTTAAATAGATTAGAGCCAACTAGGGTTTTGGAGAAAAAGTTAGATTTTGTTTAAAATTTGGAAAACCCTCTTTTAATGACATTTAAAGTCTTTAGCGGCCACACGTACTGATACACCATTTGTGTGTACCGAAATCGCGTACTGGTACGGTTTTTAGCTGTACCAATCCCCAAACCATATCAGTACAGGCTTACCTATACCGAAACACTGCCCCAGATACCCGTATCGATACGTAAAACCCCGTATCGATACACCTTGATGAAAAATGACATTTTTGCCTGCAAGGTGCCCAAAAATTCAAATTTAATCGAATCGGTATGCATGTATATGATAGAGAGCATTATGTATGAACAAAAATAGATGCATACTCCCCCTAACAACATGAATAAATGCATATAGGAGCAAAAACACATAAACAATGAAATCAACCAAATTCAAGCAAGTTTTAACACCAAAAAGGCTTTAAGGTTCAAGAAAGGCTAGTTAAACCTAACTTTCTCCTAAGAGACCAAAACTGCTCTTTGTCTAAAGGTTTGGTGACGATATCCGCTAATTGGTTCAAGGTGTCTACATATTCTAGAACTACATCATTTTCAAGACATCATCTCTAATGAAATGATGTCTTATCTCAATGTACTTGGTTCTAGAATGTTGGATGGGATTCTTAGTGAGACATATGGCACTAGTGTTGTCACACTAAAGAGGGATGATACCTACATCAATTCCATAATCTAAAAGTTGTTGCTTCATCCAAAGGACTTGAGCATAACAACTTTCGGTCAAATTGTATTCCACCTCGGTGGTAGATAATGCCATACTATTTTGTTTCTTTGAAAACCATGATATAAGCATACTACCTAGGAATTGAAAAGTATCAGAGGTACTCTTTCTATCTATCTTACAACCTCTATAATCCGTATTCGAATAAGCATGCAAACTAAAGGATGAATCTCTAGGATACCAATGACCTAAACAATGTGTGTCTAAGGTATCTAAAGATTCTTTTAACGGCTATAAGGTGTGATTCTCTAGGACTAGCTTGAAATCTAGCACACAAGCAAACACTAAACATAATATCCGGTCTACTGCGGTAAGATAAAGCAAAGATCCTATCATTGATCTATAAAGCTTTAAATCAACACATTTACCTTATTCATCTTTGTCAAGCTTTGTAGAAGAGCTCATTGGTGTGACTTGAGGTTTCACATTCTCCAAGATAAACTTCTTAAGCATATCCTTGATTTACTTAGCTTGATTGATGAAGATGCCATCCTTCTTTTGTTTGATTTGGAGTCTAAAAAAGAATGAGAGCTCTCCCGTCATGATCATATTAAATTCACCTTGCATCAACTTAGCAAAATCTTGGCAACGAAATTTATTAGTAGAACCAAAAATAATATCATCAACATAAATTTAAACTACTAAGATGTCTTTGCTTTTTGTTTTAATGAAGAGTGTAGTGTCCACCTTTCCTTTGTCAAAACCTTTTTTAATTAAAAAGTTTGGATAATCTTTCATACCAAGCTCTAAGAGCTTGTTTCAACCCATATAAAGCTTTTGAAAGTTCAAAAACATGGTTTGGATATTTTGGATCTTCAAAACTGGGTGGTTGTTCTACATACATTTCTTCATTAATAAAACCATTTAGGAAAAACACTTTTAACATCCATTTGAAAAAGCTTGAATTAATGATAACATGCAACTGCAAGAAGCATCATAATAGCTTCCATTCTAGCTACGAGTGCATATGTTTCATCAAAATCGATTCCTTCTTCTTGAGTGTAACCTTGAGCAACAAGTTTAGCCTTGTTTCTCACTATGTTACCACCCGCATCAAGTTTGTTTCTAAAAGCCTATTTATTTCCTATGGTAGATTTATTACAAGGCCTATCAACTAATGTACATACTTGACTTCTCTTAAATTGGTTTAACTCTTCTTGCATCGCCAATATCTAATAACCATCATTTAATGCTTCTTGGATATTTTTAGGCTCTATGCATGAGATAAATGCAACATTTCAAGCATTTCTAAGAGAAGATCTAGTGGTTACCCATTTGGATGGAACACCCAAAATCTCACCACCTTTGACATAGTTGAATTCCCTTGGGTAGCTCACTTCTTTTTCCTCTAGAGTCATGCCCTTCAATGCTTCCAGAGGTAGATCTTGTGTTTCTTCTTCTTTGGATGGAACTTTATCTACCTTTGATGATTGCCCACCATTATTGGCTTCAAAAATTCCTACATCATCATCATCATCACAAGAATCCTTCATCGGAAGGAGGTTATCATCGAAAACCATATGAATAGACTCTTCAACTACCAAAGTTCTTTTATTAAATACTCGATAGACTTTAGAGTTTAAAGAATAAGCTAAGAAAATAGCTTCATCGCTTTTAGCATCAAATTTGCCCAAATTGTCTTTTCCATTATTTAAAACAAAACATTTACATCCAAATGGATGAAAATAGCTAATGTTAGACTTTTTGGATTTTAAAATCTCATAAGGTGTTTTCCTTAAAATCGGCCTAATCATTACTTAGTTAACAATATAACATGCGGTATTTGTGGCTTCCGCCCAAAAATATTTAGGAAAATTGTTTTCGCAAAGCATGGTTCTAGCCATTTCTTTTAAAGTACGATTTTTCCTCTCAACAACCCTATTTTTGAAGAGTGCGAGGAGTAGAAAAATTATGGATTATACCATTAAAGTTACAAAAATCCTTAAAACCTAAATTTTGAAATTCAGTTCCATGATCACTTCTAATGTGAGAAATAGAGTGACTAACATCATTTTGAGTTATTTTTGAAAATGTGATGAATTTTTCTAAAGCCTCATCCTTAGGACTTAAGAATAGAACACGATTAAATTTAGAATAATCATCAACTAAAAAAATGCATATGATTTTTCGCTCAAGCTCGTAGTCCTAACAGGGCCAAAAAGATCCTTGTGGATCAATTGTAAAACTCTACTTGTAGAAACATCATTAATAAGTTTAAAAGAAACTCTTTTGTATTTGCCCTTTGCACAAGCATCACAAATTTTGTCAAAAGAAAACTTTATTTTTGGCAAACCTCTTACAAGATCATTTGAAACCAATTTTTCTAAAACACTCATGCTTGCATGCCTTATCTTTCTATGCCATAACCATGAGTCATGTTCATCTTTTGCAACAAAGCATGCATTTGAAATATGAATGTTATCTAAATGCACCATGTATATATTTCCTATGCGATGACCAATAAGCACAATTTTGTTAGTTTCAATGTTGATAGTTTTGCAACCATTTGAATAAAAAAGCACATTGAAATCTTTATCACAAAGTTGTCTTATGCTCAAAAGATTATGTTTTAGACCGTTGACATACAAAATATTGTCAATAAGGATAGAAAATTGATTACCAATTCCTTCAATGTGGCCTTTGGAGTTGTCATCGAAAGTCACTACTCTTCCACTCTTTGGTTTTAGCTCCAAGAACTGACTCTTGTCACCAGTCATATTTCTCGAGGATCCACTATCAAGGTACCAAGAATTTGCACATGTAGCTTTGGCCTTGTAGCAATGCTCCCCCTACAAACATAGATTAGGTCTTGATTTTTGGTACCCAAATCATTTTGGGTCCATGAGTATTAGCTCCAAAAATCTTGGTTCCCTTGGGAATCCAAGAAGCAATAGCACTAACATCATTAGAAATGATTAGTTCCTTAGAAACCCAAACACTCATAATCCATTTACCTCTAGAGGGCCTTTGAAAGCATCTTTGTTTGTAGGCACCAAAGTTTCTCTTTACATAGTTGGGTTTTGAAGAACTTTCTTTTTCAAAACTCAGTTTCCCAACTTTGCTTAGAGAAGCTTTGAGATCACCCACCTCCTTGTGATGATCTCATGAACCATGGAAAGAAGGTTTTGCAAGTCTTGGTTTTTCATTTCAAAATCTTTTTGACTTTCTTGCAAATCTAAAACCTTCTTCTTAAGTTCCGAATTGCTTTTAGATAAGAAATTGTTTTGGTTTTTCAAATCAGAAATAGTTTTCTTGTTTTTCAAAATTGATTCCTTATACTTTCCAACCAATTCGTCATACACGTCTTGCAACTCATTGTAAACTTCTTGAAGCTCGTCAAATGATAAATCAAAATTAGATGAGTTAGAGGTTACCTTAGGATCCTCTTCAAGAGCTATGAGGAAAAGGTTGGCAACTTCTTGCTCCTCTTTATCAGATGATTCCTCATCACTCCAAGTAGCAATGTTTGCCTTGAGCTTTTTTTTCTTCCCGAAGCTCTTCTTTTTGAGTTAGGGGTAATCAGTTCTTATGTGCCCCGGTTTCTTGCACTCAAAGTAAATAAGTTGATCATTTTCTTCCTTCTTGTTCTTGAAATTCCCTCTTCGATGGAACTTTCTTCACTGATTAGATTTCATGAACCGAGTGAACCATTTGGCTAGCATAGCCATTTCTTCATCTTCCTCCTTACTAGAATCGCTCTCTTCTTGTGAAGCTTTGAGAGAAATTCTTATCTTTTCTTCTACTTCCTTCTTCTCGACATTATTCTCTTCTCTCTTCTTCTCATATTCTCTTACTTTCTTCATGGTCTTATGAGTTAAGAGAGACCCTATGTGAGCATTGAGCTTCAAGGTCTTTAGGTTATTTACCTTTATGATGGCGGTTCTCTTTCCATCCCATGACTCAGGAAGAGAGTAGATGAGCTTTCGGACAAGCTTGTCCTCTTGAATGACTTCTCTAAAGCCTTTGAGATCGTTGGCAATGACAGAGAAATGATCGAACATCTTGGTAAAGCTCTCGTTGGTCTCTATTTTGAAATTTTTGTAGCTCAAGTTGAGGAATCCAATCTTGGTCTCCTTGACATTGTTTGTGCCTTCATATATGGTCTCGAGCTTTTCCCATATCTCTATTGCACTTATGCAAGAAGACATTTTAGAGTACTCATCCAGTCCAAGCACACAAAAGATCATGTGCATAGCTTTGTCGTTGACTTGTAAGCACCTTTGTTCTTCATCGGTCATCTCAAGCTTGGACTTTGGAACAAACCGGTCTCTTTCTCTCTTCATCAGTATGGTGTTTGTCTTCCACTACATCTCATAGGATGTAGTCGTTGGATTTGATGAAGAGCTTCATGCGATTCTTCCAATAGGGATAGTTATCCCCATTGAAATAAGGCAATTTGGTGACAGATTGAGACTCGTTCAAGTTGTTTCCAGAAGTAGAGGCCATGGCTTGAATTTCGATTGATTGAATCACCTCTAGGATCGTCTCAAGGGGATGTTAATCCTTCGAATGAGCTAGGCTCTGGTACTAATTGTTAGAATGATCAATCGACGAAGTGTGGTAAAGAGGTGGTGAATTGACAATTTTAAATTTGAAGGGAAGTAAATGGAAAGATGAAAAATTGAAGACATAAGGATTTATAGTGGTTCAACCTTCTAACAAGGTCTACATCCACTACCTTAGCTCCCCACTAAGGATTTCAAACAATTTACTAAGAATTTTTCCCCTTTTCTAGGCTAAGGAGGCAACCGTTACAACAATCAAAGCTTTCTACCCAAAGCTTGATCAAATTCACTATAGTTATCTTGTTTAAAACTGATTCTAGTGGCTAAGTATTTTATAGATACGGCTGAGGGCATATCGATACGTCTGGACCAAATAGGCTATTTGAGTATGAAAACACTTAGAAAATATTTTGGGGTTTTATTTTTTGACTTTAAAACAATTTTAAATTCGAATCTTTATCACTTTGTGAGCATTTTGAGTACTGAAAATTTATTTAATTTTACAAATAAGTCATTTAAAATAATTTTTATATCAAAATTAAATATGGTTTTAGACTATATTGTGATATAATGCTTATATGTATGAGAAGCTTATGCTTTCTTGCTATGTTATATGATTTGGCGGCTAGAGGTAGCGACATATCTATATGATGTTATGATGCCCTGTTGTAAGTATGGTTGGGCCATGTGTGCCATGTATGATGTTTGCTTTGTTGAGAGCATGTGTTTAGGCGATTAGTTGTAGCGCCACGTGTTTATTTATCTCCTTATTCCATGTACTAGCTTGCATGCTTATGTTTATGATTAGCATGAAGTATAGTAGAGTATATATGTACCACTGAGCTTTGTAAGCTTAGCGCTCGGAATCCCTATTTTTGTGCATAGGTTGATCGTTGGATCGTGAGATCGTGAATCACTACTGGTACGAGATTCTAGCATGTGGTGACCTTCAGAGTATAGTACTTGTGTTTAGTGGGCTATGTATTCATAGGACCTTACGTGGTAGAGTCTGTAATTCTTATTTTTAAATTGTATTAAATTAAATCGAATGTTTAAATATTTTAAATTAAAGGGGAGCTCTTTTGTAACAATTTAAATTGTTTATCTATATTTTCAACAATAAAATTTAATGTTTTTGGAAAATACCTTGTTTGGTCTAAACTGAGTTGGAAATTTTATGGTTTTGGGTTTGGGATTAATGCCTAAATATGAAATCCGGGTCGAGGGTGGTACATTTAGTGGTATCAGAGCTTAGATTTAGCTGGTTCTAGGAAACCCAGGGTGGTATAGGTGTTTTGGTAAGGTTTCTAGTGAATACAAGCCCTTAAATTAAGTTCAAACTCCTTAAGGCTGGAATCTTGATGCTATGTCCAATAAGATGATTATGATTGTGGCTGAGAGGGCCGAGTTAAGTGTTAAGCCGCTCATGGGAGCAATTCTGGGGGTGAGGTCACCCCAGATTGTTAAAATACTAGATAGTTTAATGATGCTGGACTCGAGGATGTTTCCTTCTCCCACTACCTAAATGGTGTATTCATTGCATGTTGTGGTTGTTTTAGAGCCTTCGGATACATTATGAGAGTTTGTGGCAAGGAATCTTCATCGTTATACGTAAATAGTAGTTGTGTTCCAGGTAGGGATAATCCACTCTCAGAATCGATCAGTGGATACACATTGATTGGAGGACCCTTTTGTCTATTTAAAATGGGTTTTGTTGATACTTGGAGAGTATCATCACCCTTATTTGAAGCTTTTCGCAGAGATAATGGGTTCGAGATCCACTAGTCATTGGAGTGTGACCGAAGTTTGACGTTTTAAAGGTTTGATGGAGCTACCTTCTTGAGAGTTGTTGCACCTTGGAAATTAATTTGGTTAATCAAGCGCGATGCTAGCCAGTAATGTCGAGAATGGGATTAAGGTTCTGAGACCTCAAGAGAACCTAACCTTTGGTAATGAGAATGTCGAACCATTGCCCTTCTACCTTGATTTTTGATGTGGTTGTTTAGAGAATGGCTAGATGGAGTTTTGGGGACATGTTGGATTGTTTGGCGGTGGAAGACCATTACTTGTCTCCTGAGGTGGATGACTCGTTTAGCCAATTGCGAGGTACCTGTGTGTTTTTACTAGGGTGGTTTGAGAATAAGATGGTCATGGTTAAACTGGTAATGGCTTGAAGTTTTGAAATGGATTTTGGAATGAGGATTTCTCTCTTTAAAGTGGGTCGTGATAATGATTGATGTATGCAGTGATGTTTAAGGTGTTTCAGCGATGATAGAATGGGGGCCACCTGTAGCGATGTCCGTTTCGCTAAAAAACGTATTTTTATCTATTTTTTGTCGTCTTTCGGATATAAAAATGTTTATTTCATGGGGTTTTAGAAAAACCGTATTTTATTTTGAAAATGGAGTTGCCACCGGCCACTTAGGTAGGCTGGACACCATAAAGCCAGAGATTTAAAAATTGTTGGGTTCGGGAGTCGATTACGGATGGGGAAGGATTAGCACCCCACATCGCCCAAAATTGGTACTTTAATAATTACCGCTTTATTAATATTAGACTTTTCGGATTAAAATGACGATTAAATTAAAATTTGGTTATAAGTGCGAGTATATTTTAAAGGCCCCGTAATCCGAGGGCAAACACCCAACCACCATCACTACACCTGATACTGGCCCCGTTTACACTCAGATAAAAGGGCACCGCGTTGACAATTTATATTCCATTATGCAACCTTAAATCATACCATTTACATTGACATGATACTAAAAAGATAAAAACAAGAAATTCATAATATTAAACAAAAAGTAATAAAATACATGAACATAGATATAAATGACATATTCAAAGATCTAGACTAAACATAAATAAAACATATACACGCAAACATGGTAAAAGATATGCTTCAAGGTTAAATTAACTAAATATAATATCCTTAAGCACCTAAAAACACAAATTCAATATGCATGACATGATATAAGACATGATACTAAAATGACAAAACCATATTATCACCACATTACACTAAAACTTTATCATGTGACACAAATTACATACATATGCCAAAACACGTCACGATATTTATGTGTAACAAAAATCACTCATTTTTAATATGTAACCTAAAATACAAGACAAAAACAAAACATACTATCATACGTATATTCAAGATAAACAACTAAACTAAACATGATCACTTAATCAAAACACAAGTATGTAACATGAACAAATGAACCAAATGATACATTAGCACGATGAAATGCATATAAAAAAACATGAATGAATGCACATCATACGTCAACCTAAATAAATAAAAAACATGAAGAACCACATAAACATGATGTACAAACGAAATTAAAACTTAGCGTACAAAATAGACATATATAACACGGGCAAAATAAACTAAAACACAAAAAAACATAATATGACAACTAAAAACACATGATAAAAACATAAAGACATGTAATGCAAGAAAACAAAGGAGCATGAAACATAAAATGGAAATGTAATTATACCAAAAAAACACAAGCATAACAATAAAAAAAGACAGAGGGACTGAAATAAAATAAACTGAAAATAGAACACTTAAATAAATAAATAAATAACAAACATTTGAGGACCGAATTATAACCCCGGAAGAACTTGCAAGGACTAGAAATGTGATTAAACCAAGGGGCAAGCTCGGAGTGAAAAATCCAAAAACACGGTATGGCTAAGTGGGTAATTATGCCATTTGGAAATCTGATTTGTTTTAATTTGAGGACCAGATTGAAGTAGTTTAAAAATAAAGAAGAACTCAGCCCACAATTAGACCAAGGGGCGAGACAAAACTGAAAAGTTGAAAAACGCGGAGCTCCTTATATAGTGATTATACCATTGTTAAAACAAAAAAACTCTATAAATAAGACCTATTAGACCCGAGTTTGGCCATTTGCCATTTTAAAAATTGAACTAAAAAATAAACCCTCCATGCTTATTTTATTTTCTTAAACTGAAAGCCTAAAACTTCCGGCCGCCGCCTGTTCTACCGCCGGCCGCCGCTAGTCGGCGCCGACAAGATAAAAAAACCACCAAAACAACTGGCCTTTCAACGAAAACCCCCTTCGAACATTAGTTTTTAGGAAAAAACCCAATCTTTTCCTAGATCTAGAAAATACCACACCCAAAACGTTTTATAAACCGTTATTTTAGAACAAACCAGAACCGAAAAGTTAAAACCTTTCCCCTTTTTCGCCGACCTAAAAGCACCTTTTGGTACTGGCTCACCCCCACGAGGCTTATCGCCAGCAAAGGGTCGACTTTCGGCCAAGGTAAACTTTAAACTCCTTTATTTTATTTGTCTCTCTTTTTTAATTTTGAAGCATGCAAAAAAACAAAGGAAGAAGGTAGTTATTACCACTGAAGCTTTTTCTTATTTCTGGAATCTCTAATCTGAGTACACAATGGTGTGTTACATTTGTATATATGCATACTCTGATTTTCTGTTTTGTTTACACAAACAAGTTTCAATAAATGAAAATATTGCTCTTGATTTGGATATGACATTTCTACTTTCTGTGTTTGTTTGGCCATGCTGAGTGGGTGAACCGGTGAGGGGAGGCCGTACGGCAGCTCGAGAGATTCGGAGATCAAGACACGTGGCGGGAAAGATCGAACAGTCTCGCGCATGGAAGGTGAACCATCCGCTCGTGTTCTTTACGTGGCCAGCTGGAGGGGTGTCTTGGATTGATCTGGGCCATTGGATCTTATCTTGATCTAATGGCTAGGATAATGACGGCTACAAGGAAAAGAAGGGTTATCAAACTTGGTTTTTAGATATTAAAGGGATTGGGCTGGCTGGTTGGGCCTTTATGTAAATATTTTTGGGTTTTTTAGTTATGTATATAGACTAGACTCTTAATAAAATTATGGGTTTTAACATTATACCTAATATGTTTCAACCCATTTAACATGCTAATAACATGGTAATAATAATGATAATAACTAATATTAATAATATATTAACATATGTACACAAGCATAAATACGGACATACATATATAATAACAACATTACACATAGACATATAAACTAATAATAGTACATGATATTAATAACCCAATAATAATAACAACATTAATTCACATACCACATACTTACATATACTTATACACATTGATGACATACATGACAATGGTGTACATACATGTAATATGCGAACACATTAGAACAATCATATCACCCATACGTAATATACATACATACCATATTATTACATAACATACATTTACATGCACTCACACGTGCATATTAATCACACTTATAATTAGCACACATAGTAATACTATATATGTATACATGAAATAATACTATCTACTAATTGTTCTACTAATATATTAACACAATACAAACCGGATAAAAATGAGTGATTATAGTTGCCCCTCTTTGCTTGTTCTTGTGAAACGAGAACAAAGCAAAGACCAAAAGCATTCATTTTTATCTGATTTCCCTGCTCACGAATTTAGAATCACGTGTTCTTCTGGAACTCTCCGCTTTTCCTCGGCCGAATCTTCAGGCTTGTAAGTTCTCCCTATATAGAACTTCTTCACCTTTGGTTATTCTTTGAGATTCTGGAGTTAGGGCTCTTCTTATATGGAGCCTTTCACTAGGGAACTCAAAAATGTAGGTTTCTCCTTTATATAACCTTTATCTTCGAGTTTTTCTTTTTTCTTTTTTTTCTTTTCCCCTCTTTTTCTGCTCATTTTTTTTTCCGTTTTTCTTTTTCTCTTTTTTCTTCTCTTTCTCTCTTTTTTCTTTTTCTCTCTTTTTTACAAGGTTGTTGATATCTTTGGACTCACGCTACTAAGGCTGCCACATATGCCTAAAGGACTTATCACCATGCTTGAAAGACTTACTAGTGGCCCGAAGGTCTTATCATCACGCCCGAAGGACTTACTGATGGCCCGGAGGACTTAACATCTGGCTTCACGCTACTCTGGCTACCGTCGTCTGGCCTCACGCTACTATGGCTGCCATATCATGCCCGAAGGACTTACTGATGGCCTGAAGGACTTATCACCATGCTCGAAAGACTTAGTGGTGGCCTGAAGGACTTAACACCGTACCCGAAGGACTTACCGATGACCCAAAGAATTTAACATATGGCTTCACGCTACTATGGCTGTCGATCTTTTCTTTCTTTAGTAAATTCTTTGACAATTCTTCAAATACCTGTCTAAAAACAAGCAAAAATTGATATGCCTCTATCTATATGATGCATGCAATGTTGTGCTTTCTTTTCCTTCTTATCTTTCTCTTTCCTTTTTTCTCTATTTTTTATTCTCTCTTTTCTCTCTTTCTTTTTCTTCTCTTTTTATCATCATTTTCTCTCACTCTCTTTTCTTTCTTTTTCTTATTTCTTCTCTTTTTTCTTCTTTTTTTCTGTTCTAAAGTCTTATGCTCTGGAAGGTTATTTCTTAGATTTCCTTTCTTCTCTTCTGTTGCAGTATGCCCTTTGATCAGTTATTTATCTTATTCATGTCTTTTAACCCTTTCGCAATATAATTCCCTCTCTATTTTTCTTTTTTTATTTATTTTTTCTTTCTCCTTTTATTTCTCTTTTTATTTTTTGACATGTTTTCAAATCCTATGCCCTGAAAAGTCATTCTTCGGATTTCTCTGTTTCCTTTCTTTTTTCAGTATGCTCAGTTTGATCTTTATTTTTGTTAAATGAGTACCCGCTCTTGTTCTTTTGCACGAGTACTTATCTTTCTCTTCGGGGTCTCTACCCGCTTCACAAACAAACTCTATATCATGTATGTGTAGAGATTCTTACCATTATTCCTGTTCTGCATTGCCCCACTCGATCATGAGCTTGGCTACCTTCCAACTCCTTTGACCCAACATTCTGAGTATTTGTTAGTTTCTTCATCGGGGTGAGCAAAATGCTTCTATGTTCTGAACTTAATCTCAATCTTCTTGCTGCCTCTTGACAGGAACCATTTCTCGATCCCTGTGCTTTAATTCTTTGGAGACTCAATGTTTACCTCTTACCGTCCCCCGTATTTTGTAATCTCATTCTCGTCCTGGTTCGTCCTTCATTTTCTTGAACCAACCAAGGCATCATGGCTGAAACCCGCTTATTGTTCTTGAGCTATCTGACACATATGCTCTTGTCATCATATTCATCCTATACATTGTGGGTTTCTAGTTAGGTGCTCCAATAATATCTGCAACCTTGTGTTCTGGATCTTATCTTTGAAGTAATTCATGGAAATCTTTGTTGCTTTAACTTGTCAATTTGTTGATTGGCATTCCACTGAAGGGTATCATTTAGATTAACATACAGGATCTTGAAATCACAGAATATGAGCTCTGGATATCAAGTGCAAGAGCGTCTTAGATTCAACCATTCAGTAATTCAAGGCTATGAAATCTTCCCAGGTTTCTAGGTTCATCCTCATGATTATCGCGTTGTTGCAGAATAATACTCTTTCTCAATTCTCATTATCTGCTCCGCCCCCAAAAGGGGTGGGCTTGTATGACCACTCGAGTGCAGAAATATTACTCTAAGAATAGAGTTCTAGGTGGTGCGAGTTTTAATTTTACCTATGCTATCGTTTATTTTTCTCTCTTTCTTTCTCCTCCTTTTTCTTTTCCCCTTTTTTCTTCCTTTCCTCTTTTTCTTTTTTCTTTTCTTCTTTTTTCTCTTCTTTTTTTCCTCTTTTTATGCTTTTATCATTATTTGAGGAAATCAATTCGTCACAGTCCTTTGTCTTGATGACAACGATGGAGAAAACAACATTGCCCCAAGTTACTCGGCATAGTCACGATTTGAAAATATTACCATCACTCATGAAGCTATGGTTTCTTGAATTGGATGGTGTATTGCCACCTTATCGCTTCAGCGGAGTGCCCCAAAATTCCCACACTCTTATCCGAACAAGCCCATTACCAGGTTTCGAACATAGGAGTGCTTTTTATTATTCTTTTCTCTTTCTTTTTTTTCTTTTTTTCCTTTCTTTTTCTACCTTTTTTTCTTCTTTTTTCCCTTCAATTCTTCCATTTTTTTAATTCTTATTTTTAATTCCTTACTACCTAGAAGATTATGCCTAGAGTTTTAATTTCAAGCAACTCTACATGGTTGACATTTGGAGCTTTTTCTTCCTTGAACATCATCGAAAGAGTAGTAATCTTGCTTTGCTGACCAGAGTCTGGTAGGGAAGATCACACCTCATTGTTGTCACAACATCCATCTAATGTCACATCTTGCAATTGATATCCAGTGTCCTACAACGGCGAGAAAATATAAATCTCTGTGCTTTCAAGAACATTGTATGTTAAGCGAAATGTGTTCTTCATTGGAATAAAAATCAACAAACATGCCCCTTCACAAAAGATCTTTACCACATGTGGGCCACAAGTAGTAAAGTTGATTCCTTGTATTACTTCAGGAAAGTCTTTTAATGTAGAGAAATCTCTGGCTTCCTCAGCACTATATAGACTTGCCCCTCATCCTTGGTCCTCCACTGCTGGATTAGCTCCTGTGTCAAGGTCCCATCATTGATCAACTTCTTGATCTCCTCCAATAAAGGTACATTTTCTGGTGGGATGCCCCGGTGCCCCCATATGGAATTCGCATGTGCTACTCGAGTCAAAACTATGGGCAGATGGATCAGGTGCAATCTTCATCGGTCTAGGAGCAAGATAGTGACCCCTACCAAATGAGGCCATATGTCTGAGATGGATGCTCTGAACACTTCCAAATTTGCGGTCGTCCGAGGAATTTTCCTTGATGACCCCAAGGTGTCAGTATGTCTTCTTCTTTTACGGCCACGCGAACCCTAGAGATGACACTCATGTACCTCTCCGTCTTTATCTATCTTATCTTTTATTTGGTCCTTGGACTTAACCCCAGTTTTCTTTCTTTGATTGTGTATTCTATCCTCTCTCCAATAGTCATGAAATCTTCAAATCTATTTCTCGATTTCTCTAACATCACATTGAAGAAAGGAGAGGAAAGCGTTGCATGGAACAGGGGAGTCAACTCTTCTTCCGCTATAGAGGCTTGACTTGGGTCGCCAAACATCGCCACCTTAGTGCATATTCCCCAAAGCATTCATTTGGTCTCATTTTCTCATTATGAAGAAACTAACGACATGGCGCTAAATCTAAAGCATATTTGTATTGACTCAAGAAGGCATTAGTAAGGTCACCCCATGACCTAACTTGGTTTCTGTTCAAACAGTTATACCACACTGCTGCAGGTCCCGTCAGGCTATCGTGAAAGTAGTGGATCAACAAGTCTTCATTCTTCATGTATCCCTCCATTTTTCTACAGAACATGGTCAAGTGAATCTTCGGGCAGCTGGTTTTGTCATACTGTGCAAATCTGGGAATCTTGAAATCTGGAGGAATGACCAAATTAGGGACTAGGCAGAGTTCCCTCGTATTGAAAACATTTGTCTTTTCTTTCTTCTTCAGCTCTTTCTCGATTTTTTCTTCTAGCTAGTCAAGCCTCGACTCTTTAGTTCGCTCCATTTTCCAACTAATTCTACCATCGAACCCCAAGATTTAAATGATGAAGTGCCATGCGATGATAAAACTATTAAACAATGCAAAGGACGTGATGCAAATGCAATGCATGAATGCAATAAGGCATCGATTCCGCAAGTGATTTGTCCATATAGGACATCTTTCATTCAGACCAAAAGGTTTCATTACATCTGGTATTAGGGGTTTACAAATAGCGGTGAGCCCTAGCTCCTAATTTCTTGATCTCATTCAATAGTCTTATCAGCTTTCCTTCGCGGTCCAATGCTGGATCCATATTCTGGCTTATTGGAGCTGCTGCATCAGCTAAATCTGCTACCTGTTGAGCTACTTATCGGTCTTGAGTCATAATGATCTTCATGTCTTAGTCTTTCTCTTGCATTGTATGCTCGGCCTTTTGTAGCTTAACGGTCACTGCCTCAACACGAATCTCGCTGGTACGTAAAGAAGTCTTGAGCCTTGCTATCTGTTCTTTGAGTGCTGCGTTTTTTATTGGAAAGGCTTGTGATTCCTCTCTTTCCTGCTGCAGACTTGATTTCAAGATATCGTCCATGGCCAGACTGCTTTCCAACTCATTTTGGAGAACGTCGTGTTGGCTCTCAGCTTCTTTCATCTTCTGTGACAATGATTTGGCTTTACTTTTACCAGTTTTGCATTTCTGCCTCCAGCGTTCTAAATTGTTCCTCAACCGAATCATACCATTAATCCACTCTTTAGCAGTGTCACCCAGACCGACATTCTTGAATTCAAAGTGCAGCTTCTGGTATTCGTCTTGTATGCTCTTCAATTTCATGCTCAGATCGTGCCTCTCATGCTCAAGCTGGCCGTACTTGCATGCAAGTTCATCTTCTGAGACACTTTTATTCTTGACTCATGAATTTTCCTCGCTTGAGTCACCCACTTCTGCATTACCTGAACCTCGGGCTGGGCGTTGACCCTCCTTCGACTTTTCCCCTCGGGCAACGGCTGGTTCGCTGTAGAATCAGGGTTGTCTATCTTCGAAACCCAAAACTCCATTATGATAAGATCTTGAACTCTGTCCTTCAGGGCTCTACAATTCTCAGTGTGATGACTCGAATTGCCTATGTGGTGGCTGCACCAGACACGACTGTTTTAACCGTTCAGATAAGGAGGTCTCCTTGGTATAGACTTCACCGGTACGATAAGGCTCCTTTCGAAAAGCAGCAGAAGTAGCTCAGTGTATCTCATGGGTATAGGATAATGCCTTCTAATGTCATTGGATTCTCGAGCTTCCCTTGGTCTTGCCTCTGTTCCTTTGGTATCTACCCCAGATATGCCGCTTGTCTGTTTCTTGATATTGATCACAAAAGGATTCGATTTGTCGTATTTAACGGTGTTGTTTGTCTTGACATTCTGACCATTCTGTTCCACATTCTGATCCTTGATCGATTCTTTTCTGAGTTCGACAGGCTGCTTGCCTTTCATCATAGCATTCATCTGGTCCATCATCTCGATCATTTGCTTCTTTAATTATTGTACTTCATCTCGCTTGTTACCAAAACTGACACTGCTTACCGAATCTGTTCTTGAGTCCCTGAACGATCCTTCTTCTGCTATCCCTGTCCTAGTCTCGGGATGGAACTCTGGAACTGGACCCCCTTTCTTTAGGTCAAAGAACCTTTGGTCCATCATGAACAACCTTCTATTATGGGAGAAACCACTCGGGAATCAATACCCTATGTAATGCGAATGCGATGATATATGCAAAAACAAAACAAAAAGGGAAAGAAGTCAGTGCCGGACAAAAACAATAAGTACACAATAAAAGGGCAAATTAAATGCGATAAACAAACAAAACAATCCTATTTACATCCCGTCTAAGACACCAAGGTTATCCACATGGCTCTAACAGGGTGGGTTTCTATGTGTTCTCTACATGCAATTTTGGTTCTAGGAGGTACCCGAATTGGCCTCCCTGTCCTCTACTAAGAGTAGCAAGGCCCCGATCATCACCCATTATAGGCTCCTTTCAACCGGGTTCAATTCAGGGGGGACCCATTCGCTTATGCCTGCACGAAAGAATGATATCCTTACGAAAGCATAAGGTACTCGAGCCCTGAAGGTACTTGCTAGGCCTACACGGGAGAACGATATCTCCACGAAAGCATTAGTGTTTTCCCCCACTTAAAAAAATGAGTTTATATGCCATATTTTAAATGCGTTAAAATAAACGCGCAATTATAACCAAATGTTAATTTAATAGTCACTTTAATCTGGAATTTCTAATATTAATAAAGCGGTAATTATTTAAAAAGCTCAACTCACTTTATTTTGTTTAAAAAAAACAAAAAAAATATCCCCATCGGAGTCGCCATCTGCAGCGATGTCCGTTTCACTAAAAAACGTATCTTTATCTATTGTTTTGTCGTCTTTCGGATATAAAAATGCTTATTCCGTGGGGTTTTAGAAAAACTTTATTTTGAAAATGGAGTCGCCACCGGCCACTTAGGTAGGCCAGACACCATAAAACCAGAGATTTAAAAATTGTTGGGTTCAGGAGTCGGTTACGGATGGGAAAGGATTAGCACCCCCACACCGCCCAAAATTTGGTTATAAGTGCGAGTATATTTTAAAGGCCGCGTTATCCGAGAGCAAACGCCCAACCACCATCACTACGCCTGATACTGGCCCTGTTTACGCTCAGATAAAAGGGCACCGCATTGACAATTTATATTCTATTATGCAACCTTAAATCATACCATTTACATTGACATGATACTAAAAAGATAAAAACAAGAATTTCATAATATTCTAAAAAAGTAACAAAATACATGAACATAGATATAAATGACATATTTAAGAATCTAGACTAAACATAAATAAAACATATACACGCAAACATGGTAAAAGATATGCTTCAAGGTTAAATTAACTAAATATAATATCCTTAAGCACCTAAAAACACAAATGCAATATGCATGACATGATATAAGATATGATTCTAAATAGATAAAACCATATTATCACCACATTACACTAAAACTTTATCACGTGACACAAATTACATACATATGCCAAAACACGTCACGATATTTATGTGTAACAAAAATCACTCATTTTTAATATGTAACCTAAAATACAAGACAAAAACAAAACATACTATCATACGTATATTCAAGATAAACAACTAAACTAAACATGATCACTTAGTCAAAACACAAGTATGTAACATGAACAAATGAACCAAATGATACATTAGCACGATGAAATGCATATCATAAACAAAACATGAATGAATGCACATCATACGTCAACCTAAATAAATAATAAACATGAAGAACCACATAAACATGATGTACAAACGAAATTAAAACTTAGCGTACAAAATAGACATATATAACACGAACAAAATAAACTAAAACACAAAAAAACATAATATGACAACTAAAAACACATGTTAAAAACATAAAGACATGTAATGCAAGAAAACAACGGAGCATGAAACATAAAATGGAAATGTAATTATACCAAAAAAACACAAGCATAACAATAAAAAAAAGACAGAGGGACTAAAATAAAATAAACTGAAAACAAAACACTTAAATAAATAAATAAAAAAAACATTTGAGGACCGAATTATAAACCGAGAAGAACTTGCAAGGACTGAAACATGATTAAACCAAGGAGCAAGCTCGGAGTGAAAAATCCAAAAACACGAGAATGCTAAGTGGGTAATAATGCCATTTGGAAATCTGATTTGTTTTGATTTGAAGACCAGATTGAAGTAGTTTAAAAATAAAGAAGGAATCAGCCCGCAATTAAACCAAGGGGCGAGACAAAACTGAAAAGTTGAAAAATGCAGAGCTCCTTATATAGTGATTATACTATTGTTAAAACAAAAAAACTCTATAAATAAGTCCGATTAGACCCGAGTTTGGCCATTTGCCATTTTAAAAATTTAACTCAAAAATAAACCCTCCTTGCTTATTTTATTTTCTTAAACCGAAACCTTAAAACTTTCGGCCGCCGCCTATTCGACCGTCGGCCGCTGCTAGTCGGCGCCAGCAAGATAAAAAAAACCACCAAAACAACCGAACTTTCAACCAAAACCCCCATCAAACGTTAGTTTTTAGGAAAAAAGCCAATTTTTTCCTAGATCTAGAAAATACCACACCTAAAACGTTTTATAAACCCTTATTTTAGAACAAACCGGAACCAAAAAGTCAAAACCTTCCCCCTTTTTCGTCGACCTAAAAGCACCTTTTGGTACTGGCTCACCCCCCACGAGGCTTATTGCCGGCAAAGGGTCGACTTTCGGCCAAAGTAAACTTTAAACTCCTTTATTTTATTTGTCTCTCTCTTTTTATTTCGAAACATACAAAAAAACAAAGGAAGAAGGTAGTTATTACCACTGAAGCTTTTTCTTATTTCTGGAATCTCTAATCTGAGTACACAATGGTGGGTTACATTTGTATATATGCATACTCTGATTTTCTGTTTTGTTTACACAAACAAGTTACAATAAATGAAAATACTGCTCTTGATTTGGATCTGACATTTCTGCTTTCTGTGTTTGTTTGGCCATGCTGAGTGGGTGAACAGGTGAGGGGAGGCCGTACGACAGCTCGGGAGATCCAGAGATCAAAACACGTGGTAGGAAAGATCGAACGGTCTCGCGCGTGGAAGGTGAACCATCCGCGCATGTTCTTCACGTGGTCGGCTGGAGGGGTATCTTGGATTGAGCTGGGCTGTTGGATCTTATCTTGATCTAATGGTTGGGATGATGACGGCTACAAGGAAAAGAAGGGTTATCAGACTTGGTTTTTAGGGTTTTTAGATATTAAAGGGATTGGGCTTGCCGGTTGGGCCTTTATGTAAATATTTTTGGGTTTTTTAGTTATGTATATGGACTAGACTCTTAATAAAATTATGGGTTTTAACATTATACCTGATCTGTTTCAACCCATTTAACATGCTAATAACATGGTAATAATAATGATAATAACTAATATTAATAATATATTAACATATGTACACAAGCATAAATACGGACATACATATATAATAACAACATTACACATACACATATAAACTAATAATAGTACATGATATTAATAACCTAATAATAATAACATTAATTCATATGCCACATATTTACATATACTTATACACATTAATGACATACACGATAATGGTGTACATACATGCAATATACGAACACATTAGAACATCATATCACCCATACGTAATATACATGCATACCATATTATTACATAACATACATATACATGCACTCACATGTGCATATTAATCACACGTATAATTAGCACACATAGTAATACAATATATGTATACACGGAATAATACTATCTACTAATTGTTCTACTAATATATTAACACAATACTTACAAACCAAATAAAAATGAGTGATTACACCACCTTATCGTCTATCGAATATAAGTTTGATGCTTTGCTTCACATGTGTGAATGTATAAAGAATATAGAAAGATGATTGTTGGCAAGATAATTACCTTAATAACCTTGTGTGTGGGAAAGGTTAGTTACCGTGTAATCAGTTAAGGAATTAAGGGTTTGAGACTTCATAAATTCTTTTGATTTGTATCACAGTTTCCTTGAGGTAAGCCGAGGAACATTGGTGGGGATTTGAGCTACTTGAGACCATTTTTGTTGTGATAGTGGTTTCGACTCGATTAAGGTCGAGTACGGTTTTGAAATCTTCAAGGTTGTTTTGTTGCTTTATCAAGACTGCATTTTGTGCAAGAATGATGAGGGGTGTGCCTACCCCAATAATATGAATTTTGGGTAGTTGATCTTTAAGAAATTTGGGATTTGGATAGCGTCGTGAGTCGAAGTAATTGGAAACAGTTGACTATGTGGTCGGTCACCATATAAGTAAAGTGAACTTGATAAGTGATGGATTGTACGAAGTTGGTTCGAGTTATAGTATCATGTTGCCTATGTGAGGTGATCAAGGATTTACAGCGATGGTTGTGTGAGAGAGTACCGATACTAGCCCTATGCAGTACCAATACTTGTTTCTTTTGATGTCGATACTGATTGACCATCATCGATATATGTGTGGTTTATATGGTCAAGCTTCATGTTGAGGATTAGTTAGTTTTGAAAGTCGTGAGGAGTATCTGTTGCTTATATTTGAGTGGGCTCAGTGTTATGATTGGATTTAGGTCCGATGGTTTCTGATAGGCTATGAGTTCTTGTTATGGCTGTTTAGGGAAAGACGTGTCAAGGCAAGAGATTCTTCTCGTATAGTACAGTGGTCAGAATACAACAAATTTTGAGAGCGACAATTTGTGCGTAACTCTTGTAGCATGTTTTGGGAGACAGTGTGGAGTCCTGTGTTCGAGATAGTGATAAGTGGTTGACTTGCCGTTAATTGGGAGTCTGGCATTGAGGTTTTCAGAGTCGTGATGATGTTTGGATATTCCTTAGTGGAAATTAAATGGATGATCGTGGATCTTGTAAAGGATTCGCGAATACACAATTTTGATGGGATTTCTTTGAGTAATAGAATTTTCCTTGGTAAGTATTGTTCGTTATTTTCGGTAAATATGAGATCTAGATGGAAAGTCTACTTGGTTTGGTTGTGAGTTGAGTTGTACGACACTACGGTGTGTACGTGCTACCTTTTGGGTACGAGATTCGAGAGTTGTGTTGGAACTTTATCCCTTGGTGGGATTTTCATGCGATGACAAATCTGAGTGTTGGTTCTAATGAAGTGTTCGACAGACATGTGATAGTTTGAAGTTTGAGACTCTTATGTGAGCTGAGTTTTGGGGGGCCGCTTTAGTTGCCGACATGAGTTATCAAGTCGAGTTTAAGGTAAGTGCTTGAGGCAAGTTGAGACGCTGTTAGTTTTTAGAAGTCTTGCATTGCACAAGTAATGGTAATGATAAAGGATGACATTAGAGATAGAGTCTCCTTCAGGAGTGGTCACGATAAGAAAACGTTTTGTTTGGTAAGTGCTTGAAACAAGTTGTAATGGTTGTTCAACCTCTTGTTCCTTTAGATCATAAAGAGTTGTGGAAGGATTTTTTTGTGAAACAATCTTTTGGGGTCTACATCATAAGTTAAGTTTCTTTGATGACATGTTTGTGTGACGCTTTGGTTAAGGTACCGTTGAGATCGTTCTATGGCTTTGGTTGTGCACCGAATAGTGATGAATCTCTTTAAAGGAAATAGTCTATTGAATTGGGTTGTACCGAGCGAGGATAGATTTTATCTAAGAGAAAGGATTAGTTTAAATTATGTTTGTATCATTTGAAGACAATGATTATATTTGACAAGTGTTGTGAGAGGTCAGAGTAGCGCGACGGGATATTTTTGAGAATGTTAGAGAGTTATAAAAGTTTTAACATCTTCTTTGGTTTACTAGTATAAATTTCAAGGAAAAAATCTCTTTTAAGGTGGGGAGAGTTGTAGCAACCCAAATTTTGGGCTTTGCAAAATTAGGCCTCGGACCCAATATATTTGGGCCTTATGTTTGGAAGCCCAAATCAAGGATAGTTGGGCTTTGTGATAAATTAAAGGAGGTAATATGTGTGAGGAGAATTTAAAAAGAAAAGAAACGAAAATTAGGAAGTTTTAAAAAATAATAATAAATAAAAGATGGCTGATTGGATGTGGAGAGAGAGGGAAGAAGAGAAAGGGCATATTTTGGAAGTAAGAGAAAAATGAGGGAAAGAGAGAAAAAGTAGGGGGATGCTTTGAGCCTCAATCTATGGCTACCAGAGTTGTCGTGGCTCTCATCGCCTCCATCAAGTCCAGCTCGCTGAGAGGAGTCCGGCCATGGTTGTCATATCGCTGTAGCCGTCGCTGAGAAATAAAGAAGCGGCCTAGCTTGGAGCACTGTGCTTCAATCGTCACTACCTAAAATCGAGGCCATAAATGTGCTCACTAGCCAAAGTACTATGGATCTAGAGTTGGCCGTCGTCGTCCGGCCACCGGAAGGCACCGCACGTGCCCCTGTGCACCATCTTTGAGAGTGGGCGTGGTGCAGTAACTGACGAGTACACACAGCTACAGTGCACCGTACCGCACTGAATCATGCTTCCTGGTGCACCTACTGCCTACCGCATTGGATTATCGCCTGTGGATGCACAACAACTTCCATGCACCTGCGCCACACAGGATCGCATGCAGTGTTGACAAAAGTTAATCGGTCGTTAACCAGCCGTAAACTTTTTTAGGGGGACTCTATCTGGGGGTTTCTTGACGTTTCAGATCCATTGGCACAGTTCTTTTTGCCAAATTTGAACTTGGTAAGCTATTTTTACGCATGTGATCCTTCGAATTCATTAAAGTTTGTGTTTAAGAGATGCTTATAGTATAATTGATATATGAGGATTATTCGGGATCAGATATCAAGTCAAGTGAAATATTCAGGAAGCTCGAATGCAAATTTTAGTTATATCGGCTTAGGGTCTCCAAGTTTAATTCAGACGTAGCTTGCTTATTTTTGGGTGTGAAGCAGTGTCAAACCAAAATACCCAACAAGCATTAGCTCTCCCTAAAAAGGAGGTGATCTAGCCGTACCTTCCAGTATGGCTACCTTGTTACAATTTCACTCCAGTCACCAGCCCTGCCTTCGGCATCCCCCTCCTTGTGGTTAAGTTAACAACTTCGGGCATGGCTAGCTCCCACAGTATGACAAGCGATGTGTACAAGGTCTGGGAATAAATTCACTATCATATGGCTGACCGATGATTATTAGCGATTCCAGCTTTATGCAAGCAAGTTAGAGCCTGCAATCCAAACTAGTGATGGGTTTTTGGAGTTAGCTCACCCTCGCGTGATCGCGACCTTTTTTCCCATCCATTATAGCACGTGCGTCGCCCAAGGCATAAGGGGCATGATGACTTGACGCCGCCCTTATCTTCCTCTGGCTTATCACCGATAGTCTGCTCAAGGTTCCAAACTCAATGGTGGCAACTAAACACGATGGTTGCGCTCGTTGTAGGACTTAACTCGACACCTTACGGCACGAGCAACCGACAGCCATGCACCCCATGTGTCTGCGTTCCCGAAGGCACCCCTTTCTTTCAAGAGGATACGCGACATGTCAAGCCCTGGTAAGATTCTTCGCTTTGCATCGAATTAAACTACATGCTCCATCTCTTGTGCGAGCCCCCATCAATTTCTTTGAGTTTCATTCTTGCAAACGTACTCCCCGACCTCTAACTCTTATTGCTTCATGAGCATCATAAATATGATTGCTTTGCGTGTTAGTATCTACAAAATAGATAGACGATGGATATGCATGTTGGAGACTGATAATATGAGATTCAATATGTGTGAGATGCATGATGATGCTTAAGGATATGTTTTGACTCTTATAATTATTATTTGATGATTGATTGAATTGGTTGATAATTGCGATGCCTTGTCTGCTAGTCCAAATGGTTGACGTGAATTAATGGTAATTATATTTAAGAGATAATAATATCGATAAATATTTAAATAATGATTATGAAGCCAGTAACTAACATTAATTGGGTGAATGTGTTAGTAAACCAACTCTTATGACTTTCATAAGCTTTAGAGAGTGAGTAAGCGTTGTAAAATCGCAATTCAAGGAAATGGTGCAAAATCGTGTTTAGGGCCTCAGTACATGCTTTGGTCGTACCGATATGTGATTGGGGTCGTATCGATAGAGGTCGACCCGTATCAGTACTTGTGGAAATCTAGGATTTCTAGTAAGATGTTTTAGTATCGGTACGCGTGTGAGTACTAGTACCCAATGGTACCGTATCGATACTCATGTTCGAGTACCGGTACCCACTGAACGGAATAATCTATAATGCTAATAAAATATGGAAATTGATGTGGAATATTAATAGAGATAATTAATAAGGATAATTAATGTATTAATAAGTTGGTAAACTTAATTGGGTGACTTCATGGTAATAGCAACCTTAGGGATCATTGGTGGATCGTGTGATGTTGTTTGATGTGTGGTAGACGTGTCCTTGCTATGTGCTGATATAGACACTTAGATGATTGAATCATCTTGATTGATGGGTTCGGAAACCTAGTGTGAGAGATAGAGTGTGTTGCAACACCATGGCTAAAGACTTTCCGAATGTATGAACTTGATGCTTAGTGGGACCGGGAATCATCAAAGATGCTTGATGAGAGATTCCGAGCATAGGTGTATGCATCTTGACTTTTAGTGGTATCGGGCCTCACCCCAAAGAGTATATAAACCCGATGCTTAGTGGAACCGAACCTCACTTAGAGTGTATGATCCCGAGGCTTAGTGGGACCGAGCCTCACTCCTATATTGTGATGTAATGATTATATGATATGAGAAGTTTAAGCTTTCTTGTTATGTTTTATGATTTGGCGGCTAGAGGTAGCGCCATATCTATATAATGTTATGATGCCCTGTTGTAAGTATGGTTGGGCCATGTGTGCCTGTTGTCACTTGATTTTTACCTATTTTAAAAAAATAAAAAATTAATACATAACATAAAAAAAATAATAAGCCCACTTTAAATAAAATACAAAAAATAAAAGTGAGCCCATTTAAAATAAAAGGGGGAAAATATGGTTCATAAAACCCATTTTTTTTAAAAAATAAAACAAGTCTATTTAAATAAAAAACACTAGAAAAATAATAAATAAGGAACCCATTTTATTTTTTTAGAGGCCTAAATTAACCCATTTATCTTTTTTTTTCCAGGATATTTCGAGATCGTCGGATCTGGGGTTGAAAGGATCAAGGGCTTGGATCGAATAAAGAAAAAAAGGCAAAAGGGGGCCAACCCGTGCTGCCAGCGCCTGGCATGTGCGCGTCACGCGCGTAGGATTGGCTCCCAAAATCCCTAGCGTCGAACGGCTCCTGGCTGACTGCCGGTGCCGATTGCACCGTCCCTGGGTCACGACTGCTGCCGTAGATGGTACCGGTCGACTTGCCTCGACCGGCTGAGTCCAATGCCGCCAACCCCGACCCTTACCGTCCCTGGTAGCTCGCCAATTGAAGGGGGAAAAGGTTCGAACCGTAATTTAATTGGGGGCAAAATCTCCCAAATTAGAGCCAAATTAGATGAAATTCGGGATGAATTTCAACGAATTAAAGCAATGTTGATCAGATGGGATGATTTCATGGGACGAAAATGGGGATTTTCCCCCAATTTGCCTTAAAGCCCAATCCCCCAAACCCTATAAAAAAATGCCCAATTTGCATTGTTCAAAACACACTCAAATTCATCCGAAAATACTCAGAAAAATACACTAAAAATTGTTGGGAGGTCGCTGGAATTAATTCGAATTCGGAACAACATTGTTCGAATTTTTCGAAGAGGAAAAACAAGCATTTTTGCCTCTTTATCAGTATAATTTCTCCCTTTTTCTTTTTTTAATTTTAATTCTATTTTTTATTTATATTTGTTCATTTTAATGTTCTTATTTTCTTCATATCTTGTTCATTTTTTATGTTAATCCGGGTTTGTTCAAAGTATTTTTTTATTGTGTTGTTTTCTTGTTTAATTATATTCAAAAATAATAATAATAAAAGGGAGGAGACCACCGCCGTTGAGTGGCGGCCGGCACGGTGGCCCTCCTCCTTGTTCATCCCTTTTGATGAACATCAAGAACATGTTTATTTTTGTTAAAATATGGTGTTTAATCCATTTATTTTCTAGAAAATAAAAAAGATGTTGTTTTTGGGCTTTAAACTCAATTCATTATTGGAGCATTTAAATCACCTATTTTTATATTATTTTAAATTCCGAAAATTAATAAAAAAACTCACTTACAACTTTGTTTGGTCACCTTCATTTTTTATTTTTTAAAAATAAATATTTTTTAAAACCATAAAAATAAATAAGTTTTTTTTAAAAAAAATCATTCTTTTAAAATAAATAGATGATTTTTAATACTCAAAAAGCCTAGAAATTCTTTTTCTTAAAAAGAATGTATTTTAAAAGAAACAATAATAAATGTTTTGAAATAATATAAAAATATTTTTTAAAAAAAGAAACATAAAAACAATGCAAGTTTTAAAAAACGAAAAAAGGTTTTCAAATATAAAAAGGGTAAAAAGATTTTTAAAACATAAAAGAAATGACAACTTTTTTTTCAAATAAAAAGTAGTGAAGTTTTTTTTAAATAAAACAAAAATATAAAAAAGTTCAGTTTTTTTTAAGAACCAAAAAAAACATGGAAAACATAAAATAAAAATATTTTAAGCTTCGTAAATTTTGTCTTCTTGTCTTGTTGCTTTAGAATTATGTTGACTTTAGGAATAGGTCCTTCAAAGCTTAGATAGAGATTCTTTGTAATAAAATTCCTTTCACAAGAAATAAAACACACTTAATTAAATTTTAATCCCTAAATAGGTTAAAACATTTAGAATTCTTTAGGTTTGTAAATATTAATTTGGAATTAATAAAATTATCAACAAATTAATCGTTCTTTGCTTGTTTGTAAAAAAGTGGAATTTAATTAATGCGCGGTGCCTTACTAAACGGAAATGACGTGTTAGAGCCAGAAGTGTTGGCGGTGATTGGAGTTCATTTTCGTGTGGTAAGGCCTCTAAAATGAAATTTAATTCATAAATGGACAATAATTTAAAGCTCTATAAAAAATCCCAAAATCTGACTTTTTAAGCCTTTTGTAATCGACAAGGTACCGATTTTTGGGCATTATGGGGGTGCTAACCCTTCCCCATGCATAACCGACTCACGAACCCGGTTTTGTGTTTCTACAGGCCAAAAAAATGTTATTTTGATGAAAATAAATTTTTTTATTAAAATAACCCAATTTAGGTGATCTAATCACACCTTTTTAAAAAAAAGATTGGTGGCGACTCCGTTGATTTTAATATTTTTGCCGAAACGTCGAAGCTCGAAAGGGTTGCGACAGCTTGGCAACTCCGCTGGGGAAATTTTACGAAAAAGAGAGTCAGGCCACAAGTCGATTACACTTTGTTTAAAAAGTTAGAATTTGCAAATTAATATAGAGCTAAAAATTATTGTCAGTTTATAGATTTAATTCCATTTTACGCATTTAAGACTTGGTTTCAAGCTCTAGACCCGAGTTTTACCCTAATCGTTTAAGTGGGGAGAAATGCTATTGCTCTCGTGGGAATACTGATTCTCTGTATGGGCCTAGTAAGTATCTCTGGGGCTCACGCCCTATGTCTTCATGTGGATACTAATCCTCCGTATGGGCATAGAAGTTGGTCTCCCTAATTCCTTGTTTTGTGTTCTTAAAATGTGTTCTAATCATTTGCTTGTTTCGTATTTTTGCATGATTTGTGCATTATGATTCCATAATAAAGAAGGGGTTGTTTCTTAAGATACTTGCTCGGTTAAAAAGATAGCTTTTTGATCATGGATGGGAGATTTTTTTAGAAAGAGGAAGACAATGCAGATGTGTTTCACTGGTCTATGGTCAACCAACATGCATATGGGGATAGTTTGACGAGTGAACACGTCACTGAAACTTTCGAGTATGCCCACGTCAGTGTCAAGCAGAACAATGTGCAAGAATTACGGGATATCTGAGACCATTTCGACTACTCAACCAAGCAATTGTTCCTTGATGCATATAGCGACATAGCTTATTTGTTGAATGTACAAGTAGATGAGCTGTTTCTAAAAGCGCTGATCTAATTCTAGAATCCGGGTATTGTTGCTTCACGTTCAATGGTGAAGATATGATGCCCACCTTCGAAGAGTATGTTGTACTTTTCAACCTGCGTGGGGTAAGGAGAGATCGGGTCTATGCTAAGCCGCCCTAGAACAAGAGTGCACACCTGAGACTTAAAACCTTTGCTCGAATGGGAGATGAATGGGTCAAAGGGCTGATTCAGAAAAAAAGGTGGTAGCTTTTCCTTTCTGTGGTGGAGCATTCGAAACATCATCTCTACCCACCCCGATAGAGAAAAGAGGGTGGATCTATTAGCCATTGCGATCTATGGTCTGGTCATCTTTCCAAGAGTTCTGAGTAACATCGATGTGACTATGTTGGATCTTTCGAGTAATTGAAAAGGGATACTAATCCCGTACCAGCAGTACTTGCCGAGACCTTCATTTCTTTAAATGCATACCGGAAGCTGGAAGGCATGCGTTTTAGAGGTTGTGCTCAGTTGCTTCAGGTTTGGGCCCTTATCCATTTCTGGAAATGTCCAACTCTAGTCTTGCCCAATATGCTCTCCCGAATTTCTCTCTACTTTGCGAGTTTCTAGAAAAGAATTGGCCAGTATTGAAGAGGAAGAAATTGACTGATATTTTCAGAGATCACCAGGATCAGGACATTGTCTGGAGGGTTCTGTGGTTAGGTCACACCAAAATCATGTATAAATGTGGAGACTTTAACCATCTTATGTTGCTTGGAATCTGGGGCGGAATTGGTTGTGCTCCACTGTTGGTTTCACGGCAATATGGTTTATGGTAGTTTGTTCCTTTTACTACAGGTCTTAATCTCTAGAGTGTTTGCTTTTCAGGTAGAGTTCAAAGAAAAGGTTCATGCCATCAACAAATCTTGGAAACAATGCTATTGGTTGAAAGTGGAGCATGACAATAGATGTATGTTTACCCCTGATTACGATTTCTAGAGGCACACGAGAATGAATGACAAGGTTCTACCTCCCACTAACCAGGTCAAGCCCATAGAAGAGCATCTAAAAGTGGTTCCATCCGAAACTGATATTTTAAGGGCTGAGCTCAAAAAGACCAAGGCCAAAATAGACTCCTTGCAGGAGCAGCATGAGAGAGAATTATATGAGACGAGTCTAGATGTTGAGAAATACAAGAGAGAGACGGACTGTGTGACGAAGATGTACAAAGACATAGAGTGAAAGTTCGAGATTCAAAGGGTCGATTTTCTAAAATTCCAGACTACAGTCAGAAATGCAGATTTGAGGAAGAGCCCGAAACAGTGGAAACAGGAAAATAGAACAAGCTGTGAACAAGGAAAGGGAACATGGCAAGCAGGAAATAGAGAAATACAGACAGGCTCTAGCTGAAGAAAGAAAAAAGGGTAAACAGTCAGCTGAAAATGAAAATGGCAAACGAGTCCTCTAGAAAGAAAAAGATAGTGTGGCTGCATGGAAGTGAAAAGCCCACGACAACAAAACCATTTTGTTAGAGTCACAAGCTGCATACGATGAGACCAACAAGAAGTTAAAGCAAAGACAGGCTTTCGTGACTGAGTTGCAAGCCAAGGTAGCTGACTTGAACCATTCACTATATGAGCTTCAAAATGATGACACCTATATTGAGCTTCAGGTCAGCTTGAATGAAATTGACTCTCTGAAAGAACGAGTTGAAGAGATGGATGGCATAATTCAATAGTACAGAACGAGGATCCTAGTCCTTGAAGATGCTATTGATGGAGGAAATGACAACTGGTTCACCCGTCTTCAAGACAACGCTAGAAAATTCCAAGAATGGGAGGAGTTTGATAGGACAGTCATGACTCAAATCCAAGATGTGGCTAAACATGTGACGATGCTAGCTACAGAAGCTACTGCTCTACGCCAATACATCAGGCCAGTTGGAGAAGTTGGCCCCAGGCTTATGTGGTTGATCGAAGAGATAAAGGAACTAGGCGTTAGGGTAGAGAAATATCTGTAAATATGTTTAAAACTTTGTAATAAAGAATCTTTCTTATTCCAATAAAGAGTTGTTTGTCGAGCAAAGTTTTACGGAATCAATGGCTCTTCGTTTGCATACAGTTGCATCTTTTCTTTTCTTTTTTTGTTGTTTGTTTATTATGTTTGCATTCCATGACATGATAAGAAACTAACTTAATTAAAACACATGACAGAAAATCAAAATAGCAAACCCGACCCATAGCTACCGTACTCATTCTAGAACCAAAGCCTTGAATACCGAAGAGCGATTAACATCACTAGAAGGCACCTGTAAAAACACCCAGGAAAAGCTAGAAAAGCTAGAAAGTGATATGAAATAGGAAATGGATGTGTCACGCAGGAAGACAGCCACTCAGATCGTAGTGTTATTCGGGTTCAAAAACCCAAAAGAAGGAGAAGACACATATGCTATACCACGGTTTCCCGAGGAAGTTCTTGGAAACTAGAAAGGGACCAATCCACCCCAAGCCAAGTTCTCTTTTCATTTTGCTGAATCATCTGTCCGGGCACCAATAGAACCCAAAGTCAATCACGGTGAAGCCCAAAACTTTGAAGTCCCAGATCTGGATGAGATTGCTGACAAGGAAAATGCAAACAAGAAGCTGGAAGAACGCTGCAAAAAGTTGGAAGAAATGATGAGGGCTTTCCAGGAAGGAAATATGCATGGTGGTTCAGAGGCCAAGGACTTGAACTTGGTGACTAATCTAATGGTCCCACCAAAATTCAAGACCCCCGACTTTAACAAATATGACAGAACCTCTTGTCCAAATGCTCACCTGACCATGCACTGCAGGAAGATGTCGATGTACCTGGACAATGAGAAACTCATAATTCACTGCTTTCAGGATAGTTTGATTGGATCTGCATCCCGCTAGTATACCCAGCTGAGTCGAGAGAATATTCAAACGTGGAAGGACCTGTCAAGGGCGTTCGGTGAGCAGTATGAGCATGTCACTAACGTGACCTTAAGTAGACTAGTCCTACAGGGATGGAACAAAGACACAATGAAAGCTTCCTCCAGTACGCCCAAAGGTGGGGGATGTCACTGCACAGGTTCAACCACCGTTGTTAGAAGTTGAGATTTCCCCAATGTTCATCGAAACCTTCAAGGGTGCATTCTATGATAGAATGATAAACCATACGACCAAAAGTTTTGCGAACATGCTGATGAATGGTGAATTGATCTTGGCTACGATCAAAAGCGGAAAACTAGAGGGAGGTGACACCAAGAAGCCTTACAAGAAGAAGGACAACGATGTGAATATGACGAGCGCCTATAACCCCAATTATTCAAAAAGGGTAGTCTTGAATAAGCTCGTTGCACAGGTAACCAACCAGGTGGCCTCAAGTCCACAAAAAGACGAACGAAGGTACCAGGGAAACAAGAAACCCTATTTTTTTACCCATCGCCATGATATATGCTGAACTTTTTTTGGAGTTAGTTCAAGCATAGATGGTGCTACCACGACATGTTCCACATTTCTTTCCCCTATACCCACCATCGTATGATGAGAAAGTCCAGTACGAGTACCACGTAAGGAATAAAGGACATACTATCGAAAATTACACGGCCTTCAAGAGGGTGGTTGAAGATTTACGGAATTCGGGAATGCTATCGTTCGACTCGTCTGACGAGAAAGATAACCCACTACCCAATCACCAAAAGAATGGGGCGAATGCAGTGAATAAGGAGGAAGATAGACAGATAAAGAAACATGTTGCAGAGATTAAAGCACCCATGGCTTGGGTATGGGCTCAGATGGTGGAAGCCGAGATGATAGAAAGACCAAATTCAAAAGTGAAAGACAATGATGAGCTCTACTATGAGTATCATCAAGAAAAAGGACACGAGATTCAGTATTGCGAGGATTTTAAACAGCTTCTCCAGGCCAAAATAGACATTGGAGAATTGGAATTTTTTGAAAGAAAAAGAAGACCATACACCATGTGTGTGCACAATAGACGAGACTCATACCAGAAGGAATTATGCAAGAATGAAGCCTTTGGTGATCAAAACCAAAGCAAAGGCTGAAGAGCCACAGAAGAACACGACTCCCCGGCTTATTATACAGGCACCTGATTCCTTTCCATATAAGGATAGCAAACAAGTACCCTGGAATTATGCCTGCTCAATGACAACTCCGGGGAGCACATCATCAAAGGAAGAATTAAAGGAAAAACCAAAGGAAGAAACGAAAGAAGAGCCAGTGAATCAGGTGGGAAATTTTACAAGAAGTGGAAGATGTTATTTGCCACTTGAACTAGAGGACAAAAATACTGCTCAGAGAAGGGCAGCGGATAAAGAACCAGAAGGAGAAAATGATTTCTTTATGGAAAAATCTAAACCACGACTTGAGCCGATAAAGGAGTCAGAGGCTCAAGAATTTTTGAAAATTTTGAAGCACAGCGAATATAGTGTGGTGGAGCAACTTCACAAGCTCCCAGCTAGAATTTCATGCTCTTGTTGCTGCTGAGTTCTGAGGGTTATAGAGATGCCCTCCTAAAAATTTTGAACCAGACATTTTTACCAAAGGAGATATCGACTGACAAGATAGAAGGGTTGGACAATAATATTGTTGTTAACAACTTCATCACATTCAGTGATGAAGAGATTCCAGCTGTTGGGAGAGGATCATATAAAGCTCTCCACATCTCTACACGCTGCAAGGGACACATGCTGCCAGGGGTCCTAATTGATAATGGGTCAGCCTTAAATGTTCTGCCCCTAGCCACCTTAAAGAAGTTACCAGTCGATAGCTCTCATATGACTGCCTACCAAAACTCAGTGAGGGCATTTGATGGAACCCATAGAGATGTTCTGGGAAAAATTGAAATTCCCCTACAAATCAGACCATCAACCTTTGAGGTGGATTTCAGAGTAATGGACATATGCCCCACTTATAGCTGTCTGCTAGGACGCCCTCAGATTCACACAACAGGGGCTGCCCCTTCTACTCTCCACCAAAAATTGAAGTTCATAGTTGGAGGCCAGCTGGTGGATGTAGGAGCTGAAGAAGAGATCATAGCATCGGTATCGATAGATGCTCCATACATTCAGGTGGATGAAGGCGCACTTGAGTGCCACTTCAGGACTCTTGAACTCATCAATGCCACATTTGTGTCTGAGGAAAGCAAGGTCCCAGAGCCAGAATTGTCAAACAACGCTAAGATGCAAGTAAAGCAGACCCTTAGAAAATGGGCGAAAGCCAGAAAAGGCCTTGGCAAGCAGCTTCAAAGGAGGCCATATCCAGTGATGATCCCTGACAAAAGAGATAAATTTGAGCTAGGATACAAACCCAGTCCCATGGAAAGGAGAGCTGCAATTAGAGAGAAACAAGAAAAGAGGAAGGCTCAATTAAGTGGAGAAGAAGTGAAATGGAAACCAATGACCTTCCCCCGCTGAGTCAAACCTTTGTATCAAGAGGAATTATGAATCCTAACACTTCAAATAAGGAAGAGAATAAAGGAAAGAACAGTTAGAGAAGGCTTTTGAGGAGCTGAATATTAACGCAATATCAGAGGAGGATGAGGGAAACAAGTACCTCTCTATGATTCGCCCTTGCTCAGAATTAAACAATTAGACTGTGGAAGACATCCCTATAGCTTTTAGGTCATCCACAGAGTAATACCCGAAAATAACTCATTTGCCTTTGGCCTAGGGGCAGTTTGAGATCTCTTGTTAAGGGCTCATGTTCAACCACTATGGTTCTACTTATCAATAAAATGATGTTGTCTTCAATAAACTCCGTGTGGCAAACGTTCTTTCCCTAAATACTTGAATACTAAAAACAAACCATAAAACAAAATAAAACCGTTAAAAGTACCAAAATCAAAACAAAACAAATAATTCCATTTATTTCTTTATTCATTTCTCGTTGTATATTTGATCCTTTCCCTTGCAGGTATTCAGATATCAATGGTATTCACAACTCTGAATCTGACCCAGAAATTGACTTCAAGCTGCCCATGTGTTTAGAAGAAGTGGAGATGGCCACTAATTTAAGTTAACAAGTTTAAAAAACTTGACATGCATTCATGTTGTAGACATCCTTAAGGGCATACCTGTCATGAAGGCATCATATATCAGGTTTTTGCAGGTATGCAGAAACTTTTCAGCAAATGAATTTGCTTATCTATTCGAGCACATAGAGAATAGAACTCGTCTATCCTTTCAGGCGTAAGGAGATAGGAAGACGTTTATCTGTTTAGACGTACAAGGAACAGAGGTCGCTCATCTATTCGAGCACATGGAGAATAGAACCCACTCATCTATTCGAGCACATGGAGAATAGAACTCGCCTATCCGTTCGGGCATTTGGAGAATGGAACATGTCTATCTATTCAGGCATTAGGAGAATAGAACCCACCCAACCGTTCGGGCATCATGAGGACGAAGTTGAGCAGCAGATCGGAGATTGGTGAAAATCAAGTGCCTCTTGTTCTTTGTAGTATCTCTATTTCACTGAAATAAGCAAAGAAGGGGCAGCTGTTGTCACTTGATTTTTACCTATTTTAAAAAAATAAAAAATTAATACATAATATAAAAAAATAATAATAAGCCCACTTTAAATAAAATACAAAAAATAATAATGAGCCCATTTAAGATAAAAAGGGAGGAAAATATGGTTCATAAAACTCTTTTTTTAAATAAAATAAAATAAGTCCATTTAAATAAAAAACAATAGAAAATAATAAATAAGGAACCCATTTTATTTTTTACAGGCCTAAATTAACTTGTTTATCTTTTTTTCAGGATTATTCGAGATCGTCGGATCTGGGGTTGAAAGGATCAAGGGCTTGGATCGAATAAAGAAAAAATAAGGGGAAAAGGGGGCCAACCCGCGCTGCCACGCATCTGGCGCGTGCGCGTCACGCGCGCGGGATTGGCTCCCTAAATCCCCAACGTCGAACGGCTCATGGCCGGCTGTCGGTGCCGATTGCACTATCCCTGGGTCACGACGGCCGCCGTGGTTGGTACCGGTCGACTCGCCTCGGTCGGCTGAGTCCAATGCCGCCGACCCTGTCCTTTGTCGTCGCCGGTAGCTCGCCAATTGAAGGGGGAAAGGGTTCGAACCCTAATTTAATTGGGGGCAAAATCTCCCAAATTAGAGCCAAGTCAGATGAAATTCGGGATGAATTTCAACGAATTAAAGTAATGTTGATAAGATGGGATGATTTCATGGGACGAAAATGGGGATTTTGTCCCAATTTGCCTTAAATCCCAATCCCCCAAACCCTATAAATAGTGCCCAATTTGCATTGTTCAAAACACACTCAAATTCATCCAAAAATACTCAGAAAAATACTCTGAAAATTGTTGGGAGGTCGTAAGAATTAATTCGAATTCGGAGCGGCATTGTTCGAATTTTTCGAGGAGGAAAAGCAAGAATTTTTGCCTCTTTATCAGTATAAATTCTCCCCTTTTTCTTTTTTTTTTTAATTTTAATTCTGTTTTTTTTTATTTATTTTTGTTCATTTTAATGTTCTTATTTTCTTCATATCTTGTTCATTTTTTATGCTAATCCGGGTTTGTTCGAAGTATTTTTATTTTTTTGTTTTCTTGTTTAATTATATTAAAAATAATAATAATAAAAGGGAGGAGACCACTGACGGCGAGTGGCGGCCGACACTGGTGGACGGCGAGTGGCGGCCGACACTGGTGGATGGCGGCTGGCACAGTGGCCCTCCTCCTTGTTCATCCCCTTTGATGAACATCAAGATGTTGTTTTTGGGGCTTTAAACTCAATTCATTATTGGACCATTTAAATCACCCATTTTAATAATATTTTAAATTCCAAAAATTAATAAAAAAATCTCACTTACAACTTTGTTTGGTCACCTTTCTTTTTTATTTTTAAAAATTAAATATTTTTTAAAACCATAAAAATAAATAAGTTTTTTTAAAAAAATCATTCTTTTAAAATAAATGGATGTTTTTTAATACTCAAAAAGCCTAAAAAAAATTTTTCTTAAAAATAATGTATTTTAAAAGAAACAATAATAAATGTTTTGAAACAATTTAAAAATATTCTTTAAAAAAAGAAACATAAAAACAATGCAAGATTTTTTTTAAAAAAAGGTTTTCAAATATAAAAAGGGTAAAAAGTTTTTAAAACATAAAAGAAATGGCAACTTTTTTCAAATAAAAAGTAGTGAAGGTTTTTTTAAAAAATAAAACAAAAATATAAAAAGTTTAGTTTTTTAAAGAACCAAAAAAAACATGGAAAACATAAAATAAAAATGTTTTAAGCTCCGTAAATGTTGTCTTCTTGTCTTGTTGCTTTAGAATTAAGTTGACTTTAGGAATATGTCCTTCAAAGCTTAGATAGAGATTCTTTGTAATAAAATTCCTTTCACAAGAAATAAAACACACTTAATTAAATTTTAATCCCTAAATAGGTTAAAACATTTAGAATTCCTTATGTTTGTAAATATTAATTTAGAATTAATAAAATTCTCAACAAATTAATCGTTCTTTGCTTGTTTGTAAAAAAAAGTAGAATTTAATTAATGTGGTGCCTTACTAAACGAAAATAACAAGTTAGCGCCAAAAGTGTTGGCGGTGATTGGAGTTCATTTTCGTGTGGTAAGGCCGCTAAAATAGAATTTAATTAATAAACGGACAATAATTTAAAGCTCTACAAAAATTCGCAAAATCTGACTTTTTAAGCCTTTTGTAATCGACAAGGTACCGATTTTTGGGCATTGTGGGGGTGCTAACCCTTCCCCACGCGTAACTGACTCTCGAACCCGGTTTTGTGTTTCTGCAGACGAAAAAATGTTATTTTGCTGAAAATAAAATGTTTTTATTAAAATAACTCAATTTAGGTGATCCAATCACACTTTTTTTAAAAAAAAGATTGGTGGCGACTCCGTTGATTTTAATGTTTTTGCCAAAACGTCGAAGCTCGAAAGGGTTGCGACAGTGCCATGTATGATGTTTGCTTTGTTGAGAGCATGTGTTTAGGCGATTAGTTGTAGCGCCACGTGTTTATTTATCTCTCCTTATTGCTTGTACTAGCTTGCATGGTTATGTTTATGATTAGCATGAAGTATAGTAGAGTAGATGTATACCACTGAGCTTTGTAAGATCAGCGCTCGTAATCGTTATTTTTGTGCGTAGGTTGATCATTGGATCGTGGATCGTGCAACACTATTGGTACGAGATTCTAGCATGTGGTGACCTTCAGAGTATAGTACTTGTGTTTAGTGAGATATGTATTCATAGGACCTTATGTGGTGGAGTCTGTAATTCTTATTTTGAAATTGTATTAAATCAAATAGAATGTTTAAATGTTTTAAATTAATGGGGAGCTCATTTTTAACGATTTAAATTTTTATCTATATTTTCAACTATTGAATTTAATTTTTTTGTAAAATACCTTGTTTGGCCTAACTGAGTTGGAAATTTTATGGTTTTGGGTTTGGGCTTAAGGCCCAAATGTAGACATCAGGGTCGATGGTGTTACAATATACATAAAAAATTTTAAAAAATCTAAATTATGTTTGAATTTCAAATTTTCAATGGGCCATCGCTCTCCAAATACACCTCGATTCATTCCATGCTCACATTATTATTGTTATAGTCTCATTTCTCATCTTATAATCAACCAAACTTCAGCCACATATTTCGGATTAGATAATACATAAAGAATTATTTTTTTAAGTGTTTAGAATGTTATATTAATTATTTTTCTCATAAAATTTGTTTTTTTAAAACAATAATATCTATTTATTAACTAAATATTTTTTTATATTTTCTAAAGTATCCAATAGAGCAAGTTAAATGACTAACTTTCTGCGTTATGTTAGTTAATTATATAAAGTCAAACGCTTACTACACGTTTTAAAGTTGTTCCATGCCTAAGGTGATAATCGAACTTTTGATCATTGATTAAGGTAAGAGAAACACTTATAATCTCATTTAAGCCATTTAATCATTAATCGATGTTTTTATATACATAAAGTTAAATTAATTTAGGCATAGTACCAAAAAAATACCTCTAACGTTTGACTGAATTGTCATTTTGGCCCCTATTCTTTTTTAAGCAATTTAGCCCTTAACATTTTATTTTGGGTCAAAATGATCACTCTACGGATAAAAACTATTCTTCAACTAACAGCAAATGGTTTGAAATGGCGTGAAAAACCTAAATGGCAATGCACGTCGCGATAATAGTGTCATATAGGTAAATATGTTGATTTTACAAAATGACACTCTAGTTAAAAAATAATTTTATAAAATTGTATAAAATATAAAATATTTTTTCTTCTGACATATCATTCTTCCAATTTATTTCATGTTGTTTATCGTCAGTTGACTTACAAATTTCATTTATAGAGGGGATATTTTGACCCAAAATGAAACGTTAGGGGCTAAATTGGTTCAAAAAATTAGGGCCAAAATAACTATTTAGACAAACGTTATAAGTATTTTTTGGTATTATGCCATTAATTTATTTTATGAGTCTTCACCTTTTCCTTCTTTAATAATTTATTCTCTATACATTATATATAATGGTATATAAGTTATACATTAATATTTAACCATGTAAAGATATATAGTTAATAGTATTCATATTTGATATATTGTAATGTATATGCCTATACCTAAAAGGTTTATTTTAGTCCTTCAATTATAAAAAGAAATATTTTACTCCCTATACATCTGAAAAGTTAACATTTTGATCCAAAACGCTAAAGTTATTGGTAGTTGGCTTAAATATTTTGGTTTAAACAATCTTTAAGTCCCTCTCAATTTTAAACTAGAGCAAATTAATCTCCCAAAACATTTTTTGTGAATTTAAACATGAAATTTTTAAACACTTATGAAATCTAAATGCAAAATTAATTCATATTCTGTTGTGTTGATCAATCGATGTACAAATAGTCAAGAGGGGTGAATTGGTTTTTAAAAAATGGAGGGAGGAAATTGGTAAATAAAAAATGAAGGCACAAGAGATTTAGAGTGGTTCAATCTTCAAACAAGCTCTACATCCACTACCTTAGCTCCCACCAAGGATTTTGAACCAATTTCACTAGAAATTCTTCCCATTTTCTCGGATTATGAGGAAACCTTACAAAATGATTAAGCTTTCTACCCAAAACTTAATCAAGACTCACTCTTTTACAAAGAAAGATGACAAATAGAAATTAACCTCTCAAAGGTAGATATTTTGCCCCAATTACAAGTTCACTCAAGCCAACTTGAACGAAAATGGATACAAATGAATTACAAAGTGGGTACAAAGATTTGACTCTATAAGACACAAAGTGGTTGGATTTTTGCTTGATTGATTTTCACTTGATCATTAGTTGTTGTTGTTGTTATAGATTTGGAGGCTTGCTTTTATACCTTCTCATTGAATTCTAACCATTTGAGTGGTTGGCATCATCAATAGAGCCGTTGGGCTCTCTTTTTCCCACCATAAATGCACTTTTGCAACCAACCATATCGGTATGCGAAGGGCCGTATTGGTACCTATCTAAAAAAAGAAAGAGCCAGTTGTGTACAAAATACAAGGGCGTATTGGTACACGGGGTAGTGTATTGGTATGGTCTTAGTGTAAAATAAGGGGCATATCGATACGAAAATGTCGTATAAGTACGGGATTTGCTCACTAGAATCAAGGATGAGATTTTAGAAAAAAAGGTATCGGTACGTGATAACTCCTCAAAAGAACTACTTTTTTCATCTATTTTACAATGTTTTTTGCTAGTTTTTGAGTACACATGTTTGCATTTAGTATGAGTTTCATGCATTTTGCATAAAAAGGAGTTTAGCATGTGCCCTTTTATGGTTTGAAGGGTTTTTATTGTTTTTGGCGCATGTTTTATGCCTTATGGCATGGCAGAGGAATAAGGGAAAGAAAAGGTCAATGCCAGGAAAGATTGCCGAGGCGCGGCTAGCAGTGCAATGCAGATGGACTAGTAGTTGCATGCCAAGCCCCTTGATAATGATGGACAACCCGAAAAAATAGGAAAGGATAAGGTTCCAAAGAACACGCGAATGGACCTAATCCAAAAAATCAGGAGTGGCTAGTCAGCATGAGTTTTCTGCCACGACCTTTGGCATCACAGTGGTGACTTATGACTCAGCCCTAGACCATCACATGTCAGCCCTACTCAGTGATAAGCTAATAAGAAGATCAAGCACTTATCAAGGAGCCTTAGCCGAAATTTAAAATTTGAATTTCTCATAGGGTTTTCTCCTCACTTATTTATATAAAGAGATAATTTCCAAACATGAGGCACACTTGAAGCGAACTAGCTTAGGATCATCTCCGATCACTTCCACCACCGGTTGGAGTAGCCACACCGAGGAGGGCTGGAGCAAGAGAAGCTACATCGACCGACCCTTTTCCTTCCATTTCTTCCTTCGATTTATTTTAATTTTGAAGATGATGTTTGCGAACGATGAAGTTTATTTTGTGGTTAACCCCTCATCATGCACTAATTCAATAGTTGGTGAGGTTGGATGGATGAAACGTTGTTTTTTGCTTGCTTTTATTAATTAAGAATGTTTCGGTATAAAGTTTTATTCATTTGGCAATGTCTTTACTTTTTCCAAAACTTCTATATCAAGCGACGGCTGGCATAGCTTGCTTATTGCAACTCAATATCATAACTGACTTGGGAGGCAATGGTTACTTGCCAAATTCTAAGGCAAGAAGCTTCGACAGAAGATGTTCAAGTAGATGAACTTACTTTAGGAGTGAGTATACCCCTTAGAGAGTAAAGATTGGAATTAAACTAAATTAATTAATGGGAAACATGCATTATAGACAAATAGGGGTTTTTACATGATTAGTTTAAGGCATTGCTATCGATGGAGGCAATGACCATCTTGTGAATCTGCTCAACAAAACATTGCCAAAGCATGATAGTATTAAAGGCTGGCATGGCATAAACAACGTGAAAACTATGCATTCCTTGCCAACGCTCATCATCCACTTTTTCAAGCTCTTCTTGCCAACGATGTTTTCTTTCATTTTCTTTTCTTTAAAATCACTTTCCAAAACAATCATTTTTCACCCTAAAGGTAAGTAACAATTAAACAATTAAATTCCAAGAAAATTCCTGTGGGATCGATACTCAGCTTAACTACTATATTACTTGTCAACCGTGTATACTTGCACGAAAAAGGACTCGACATGACATTGCTTTATACATTTCGAATACTCATTTTTATACCTTTTGCCAAGCACATTTCGGTTACAATAGTACGCTTCTAGGGCGTATCGATACGGTTCGACGACCATTTAAACCCCACTGATTCTTATAACTGACAAGCAACGGCTATAAAATTTAATGTGAAGATTTTGCAAATATGACCAAACCGTATCAATACAGGGTAAGCCGTATCGGTACTTCAAAGTGTGATCTTAAACCCAGATGAAACCGTATCGGTACGGGTGAAGCCGTATCGATACACTAAAGCCTAAATGCAAGCCCAGATTGAATTTCATATCGATATGGGGATAACCGTATCAATACGCTTTAATGATTAAAATTCTAGTGTTAAAAATCCATATCGGTACGCCTAAGGCGTATCGATATGCCTAGGCGTAATTGCAGAATTTGGGTTTGAAACACTTAGAAAATTTTATTGGGTTTAAGGTTTTTGGCTTAGAAACAATTTTTGGTTCAAATACTTGTCATTTTTGTGAGACTTTTGAGTACTTAAAAATTTATTTACTTTTGCAATTTGGTGCTTAAATAATTTGTTATATCAAAATCAAACATAGGTTTTACAATCTCCCCTTTTTTGATATAAAAAATCGAAGTAAATTTTTAAGTATTTTTAAAACTTTGAAAAGTACTCCCCCTTACTTTAAGATAGGTTTTAAAAAATGAAAAATTAAGGCCTCTAACTTTTTTCCTTTTTTGTTAGATCAAAATCAATGAGAATAATGAATATAAACAAGAGATATAAACAATGAAGCATAATTCAAATCCAAAGCAACATAATTCAAAGCATATTATTATTAAAAACTAAAACAATAATCCAAAGCAATATAGTTCAAACAAATCCAACTCAAATCCTAAAATAAACTTAAATCAAAGCATAAGGTTCTTGAAACAAATAACAAAGGTGCATAAAAGAAATCCTAAGATGATATGAAAATTTTCCATGAGATGCATAAAATCTAGGACTTGTCCCCTATCGTTTCAATCATCTTCGTCCTCTTCATCATCTTCATTGGCTTGAGTAGCTCGAGATTGAAGCCAAGCACCATAGAATGCGGTGAGAGAGATGTCCATGGAAGCTTGTTGTTGCTCAATGGAGGTAACTCGGTTGTCGATAGTAGCAACTTTTTCCTCCATTGATGTGAAGCAGTATCAATGGCGGCAAAGCCGAGTTCATGGTTGTATCTAAAGAAGCAATATTAGTACCCAAAGAGGTTAATTGCTTATTTAGATAAACCATAAGGGCATCCATGGAAGGTTGGGCAATAAGAACTTGAGGAGCCACTAGAGGTTGAGCTTGTTGAGGAGGTCCCTCGACACAAATCCATTCTCCATTGATGTAGGAAAATTTGGAATGACCCAAATAGTGCTTGTTAATCGGTTCACCAAGGGACTCGGGAGCATCATGTGAGCAATCAATTTCCAAAGCATGAAATAAATAACTCAAATATGTACCATAGGTGAAGGATGTGACTTGGGATGTGTGGCAATGTTGGACAAGATACACAATCTCCACGAACATGATTTGGCAAAGATTTGGACGTTTACCCTCGCAAAAGCAACAAATCCAAAAATCATCAACTTGACGGATCGTTGAAAATTTCCCACCGGATGGACGAAACCACCAAGAGATGATAAGATGGAGGATGCAATCTTGGGCATCCAGTACGGTAACGGAGCCACCAAGGGTATGTTCTAAGGAATGCTATCATCTATTCCCACATTCTCAAACCCAAAAACATTTGATAAAACCTCTTGATCAATTCTAAACTTCTTTCCCATGAGATAAGATTCAATAGAAATAACCTCAGTTTTTTTAGAATTAAGGATACACGGGCATTAGCATAAAAGATTAAAACAAGATTTCAGTATAAAATCCCGGGTAAATTCAAAAAAGGCATAAATTACCATTGTTGCATTAAATCAAGATATTTGAATTGAAAATGTTCTAAGTTCAAAACGGGATAGAAACAATGCGCTCATGATGATAGTAAAAGCTTGATATTGTTTGAATTGAGCCAAAACCGAGGGAGTTAGAAAACTCTTTAGAATAATATAGGAAAGATTAGGTTTAGTAATACACTCATTATTTGCATTGGAAGATTGACCGGTTTCACAAGTTCGTTGTCTTTTTTTGGTGTCATAGTAAAACCTAAAATCAAAATCAAGAAAAAAAACATGTATGTATAAACATCACATTCGATCCAATGAATAATCCAATAATCAAGGTATTGATAAAACAATACATTTTATAGTTTAAAAAAATATACAAATATAAAAAGAATTTTAGTAAAACAAATTTTGAAAAATAGTTTAGAAAAATATACGGTATATTTATATATTGAAAAAAAATCATTTTTGAAAAAGTTTTTACAAAAACTTTGAAACTCATGTTATATATATACTAAAAATAAATTTTGTTTAATAACAATATATAAACCAAAACAAAAAGAAAAAGAAAAGAAAAAGATTTTATACCTTGAGATTGAGATTTTGGATGAATGAAGAGATGATGATGCACCAAATTAATGATAAAGTCTTAACCTTGATTTGAAAACCCAAAACCCTCAAGAAATTTTAAGATTTGTGTGAGAAGTCAAAGGGTTTTGAGAGGATTTTATAAGATATTTTCATATCTAGGTTTTGTGGGAAAAGAGTTTGAGTTTAAATTAAAGTTAAAAACCATTTAATGAACATTTAAAGGATCCAACAGCTACGCGTGCCGGTACACCACATGGCGCATCGATCCAGCGTACTGGCATGCTTTTCAAGTTGTACTAAAACATGTGACCATATTGATACAGGCATGTATCAAAGTGCATTCAAGAACTCGTATCGATATGCTATGACCCATATCGATACACCTTTGCCAGAAATGACATTTGGGCACAAAGGAGTCCAAAAATTCAATTTCAATAGAATCAAAATACATGTGTATGAAAAATGAGCAACAAGTATGGACTAAAACAAATGCATACTCCCCCTAGCAACAAGCATAGAAGCATAAAAAGGCAAATTTACAAAAGCATGACAATCAATCAAATTCAAGCAAATATTTGCACTAAAAAGAGCTCTAAAAGGTCAAGATAGGCTGGTTAAACCTAACTCTCTCCTAAGAGAACAAAAATGCTCTTTATCTAATGGTTTGGTAAAGATATCCGTTAATTGGTTTAAGGTGTCTACATATTCTAGAACAACATCATTTTTAAGACATGATCTCTAATGAAATGATGTTTAATTTCTATGTGTTTGGTTCTAGAATGTTGGATGGGATTTTTGGTGAGACAAATAGCACTAGTATTGTTACACCTAATGGGTATGGTACCTACATCAATTCCATAATCTAAAAGTTGTTTCTTCATCTAAAGGACTTGAGCACAACAACTTTCGGCCGATATGTATTCCACTTCGGTGGTAGATAAGGCTACACTATTTTTTTCTTAGAGAACCAAAGATATGAACATACTACCAAGGAATTGAAAAGTACCAGAGGTACTCTTTCTATTTATCTTACAACCTCCATAATCTGCATCCGAATAAGCATGTAAACTAAAGGAGGAATCTCTAGGATACCAAAGCCATAAACAAGGTATGTCTCTAAGGTATCTAAAAATTTTATTAACGGGTATAAGGTGTGATTCTCTAGGACTAGCTTGAAATCTAGCACACAAGCAAACACTAAACATAATGTCAGGTCTACTTGCGGTAAGATAAAGCAAAGATCCAATCATAGAGTGATAAATATTTAAATCAACACACTTACCTCCTTCATCTTTGTCAATCTTTGTGGAAGAGCTCATTGGTGTGGCTTGAGGTTTCACATTCTCCAAGCCAAACTTCTTGAGCATGTCCTTGATGTACTTAGCTTGATTGATGAAGATGTCATCCTTCTTTTGTTTGATTTTGTTGAGTTGATCAATTGATGGCAAATCACCAAGAGGGGGTGAATTGGTAGTTTGAAAAAATGAAGGGTGCAAAAGAAAATTGTAAATTGGAGACACAAGGATTTTAGAGTGGTTAAAGCTTCGAACAAGCTCTACATCCACTACCCCAACACCCTACTGGGATTTCAACAATTCACTAACTAGAATTCTTCCCCTTTTCTCATCTTAGGAGGAAACCGTTACAAACGATCAATCTTTCTACCCAAAGATTGATCCACTTCACTCTTTACAAAGAGAAATAGGCAAACAATAAATAACCTCTCAAATAGTAGATTTTTGCCCAATTACAATATATCACACTCCCCAAATTGAAAAAAAGATAAAACAATGAAAATACACTCAATTGGGGTTACATGTATTTGACTATTTAGCTCAAGAAGGTTTGGATATGTGTTTGGATGTTGCAAATAAGTTCAATAGTTGCTGAGGCTTTGGAGACTTGCTTTTATACCTTCTCATTGATTTCTAGCCGTTTGGGTGGTTGAAGTCATCAATATAGTCGTTGTCTCATCTTTTTCCCACCATAAATGCACTTCTTCAACTACCCGTATCGATATCTATCTCAAAATAGAAAGAGTCATTATGTACAATTTATGCCGAGGCGTATGGATACGGGCAAGGCTGTATCGATGCAATTTTGTTCACTTGAGCTACTGTCTAAACCTATATCGGTACATCTTGAGGGTGTATCGATACGGGTTAACTAAATTTCAAAAACACATATTCTCAATAACTGACAAGGCAACGTTCGAATCATAAATGAAAAATCTCAACAACCGTATAGATACGCCAGTACCCGTATCGAAGTGATATGCTTAAATATTAAACCTAGTATGAAGGTCGTATCGAAACGGATGGAACCGTATCAAAACGTCTGAGTAAAATACTTAGCCCATATGAAGGTCGTATCGATACGGATGGAACAGTATCAAAACATATACTTATAGTGGCCTTTTAATTTAAGCCCGTATCGAAACGCCTGGGCGTAAAACTTGAATTTAGCTTCAAAAATACTTAAAGAAATTTAAAACTTGAATTTAGCTTCAAAAATACTTAAAGAAATTTATAGGGTTTAAGTTTTTGATTTTGAATAATTTTTTACTTGAAAAATACTTGTCAATTGTGAGTCTTTGAGATACTTAAAAAAAAGTTCTTTTTCAAATAAGTCCTTAATCAATTTGTTATATCAAAATCAAACTTTGGTTTTACAATCTCCCCATTTTTGATATAACAAAACTAAGTTAAATTTTTAAGTCTTTGTGAAAAACTCCCCCTTACTTTAAGATAGGTTTCAAAAATGTTTTTAAAAATTTAAGCTCTTTTTTTCCCCTTTTTTGTTATATCAAAATCAATGATATTAAAAGCAACATACTTATCATAATTCAAAGCATAATCAAAGCAACATACTCATCATTGAAAGTTCAAAGCAATATAATCCAAATCCAACTTAAAACTTAAAAACAAACCAAAATCAAAGCATAGGTTCATAGAGTAAATAACATAGGTGCATAAAAATAAAAAACCTAATATGATATGCATTGCAATGTATGTCTATGTAGCATCCTCATCATCTTCGTCCTCTTGATCTTCATCTTCGTCATGGGTTTGAGTAGCCTGAGATTGTCTCTATTCTCCATGGAAAGTCGTAAGAGATATGTCCATCGAACCATGTTGGCTTTCAATGGCTTGAACTCGATCCTCCAAGGAAGTAAATCGAGTACCAATGTCCGCAAACCCTTCATTCATGGTTGTCTTCAATAAAGTGAATTGCTCGTTGAGATAAGCCATGAGAGCATCCATAGCCGGTAGAGGAGCTTGAGGAACGGCTTGTAGAGGAGCTTCTGGTTCTCCAGGGATTGCATCATGTGGAAGCTCGGTGAGACGTAGCCACTTACCACTGAAACAGTGAAACTTTGCACGAACAAGAGAGGGCTCATCAATGGGATCGATAAGAGGCTCATGAATGCGAGCAATCGATCTCCAATTGAGTAAACAAGTAACTCAAAGTTGTCTCGTAAGTGAATGGTGAAACTAGAGGGGTGTGTCGATGTTGGATGAGGTAAACTAGCTCCGCGAACATTATTTGAGCAAGATTGGGCTGCTTCTCGTCACAAAAACATCTTATCCAAAAGTCATCCACTTGTCGGATAGTGAAAAACTTTCCACCGGATGGCCAAAACCACCAAGTGATCATGAGATGCAAGAAGCGATCATGAGCATCAAGAACTGTGACAGAACCGCCAAGAACATGTCCCAAGGAGTCTTCATCTTCGATTCCTTCATCTTCAAACCCAAAGACATTAACTAGAGTTTGAACATTAATACGAAATTTCTTCCCCATTAAGAATGACTCAATAGCAATGAACTTAGAATGGTCTTGATTGGGGATGCACCGGGCATTAGCAAAGAAGATCAAAACAAGGTTACAATACAAAAATCCGGGGATAGTCAAAAATGGAATAAAGTTCCAACGTCTCAAAAGATGAAGATATTTGAACTTGAAACGTTCAGAGTCTAAGAAAGGAACATTTGTTACTCTTTCTTGGAGGATTTTGTAGTTTTGGTATTGCTTGAATTTGTTTAAAGCCGTCGGGGTTGGAAAACATTTTTTATAAATGACACTAAAGATAGGACGTGCCGAATTGTCTTTGGTTGAAGACTCGCCAACCTCATTTGTTCTAGCACTTTTTCTTGGTGACAGATAATCTGAAAAACAATTTAGGCACAAAACATATGTATGCATAAATCATCTATAATAACCGAATTTCGTCTAGGCCTCGTATATATGTATATGTTTCACTATACGTATGACCAAATAATAATAAACAATAATAATTCATTTTCCCCAATGTCTACATTAAATAAAATAGTCCATAGATTAGTCCATATTACATCAAATTTGTCCTTTATAAATCTGAAAGGCCCAATTACAAATATTAAAGCCTATTTTCAAATTAATTCCTGCATATTCTTTGTCTTCACCCCCTGAATTCGACCACGTGGCGTTACTGGATTGGTCCACAGCCCCAGCACATGGATTAAGAGCATAGCTGACGTCAGCCACGTCACCTGCTATAAAAAGGAGAGAAAAGTCAGAATGAATGAATGATTGTGCAATAATTGAAATGAGAGAGAAGAAGAAGACGAGGAGTTACCTGATAAGCTTGGACCGTCACTGGAGGTTGGAGAGAACTGTCGGAAGCTCACTGGATTTGCAGATATGGATCTAGAGGTATACCTCCATCTCTATTCTTTCTTTTCCTGAACTAAAATAAGTAAAAAAAACTAAATCCAGGCCTCAAACTTTTAAAACTAGTGATAACAATTTCTAAAACCTAAGTACATCCTAAATCTAAAAGTCAGTAACCTAAAAACTCAAGATCTAAAACAAAAATCAAATATGAAATTAAAAGAGGTTTTTGGTCACTTATCTTGAGTTGATGTTGTTGAGAGCATTGCCGGAGTTGAGGTCGGAGTTAGGAGAGAGATAGGATTCAAGGTGGAGTTGAAAATGATAGAGAGAGGCCTCTGGTTTTGGGTAGATAGTTTAGGAATGAGATAATGGAGCTGATTCTGATGAATTCGGGATTAGATTAGGGTTTAGGTTCGAAAAATAAATATTTTTAGAATTTTTGGGATTTTTCGGCGGTAGAAAACGGTGATAAAAAATCACCTTGCGGTAGCGTTCGGTCATCAGAGATAGGTTAAGAATGATCGGAATGTTCAAACGGTGGTCGAGGGGTTAAGGCTTGTCAGAAGGGATAACCGGAGACGACGGCCAGTGGCCGACGTCGCCTCTAGTGGCCGAGAAACAGACCGGGGTTAGGGTTTGTTGGTGGTTGAGGATTGGAGTTATAAAAGATGAAAGAAATGAGGATGAGTTCTTAAGAAAACAGGGGGTTTGATCTTTGAGAAACAGGAAAAGAGAAGTGTTTTGGTGTTTATGCTGGATCAAAATGAGGAAAACTGAAGAACAGAGAAAGAACATGTAAAGAAATAGGTGTTTTGATCGAAAATGATGAGTTATTTCTGGGTTTTCTTGTTCGAGTTGAGAGGATATGAGGGTGAGAGAGAGCGAGAAGAGAGAGTGTGGTTATAACACAAATGACCGGTCCAACTCAGTTTACCCCATTTTATACTGAGTTGGAACGGCGTCGTTTTGGGCACCAGGTTAATAATGAACCACACATTTTTAAAATGGGTCTGGGCATACGGGACGCGGATTTCCGTCCCAGGACCTGGTTATAACGGTTTAGGTCGTTTGGGAGTTTAAACCGGCCGGTTCGATTTTTTTAGACCTGTTTGTGAACTGGATTTTTAATATGTTTAGGTTTAGGCTCTTTAGTTTGTTCCGTTTTACAAATTGGTCTCTTAATGCTTTGTAATGCAGCCTTTTATTTCCAATTTAATTCAATTTGGTTCTGGGCAGTTTAATTCCTTTTTTAATTGCCTCTTATTTAATTTGTTTAGTTGTTTGTATGATGCATGCTTTTAAATGATCATGTAGTATAATTGTTTTGAGAACCTTAAATACCCTTAGTATAATTAGAGCCTTTAGAATTAGGTTCTCTAATTTGAATGAATTGAAATTAAAAGGGAAGATTATTGTAGAAAATGAATGAATATTAAATGATTACTTTAATGCCCTAAGTTGATTAGTATCACATTGTATTGTGATGTTATTCAAATGGGGTGTTTTGGTGAAATATTTAATATTTAATTTAAACCTAGAATATGGTAATTACATATAATTTGGTAACTAGTTAAATAAAATTGAAAGTATGATTAAATAATTAGCATCATTAATATTAGGAATATTGTTATTTTTGGGCCTAATATGGGTAGTGCCCAATCATTTGGGTGTTATCACACAAGCCCAAAAATTAATAATATTCATAGAATTTTAATTAATCAATGAATTGAAGCCCAAATTAGGATTTTACTTAAAATTGACAACAAAATAATTTGTCATGCATTTAAACCTTTTGTGTTGAGGTACGTTTTCGAGTATGAATCAAAGCTTCCTAATGTAACTGGACACTTCAAAAATTCATATTTGTTTAAAAATGTATTTTCTTACAAAAGGAATATCCTCATTTGGAATGAAGTTCAATTAGAAATTAATGATCAAATTAAATTCATTTTATTACTCAAAAATGCCAAAATGCCATATGGAATTAAAAAGGTACCGATAATGGGCGTTTGTGGGGGTGTTGATCCTTCCCCATACGTAATCGACTTTCGAACCTAAATCGTTTCAAAATGAATCTTTGGTTGTTTTTATGGTGTCCAGTCTACCAAAGTGACCGATGGCGACTCCAAATTATTTTCTAAAATTAAATAAAGGTTTTAATGTAAAAAAAACCTAATTTTAAGATTAAGCGAATTTAAATTAAAAGAAATCCCGATTTTCAAAAGAATCGATCGCCGAGCTATTTTCCTACACCTTTCTTTTTCCGGTCGCAAAAACAGTTGTGATAGCTTGGCGACTCCGTTGGGGATTTAAAAAGAGAGTCAGGCCTAATTAATTAATTCCAAGTGGCATTTTGGCATTATGAGCAATAATTTGAATTTAATTTCTTCTAGAGAATTGTTGGATGAATTTTCATGAAAAATGGGGGTAGTTTTGTGTATGATATATCTGTCATTCATGCATAAGCTCTCGGCCCGGGATTTTCACCCTTAAGTGGGAGAAAGACATTATTCGACGTGATGCTCTCCAGCTCCGAGTTTAGATTTTTGTCTTCTTCTGGTATACAAACCTTATGCATCGTGGGGCCCATGCCTCCGTTGTAAGGGAACTATATTACCAAATCGATGTCTTACTACCGCAGTAGACAGTAACGACATTTCGAGAACCTAGAGTCTAGAACCAAACCCACATTTTGTTCTAGAAACCTACCCCACTAGAGCCAGACAGGAACCTAGGACAAGTGCTGCATATTTAAATACATTTCTTTGGTTATTTTTCCTTGCTAAATATTTATGTGCTATGATAACGCTTGCTTACTTGCTTTTTGTATTAATTCACAATTACTGACACGTGTTTATTTTTGTTTTTGTTCTTGATAAACCATGTCATTGTTGCATTTATTTTGGCATCGGTTTAAGGAACAGTTAATTAGAAATATTTATAATGTCTAGAGGGGTCAAGATTAGGGAAAACAATACTACGGTCTGGACATGGCCAAAATAGACTCGACATGAGAAGGGAGACGTCTGCGCATGGGTGATGTGTCACGGATGAAAAGTCAGTGTAAGCTAAATACCAACCAGAATGCTTGCCTGCAAGAAGCAAAGGAAATATAGGACCAATGGGAAAGTGAAATGAAAGAGTCATTTAGGAAAGAATTTGGAGACATAGCTTTGTTGCTAAGTGTTAAAGTAGATCAACAATTACTCAGAGCCATGTCACAATTCTGGAATCCCGCATACAATTGTTTCACTTTCGGCCAAGTCGATATGACACCCATCTTGAAGAATATGAGGTACTAGTTAATTGTCCAACCATGCATAGTGACAAGATATACACAAGACCTGGAAACAATTCAGGTTTTAAGAAGAAGTTAGCACTGATTATCGAAAAGACAAAGGAGTGGTGGGATACAAAAATTACCAACAGTGACAGCACTGGTCAGAATGAGGACAAACAACGAGTGAATTAGAAGGTCTTGAAAGAATTGATAGTTGTAAGTGGAGATGAACCAGCCAGAGTAAGAAGTTTAAATGATTTGTGCATATATGGGCTAGTTATATTCCCGAGAACTCCAGAGCACGTAGATCCATCAACCGTGGGATTATTTGAGCGACTGAAAAAATGTGTAAACCTGATTCCCATTATTTTAACTGAGACATATAGGTCATTGACTGCCTGCAAGAAATCGGGAGAATGAAGGTTTTAGGGATGTGCACAGTTGTTAGAAATCTGATTCAGAGGTCATAGGTGGGATACACCGTATAGAGCTGCAAGGTATCTTACCTCTTATTCACTGATAGAAGAATATATGTCAGGTTGTCCTTTAGAGAGAAAGGATGAAAAACAGTGGGAGGAATGTTTCAAAAACTTGAAAGATACTGATGTTGTATGGAGGGCACCTTGGTTGCACAAAGGTATGGCATTCTTGTACAAATGTGGGGATAAGGATTGGGTCATATTACCTGGAATTTGGGGAGGAACAGCCTATTGTCCTTTGCTTGTATCAAGACAATTTGGTTCAAGGCAATTGATATCGGCTGCGGAGGGAATGGCAAAATTTGAGTATGCTCACAAGACCAATGATTACAAAGAAATTGTAGTGCAAACGGGGAAGGCATGGGAAAAACCAAGAAGAGTTCAGCCATATCAAGAGCTAGAAATGATGACGGGATACGAGGAGCGGAGAACGCAAAGGGTGAATGATACAACATTTCAGAAAATGCCAGAGAATGTAGGACCGTATGCTCAATCAGTTACAGAAGCAACATCAGCACTAGAGAAACTCAAGCATGATTAGGAGTTAGATTTAAAGAAATACGAGAAGGGGATCAGTGACCTTATAGAGGAGTTAACAATGGTAAAGTGTCAAGTGATTATTCATGAAGGGCAAGAGAAAGAGTTGATTGCACAAAACAAGAATATTAGCCAAGATTTAAAAGAGTTACAAGAGATTCATAATGATTACAAAGCCAAGCAAAAATGAGGGACAAGCAAGACAATACGAGACTTATCAGAGAAGTTGGAAAGCATGACGAGAATGAAATGATTATGAAACGTTGTACAGAAGAAGTCCCAAGAAAATAAGGAAGCAAGTAACAAGGCAAAGAAAAAGATAGAAGAAGAGCAAGCCAGAAATTTTGATGTGACAAGATAGGTGACACAGCTAGAGGAATTAGTGACAAGATATCACAATGAATATAGGGTTCAGATGGAGCACGAGAAGGAAGGATTACAAAAAAGGATATCAAAGTTGGAAAATGAAGTGCAGTCATTGAAGGGAAAACTTGCAAGCTATGAAAGAACGCTATATCAAAATAATGAGCTGGTGAATTTTAAGGAGCATGCTAGGAGTATAGCTTCATATGTGCAGATATTCTCGAGGCAAGCTACGACTCTGCTGAAGCAGCCAAACGTTGAGCTAGAGTATAGAGAGGCCATTGCGCGCGTCTGTTACATGAGTTGACCAACTTAGGAATTAGGGCTAGTAGCTTCTTGTAGAATGAGTTGTTTTATTTCCTGTATTTGAACCTTCTAACGAATGAATATTTCTAAAGATTGTTTCTTAAAACTTGATGCCTTGTTTGCATACATGCATTCATGCATCTACATAATCATGCGTTTACGCATTCACTTTTCAAAGTTATTTACAAAGATTATGGTTTAACAAAGGAATTTAACAAAGGAAAGTTTTATGACAGTTTGTTTCATAGACCACAATCATTCTGTATTCTTACGGAACCCGTTTACGTTCAAAGACTATGGCTGTTGAAGATCGAGTCGCAAGTCTAGAAAATGATCAAGCGAAAACACAACCATTTTGACAGAATAGAGCAATCTATGAATGATTATTTTGCTCAAACCTAAAGAGAGATAATCAATCAGCCTACTGCTTTGTTGGGGCCAAAGGAGTCTAGAAAGGCTAAAATACTTGAAAGTGCTTCCAATGAAATAAATAACCAAGTAGAACCCACATCTCACGTAAGGGTACCGCCTAAAGGACCTCCGTTTGCGAAGAAGGTTCAAATTAATCTGACGGGAGCAACACCAAACAATCCAGTAAACATTGGGGCAAATTTTGGGAGTAATGATGATGTCTCTGATCTGAATACCTTGAATGAGATAGAGAAAATTTGTGCTAAGATTGAGAAGAAGTATGAGGAGCGTTGTAAGGCACTATAGAAGATCATTTGCTGGAATTGCAGAAGGTAAATGAAACAGGACCTGGTGCAGTTGAGATGAGTCTGGTGGCTGACCTAATACTCTCGTTGAAGTTTAAAATGCCAAATTTTGAAAAATATGATGGGACTACTTGCACGAGAGCTCATCTCACAATGTAATGTCGAAAGATGGCTGCTCATTTGAAGGATGAAAAGCTGTTGATTCATTGATTCCAAGATAGTTTGACTGGTTCGGCTACTCGATGGTATACACAGCTAAGCCATGTAAATATTCGTTCATGGAAGGATCTTTCTGGCACTTTTTTGGAACATTATAAGCATATTACGGAGATGGTTCCTAGCCGTGTAATGTTGTAGAGTATGGAACAAAGAAGTAATGAGACGCTTCGATGGTATGCTCAAAGATGGAGAGATGTAGCGGCACAGGTCCAACCTCCGTTGATGGAAAGTGAGGTTGTCCATATGTTTGTACAGACTCTGAAGGGACCATTGTTTGAAAGATTGATCAATAATGCTACCCAAAATTTTGTTGATATAGTAATGACTGGAGAGTTGATTGAAGCAGCGATCAAAAGTGGGAGGATCGAGAGTGGGGAAAGCTCTCGAAAGAATTACAAGAGGAATGACAATGAGGTGAATAATACGAATGCGTACGAGTTCTCTATTATTCATCGAAAATGTAAAGCGAGAAGTAGAGTTCCACACAGATTTGAACTGCTTCATCCGCCTCCACTTTAACCACTGATTCTTTATAAACATCTTAGACTGGTCCAAAATAGAATTTGGGTCACACAACTCTAACGTATCAGGGAATCAATTTTTCATCAATTGTGCTTTTGAGTCTGGAGGTGGCTTAAGAAAACTAGAAGCTGTGCTCGATTGTGCTCGATTATGACATAGACGTTACTACTATATGCATTTAAACCATACTTTGAAAATAAGTCTCCGAAAATTCTTCCTTTCTTCTTCAATGCCCGAAAAACTCTAATTGTCTACATTGATGGAAAACAAGAGCGTAAGCACTCTAGGCTTAGTGAAGAATGCTCAAAACCAACAACCATCAATGCATTTAAAACCATCTTACCATCATTTGATAAACACTTGCTAAGATACTTTTAAAACAACGTTTCAACATCATGCCTTATCAAAACCATGCACTTAACATTTCCAAAATAGCTTATTAAACCATATGCAACATGTATAATGGATCCAATAGCAAAATCCCATTTGCTACCCTCAATTTAAGCTTTACCATGCATACTACCAATGCAAGGCTTAAAGAGTAAAACATGCTTAAACCACATTAAACAATATAATCCATCTCATGAAACATCTTCAATTATATTGGCTTTCAAGTGATCATTAACCAAGTTCCACTTTACAAAACATAACATCGGATACACGGATTCAACAACTGTTCCCTCAACACTTAACATACAATCTATCGGCATCTCAAGGTTTACACACAAGAGTTTTCGGTACTCATAAACCCCTCCACCTTTGTGACACCCATGGTGGAGTCTTCGGTAAACATAAACCTCTCAACACCACTCATCGATCAGATGTATAATCCACTAACGGGAGTCTTCGGTACAATTAAACCCTTCAACCGTTAGAGTACTTGGATGGAGTATTCGGTACACATAAACCCCTCAACATCCAAGACGACTTTTTATAGTGCATTAACAATCCTATGGCCGACCAACTATATCCGATAATATTTACAAACCTTTTCATTCCATCACTTGCCAATATAATTCATTTTACTAACAAAAAGTCATTGTTTTTGTATGCACCATCAAAATCATTTAACTAATGCAACAAACCTAGCATTAACCAATGTTCGTAAACATTAACAAAACATGCATTACTTCCAAATGCATCAACATCATTATGTAATTAATTTCCAGCATTAAACCATGCTCAAAACATGCATATACAGTGAGTAATTAAACCATTTAAACAAGTGCATAAAACCAAATGCCAAACCGAGTTCGAGAGAGAATTCATCCTTTACTTACTTCCAAGCTTAGACCAATGTTTCAAGCTTGATCTAAACTCCCAACACAACTTTCAACCTTCGAATAGTTGTAAAACACGTTCTCGCTCACTAACACGAAAAGCCTCGCTTGCTGATACGGTAATCTCGCCTCTAAAGCTTCTGAAACCAGGACTCAATCTCGATGACCAACTTTCCCTGCTTTATCCATACAAAACAGAGGTACATTTCATTAAAATGAAATCAACAACACAACCACACAAAATCCTCAACATTCCTTCAATACAAAACATTCCACAACAACAGAAACCAACCTCTAACATCCTCCAAACTTAACCTAGCCTTAACCTAACATTTCAACTCATCAATTAACATCAAAAAACATCTAAGAACACATCACAATCATCCTTATACCTCCATCTTACATAAACCTTCACAACTCCTCAAAAACACACAACTAGCAACCTAGAAAATTAGGAATTCAACTAGCTTCGGGATTCCTATGATTAAGTCATCTTATTAACATTATTCAACATCAAAATCATGATCTATATCAATCCAAAGCATCATAAAATAGAACAATTACGAGGCTAAATCAATTTCATCAATTAAACCTTGATTTAACCATTTTCCTTTAATTAAATCATCAAAACAAGTTAGAAATCATAAATAAAAGATCAAGAACTTGGGAATTTCAATAAAGAACCTTGTACTAGAGGAGAAGAACAAACCTCACCTCTAATGGTTGTTTCCCCCCTTAATTAGATGGATTCCAAAGCGCAAACAATGAGAAATCAAGTTTATTTTGTTAGAAAACCATTATAATCTCAATAGAAATCAAAAGATTGATTAAAAGAAGGTTTTACCTAAAGATTTTTAAGAAAGAAAAGGTGTTTGGCTGGAGAGAATTGGAGAGAAAATCCTTTTGTAAAAAGTTAGTTATGTAGATTTTTATTTCAAAGCTTTTAATTAATCAATAATTTCTCCAACCCATTTATAATATTTTAAAACAATTAAAAATAGCTAATTAAGGGAAAAATTATGATATTATACTTTAGGGTAAATAGCTCCTTAAAGATTCAAAGTTTAGACCCTTCTACAAAACAGTCACTAAAATAGTTTTAAAACTTTACATTTTGGTCACTACCCAAAATGTCCACTTTCGAGACCCCCTTTTTGTAAAATTGATTCCACCAAAATCATTTTCATAATAAATAATGATTTTAGATAATTTTCCATATTTTTAACCCTCCCAAAAATGTTTAATCCAATTTAAATCCCGAAACTGACTCGAATTCCCTAACCTGATCCAACAGACCGTCTAAACCACTTAGAAACTCCTAGGCCCAAAACTGGGGTGTTAGAATTGAAAACAATCGATACGAAGTATTCCCACATTTTTGAAAATTGAATTTTGAGGGATTTTTTTAAAATCATATTTTGAAAATAAGACTTGGAGTCGCCACCGGCCACTTAGGTACGATGAACACCATAAAACTAGATATTCTTTTGAAAGTGGGTTTGGGAGTTGGTTACTTGTGGGGAAGAGTTAGCACCCCCATCACAACTGGAAGTCAGTACCGAAACATGCGTTGTTTTTAATCGGTGAAAATTAGTGAGATTTAAAATGAATTTAATTAAGTGTCCTTGATTGAATATATGTTTTAATTAAACGGGCTTTATCAAATTGGTGGGCTTGAATTAATTAAACATTTATTTAATAAGAGTGATGATATATCGGGCCATAGATTAAATCGACATCGAATAAGTTTGAATGCCGTATTAATTTATGGTTCGAATTTCGTACATCACCTTTATGCATGATGCAAACATTTAAAATGATGTTAAGGATTATCCACTTTTAAATCAAATTAAGTTTACCTTCGGACGGTAAGAATTAATTCAAATATTTGGTTAAAATCCATTAAGTTAGGACTGTTACGACACAAATATTGGAATTAATAAATACCTTCTTTTTAGGATTTAAGTTAATTACTTATCAACTGTTCAATTAAAATATTAAAAGTCATATGAATGACAATTAAAAATGCATGCATAGAAATGTTTGAAATAAAAACCTAGGCCCTCTAATGTCCTAACCTAAAAGACTCAAATTATGAAAAATACAATTAATGATCTAATTATTAATTATATTAGTCTAATGTTAACCCTAAATTAATTAAATCCTGAAACTTAGGAAAACATAATATCTTATGAATTATCTTGAATCAAAATAATTAATTTGATTAATTTTAAACTAGCATCCCATTTAGCCAAGGATACTATTTAAAATGAATCAAATTAACAATTATGATTTTAATTAAGTTTCCATCTAAGTCAAATGCCAATTTTATCCTTAAATAATTAAGAGATGGTAGAGTTAATTTAATTAATTTAACATTCATCCAAATAAGTCAAGGACAAATTTAAATTAATTAATTAATTCAAACCATATACTACCTAAGGGATTCGACTAATCTAAACTTAAATTTAATCTAATCAATTTAAACTTATACCCCAATAATTCAAGGGTGTAATTGAAATTAATTAAATTAAACTTTAAACAAAACTAGATCTAACCTAAACGAACAACATATATGAAACAAACAAAGAAAATTAAACAAGCATAAATAAATAAAGCACATAACAAGAACAAATAAAAGATATAAAATAACATACAAGAATGAAACTTAAAAAAAAGATTACCAAATATATTTATTAAAAATATCCCAATATTTAAATAAATACTAAACTATCTATTACCCTATATCTAAGCCAATAATAAATACATAGATAAAGATCAAATTTTACCCCATTAGAAGCTAGGATGAAAAAATTTCAACTGACCCCCATCAAGGTCTCCATGCCCTCGAATCATGGTTCAAAAACTAATCTGATCGAACCACAAAGAAACCTCCGATCAGATGGTTGTTTGAACCATCTTGAGGCCGAGAGCATTACTATCTTTAATTGGGGAGCCGAGAGCACTGCTCTTATAATTGGCCCCCATTGATGCCTCTCCTTCCTTTGCTCTCCCTCTTCGCCTTTTATAGGCAATTGGGTTGGGGGAGGGGTGACGTAGAACACCATGCTCCACTCCCTTTCTTTTTTATTTTTATATTTTATATATTTTTATATTCTTTATATAATATTATTATAATAATAATACTAATAATATTAAAATCTAGATAAAAATTAGTGATTACAACTGCTCCTCTTTGCTCATTCTTGTGAAACGAGAATAGAGCAAAGATAATAAGCGCTAATTTTTGTCATACTTCTCTGTCCGAAAGTGCAGAGCCATGAGTCTCTCTTATATGTAGTTGGTTCACTCTTCCTCCGTATAAAGCCTTGGAGCTGCAAGTTCTTCCTATATAGAACCTTATCTTGTCCTTGGCGACACCTCGTCAGGCTGCAAGTTCTCCCTATATAAAACTTTTCACTTTCAAGTCCTAGATTTACAATATCTTTCTATATAGAACCTTTTGCTTTCTTTGGATGGATTCTTTGAGCTACAAGTTCTTCCTATATAGAACTTCTTGCCTCAAAATCTTGAAGCTACGAGTCTTTCCTATATAAAACTCTTTTTCTTCTTCTTTTCTTTTCTTTTCCTTTTTCTCTTTTTTTGTCATCTTTTTCTCCTTCTTTTTCTTCCTCATTTCTTCTTCTTCTTCTTCTTCTATTTTTTATTTTTCTTCATCTTTTTTTCTTTTTCTTATTTTTCTTCATCTTTTTCTTTTCTCTTTTTTCTTCTTTCTTCTTCTTTTTCTTTCTTTCTTCTCTCTTTTTTGGTCTAAAATCTGGAGTCGTGAGTTTTTTCTGTATAAAACTCTTCGCTTTGAAGTCTTTGAGCCACGGGTTCCTCCTATAAAGAACCTTTCACCTCAAAGTATTAGACCTGTAGGTTCTTCCTATATATAACCTCCCACTCTGAAATCTCGGAGCTACTAGTTCTTCCTATATAGAACTTTTCACTCTAAAAATGCTAGAGCGTCAGGTTCTTCCTATATGGAACCTTTTGCTCTGAAATCTTTGAAGTTGTGGGCTCTTCCTATATAAAACATGTTGCTTCGAATCTTTGAGCTACACGTTCTTCCTATATTAACTTGACAGGTTCTTCCTATATAGAACCTTTTGCTCTAAAATCTTGAAGCTGCGAGCTCTTTTTATATAAAACCTTTCACCTCAAAGTCTTGAAAATATGGGTTCTTCCTATATAGAACCTTTATCTTCATAAATGGAATCGCGTTTCCTATGGCGTGAGCACTGAAAAAATTTCCACTCCTTCCCAAAAGGCCGAAGACTGAAAATGTAACACTCTTACTAGTATTTATTACCCAATACTAGTATAGAGTGTCACATGATGTTTAAACCGCATTTTATGCTATTCATACAAGTAAAAATGACAATTTTGAATTTTTCAATTTTAATCGCGTAAAATTTATTTCCAATTTTTAATCCATCAGATAGACCCCGATTTCAAGCAGCAACTCGGCAATTTATAACTATACTTTACAATTAACAAAACTGCCTCAAATAAAAATCATTTTGATTACTCTAAAATTTCATTTTCATAGCATTACCCGATTTTCATTACTAGTAATTTCTTTAAACTAGCATCAAGTCTAACAAAGTCCAATATCGTATACTAACCACTTATCTAGATGTTAATATTACAATCCACATCTAGACTAGTTTAAAAGAGCTAATATTCATTCATACATGCCAACTACAAAATATCAAAATACATCAAGGATGTAGTTACCGATACTGTATATATATCCTTCTTTGATAGTGATGCCTTACTCCGACCCGGGTTTCCTACCTACACGTGAAAAGTCATCACACGCTAAGTATGTACTTAGTGAGACATTATAATTTATTTTTTTAACATAAATCAACATGCTTGAATTATAACAATAATATAATAAACATGTAGTTTGATCACTATTCCTTTATTTCCCTTATGTTAATCAAATATTAATATAATATAATCTGGATTCATAAATCCTATTAATACCCTTGCCATTATCCGAGAGTTTACCTCCTCTCTAAATTATTTATCATTTATTATCATTATCCGAGAGTTCACCTACTCTCTAATTTATTAACCATTTATTATCAAATAAATTATTGCCCAACATAGTTTGAGGACTTGAGTACACGAGTCAAAACTGCACCAAAGTGCTAATACACCGCACCTAAGTGCTAAGAGACCGCACATAAGTGCTAAAGAACCACACCTAAGTGTTAATAAACCGCACCGAAGTGCTAAACCGCTGGACTCTATGGCATGCCAACTATACTCTATACCTCAGTAACTTACTTGGGCATACTTTCCAATTCTATATTTAATTCATCCATGGCAATATAATTATCATGATTTCAAGCTAAGGCATTTCATACCGAAATACCATAAACATACATACCTAATATATCTAGTGATCAAATGCATCATAGTTCTACCTTTGACAATTCTCAACATGTCAAATATAAGTTCATGATATAACTATCAAACAATTATTAATAAGGTAGACTTATCACAAGTCTTCCACATGATAATCATAATATTATCCATGCATGAAAATGCACTCACCTTGACACTTTATAAGTTGCCAATATGTACTTAGCCTCACTAAGCTTCAGCTTGATCTATGTCATTTCCTCAATTGGTAGTTCGATCTCGGTTTTGATCATGATCTATATGTACATCAATATGTCATAAATACATTTCAAATTATATGTTAGTATCATACTAACACATAAATACAATAGGAATAATTTTCCTACAATTATTCCTATAATTGTCTAATCTTAGATCTATGACATAAGTCATTATACCTTTAATACCTTGAATTCTCTTCAAATTTTAATCAAAGAATGATCAAAACTTCATTCTAATATCAATTTAAGCATAATGCTTCCATTAAAACAATTTTTTCTCTTTAGTCCTTAATTTTCCCCAAAATGTCGAATTGGTCCCTAATCTTTCCAAGATTTTTGAATTGATCTTTATGTTTTTACAAACTTCTAAAATGGTCCAAGTGACATTTTAAAGCTTGTAAAATCATAATTTCATCATATCCAATCTTATGGAAAATTTTCCATAATTTCCTCTAATTTCTCTTCCTTAACCGAAATGGTCCTTTACTTTCCAATATTTCCATTTTGGTCCTAAATTATCAATTCAAGCTAATTTGATCATAATCTCGTCATTTCTAATACTAGAATAATTTTCACAATAATTTCCCCTTTATTTCCAATTCTAACCGAATTGGTCCTTTATTCTTCCTAAGGGAAAATTTTCATTCTAACATCAATTTAGGGCTTCTAGTATCACAAATCACTCATTTCCATCCTTTATTCAATTACCTAACCAAATCCCCAAATTCTAGGGTTAGGGTTTATAACCTTGAACATAGAATTAAACAAAGTTCAAGATTGTTTTCATGTTTACAACACTTGAATTAGTTAAATCAAGCCTTAATTCTATCACGTTTCATTAAATTCCAATTTCTCTCTCTTCAAGAACATCAACTATTCTTCACATCACCCTGCAAAATTACTATCAAAAGAAAGAGCATGAAGCATATATCAATTTATTTCAAAGCAACATACCATGATTCTAACTTTAGAACCTTGAAATTTGCCAAAGAAAATTTCACCCGTTTTTCTCTTGCTTTTCAAAATTCTCCAAGAAAGATGAGCAATTTTTGTTCATATTTTCCTTTTAATCCACATATGATAATTAAATGAATTTTAAATTCATTTAATTAGTAAAATTACTAATTTAGCCTTCAAATCCAATGGTTAAATTTAATCTTATCATAAACCAAGGGCCAAGATTAAATCCATATGTTTTTAATCTTCTAAAAATGCCCTCAACATTTCAAAATATTTAAAAAATGCCATCCATGGCAATTGTCCAATTTGCCCTCTAACTAGACTTTATTTACTAACAAGACTTGGAAATTGCCATTCCATCACCATCTAACTAAATCTAGTTAGAATCCAACCAAATGTAATAAAATATTCATAAAATAATATTTTATGAATTTTCCATAATCCTTAGAACTGTCTTTAAAATTTCAATTCGACCTGATTACCCGATATTCATTTTCTGCGATTTTTTCAATATCCAAACTATCGGGTAGAATCTAAAATTCTCATAATTCTGATCTCCATATGTAAATACTTTTGACATACAAAATATTCCATAATTTTGTAAAAATCAAAATCTTGAAATTTTGACTCGGTCCAATATATTGATAATTTACCCGAAGTCTTTATCGGATAAATTTCTCTTAATAATCCTTTATTAGATATCCATAAAAAAATTTCAACTCGAACTGATTCCCCTTTTTATCAGTCTCAACTATTGACATGAGACATTCCCATAAGGTCACCCATCCTAATGCTACTCTGACTTGAGCACGCTTAACTTTTCATTTCGATCCAATTTCGAATAATATAAGCCTCGTATGAAAAATTCGGGTAACGCGGAAATACCACTCTTGGGGGTAAACTATCCTTTCACTCGGTTAAATTACTTAACTTTTTAAAATTACACTTTGGTCCCTAAATTTTTCCAAAGATCACACTTTAACCCTTAAACTTTCAAAAATTACATTTTTGTCACTAGTCTAAAAATTGAGATATTACAATTCCTCCCCCTTAATAAAATTCGTCCTCGAATTTTCCTTATGTACTAGGTTCAAAAAGATACAAATGTTGCTTTTTCATTGATTCCTCGAGTTCCCAAGTAACTTCCTCTATTTTGTGATTTCTCTATAGAACTTTGACTAGAGGAATCTTTTTATTCCTTAACTGTTTTTCTTCCCTAGCTAAGATCCTCATAGGTTATTATTCGTATGTCAAATCCGGTTGAATTTCGATTTCTTCCGGTGTAATGACATGCGAAAGATGTGATCTATACCTCCTTAACCTAGATACATGAAATACATCATGGATCTTATTCATCTCGGGTGGCAATGCTAGCTGATATGCCACTAATCCAACTCTCTTTAGAATTTCATAAGGGCGAATGAACCTTGGACTGAGTTTACCTTTTCCGTTCAAAACGATTGGCATATCCTTTCTTAATAGCTTGGTTATCGGAGGGGTAATCGTTGAAAAATCTTTCACGAACCACCGATAATAACCAACTAATCCTAAGAAACTTCTTACTTCAGAGACATTCTTAGGGACTTTCCATTCAAGGATTGCTTGAACCTTCTTAAGATCAACTCAAATTCCTTCGGCTGAAATTATATGCCCAAGGAAAATTACTTCCAATAACCAGAATTCACATTTCGACAGTTTTGCCTACAACTTCTTTTCTTGTAGAATCTAGAGAACTACTCGAAGATGAGTATCATGCTTCTCCTTGGTTTTAGAATAAACCAATATATCATCAATAAATACTACCACGAATCGATCCAAATACAACATGGAAAATTCGATTCGTTAAATCCATAAATGCCGTCGGTGCATTTGTAATTCTGAAGGGCATTACTACAAACTCATAATGCCCATATCTAGTTTTGAAAGCTATTTTTGATATATCCGCCTCCTTAATCTTTAATTTATGATACCTCGATCGAAGATCAATCTTAGAGAACACTGTTGCTCCCTTAAATTGATTAAAAAGAGCATCAATCCTCGGCAAAGGATATTTATTCTTTATAGTCACTTTATTAAGCTGACGATAATCCACACATAATCTCATTAATCCGTCCTTCTTCTTTACAAACGGGACTGGGGCTCCCCAAGGTGCTATACTAGGCCATATAAAACCTCGGTCTGATAATTCTTGTAACTAGGCTTTCAACTCTCTAAGCTTTGTAGGAGCTATTCTATAAGATGATATCGATATTGGTGTTGTTCCAAGAAGCACCTCAATTCCGAATTCCATCTCTCGATCGGGAGGTAATCTTGGTAATTCATCCAGAAAAACATCTGGAAATTCTCATACCATTGGTATTTTTTTCCAAATTTATTTTCATTTATAGAACACTAATCACATTGCTCAGATTAACCAGTCTTTTGCCTACCAATACCATCTTTGAGTCGTCTGGCTTCTTTAAGATTAACCTTTTTATATCGGCATTCAATAATAGCATCATATGCCGATAACCAATCTATTCCAAGAATAATCTCTAATTCTTGGAAAGGTAATTCCATAAGATCGGCAAGAAATTCTACTATTTGAATCTTTAGAGGACATTTCTTGCATATTCTGCTCGCTTTGGCACTTTGTCCTATTAGATTGACTACAACTACTTCACTCGAAATTAGTTATATCGGAACATTTCTTTCAAGTATTATTTTAGAACTAATGTAAGAATTAGTAGAGCCTGGATCAATCAATGCAAAGATAGGTCTGCCAAAGAGTTCGATCATACCTGCTATAATCTCTGCATCATCCTGATCCTCAACAGTTTTGAGGTTGTATACCCGAGCTATAGCCTTGCTCTCTCAATTAGGTATAGATGCAGATGTTCCTGGTTTGCCACCTTTATTTCCTTTGCCTGCCCGGTGTGCTATAATAGACTGATTTGGGTGAAGTTCTAGACAATTCTTCTTGAAATGGACAGCTTGCCCACAATGGAAACATGCCCAGTCAACCAGCACTGACTAGGATGCCTTCTGCCACAATGCTCGCATTCTGTAATAGGTTAAATTTCAAAACCTCGAGTACCTGTAGTACCCATCTGGGACTGCTTCGATTTTCCTCATGCATACCCGTTCTTAATTGAAGAGGCTGATGTTGCAGGATACTGTTGTAGCATTCCTTTACTACGTTTAAATGATGATGTAGCAAATGAATCTCCATACCTTTTTCTGATCTAAATTTGCTTCTTATTTTTTCCTCAAGGTCGACTTTCTCTATGGTCTTGGTTCGATTCACCACTTCTTGAAAAGAAATGAAGTTACGAGAGACCAAAATCTTTTTATATTGAGAATCTAACCCAACTATAAACCTGTCTATTTTGGACTTCTCGGTTGCAAGAAACTCTACTGCAAATCGGCTTAGTCTATTGAATTCGCATTCATATTCATAAACTGATCCGCCATACTATTTCAACTGTAAAAATTGTTGTCTCATTTCCTCGACAAACATGTCTCTAATATATTTTTCCTTGAATTCTTGTAGAAAGAATTCCCAAGTAATCCGTTCCGGAGGTACTTGTACAGTTATCACGTTCCACCATACGCTGGCTTGATCCATCAAAAGGGATACTACTCCTTCCAATTTTCCTTGATTATCACAAGGAATCCTACTTAACATAATCTTGATATCATTTAATCAATAATCGGCAACCATAGGATCTGCATTAGTATCACCTCGGAATTCTGGTGCCCCAATTTTCCTTAATTCCTTTGGAACTGATAGTGGTGCCTGCCAATTTAGGATTGCCTCCAAAGACTACAGAAATAAGCCTTGATCTTGTACCGACATATTTCTTTGCTCCCGAGCTTGATGCCCTACATTATGTTGAGCCGACTGCTTAACATTTTGCTGAACCTAAGATGGGTTCTGATTCACCTCATTACTCCCACTGTGAGCAGGCATATCCTGCTCGATTCTCCGATGGGATTCCCGATAATCTAACATCTGTTTATGTCATGATCATCTATTATAAGTAAGGGGTACATGTTTTAAATAACATGCATCATCATAACTCTATACAACTATCAGTAATTCTTGACGTCCTAGTGGCATGTATTTCATTCCAACTCTCTATAGAGACTCATTTCCTATACAGAACCGGCTAAACATGTAGCTCTGATACCAATAAATGTAACACCCTTACTAGTATTTATTACCCAATACTAGTATAGAGTGTCACATTATGTTTAAACCATATTTATGCTATTCATACAAGTAAAAAATGACGATTTTGAATTTTTCCTTTTTAATCGCATAAAATTTATTTCCAATTTTTAATCCATCAAATAGACCCCGATTTCAAGCAGCAACTTGGCAATTTATAACTATACTTTACGATTAACAAAACTGCCTAAATTAAAAATCATCTTGATTACTCTAAAATTTCATTTTCATAACATTACCCGATTTTCATTACTGGTAATTTCTTTAAACTAACATCAAGTCTAACAAAGTCCAAAATCGTATACTAACCACTTATCTAGATGTTAATATTACAATCCACATCTAGACTAGTTTAAAAGAGCTAATATTCATTCATACATGCCAACTAGAAAATATCAAAATACATCAAGGATGTAGTTACCGATACTGTATATATATCCTTCTTTGATAGTGATGCATTACTCCTTACTCAGACCCGGGTTTCCTACCTACGCGTGAAAAGTCATCACACGCTAAATATATACTTAGTGAGGCATTATAATTTATTTTTTTTAACATAAATCAACATGCTTGAATTATAACAATAATATCATAAACATGCACTTAGATCACTATTCCTTTATTTCCCTTATGTTAATCAAATATTAACATAATATAATCCAGATTCATAAATCCTATTAATATCCTTGCTGTTATCTGAGAGTTTACCTACTCTCTAAATTATTTACCATTTATTACCATTATCCAAGAGTTCACATACTCTCTAATTTATTAACCATTTATTATCAAATAAATTATTGCCCAACATAGTTTGAGGACTTGAGAACACGAGTCAAAACTGCACCAAAGTGCTAATACACCGCATCTAAGTGCTAAGAGACCGCACATAAGTGCTAAAGAACCACACCTAAGTGTTAATAAACCGCACCGAAGTGCTAAACCGCTAGACTCTATGGCATGCCAACTATACTCTATACCTCAATAACTTACTTGGGCATACTTTCCAATTCCATATTCAATTCATCCATGGCAATATAATTATCATGATTTCAAGCTAAGGCAGTTCATACCCGAAATACCATAAACATGCATACCTGATATATCTAGTGATCAAATGCATCATAGTTCTACCTTTGACAATTCTCAATATGTCAAATATAAGTTCATGATATAACTATCAAACAATTATTAATAAGGTAGACTTATCACAAGTCTTCCAAATGATAATCATAATATTATCCATGCATGAAAATGCACTCACCTTGACACTTTATAAGTTGCCAATATGTACTTAGCCTCACTAAGCTTCAGCTTGATCTATGTCCTTTCCTCGATTGGTAGTTCGATCTCGGTTTTGATCACGATCTATATGTATATCAACATTTCATAAATACATTTCAAATTATATGTTAGTATCATACTAACACATAAATACAATAGGAATAATTTTCCTACAATTATTCTTATAATTGTCCAATCTTAGATCCATGACATAAGTCATTATACCTTTAATACCTTGAATTCTCTTCAACTTTTAATCAAAGAATGATCAAAACTTCACTCTAGTAACAATTTAAGCATAATGCTTCCATGAAAACAATTTTTCACTTTAGTCCCTAATTTTCCCCAAAATGTCGAATTGGTCCCTAATCTTTCCAAGATTTTTGAATTGATCCTTATGTTTTTACAAACTTCTAAAATGGTCCAAATGACATTTTAAAGCTTGTAAAATCATAATTTCATCATATCCAATCTTATGGAAATTTTTCCATAATTTCCTCTAATTTCTCTTCCTTGACCGAAATGGTCCTTTACTTTCCAATATTTCCATTTTGGTCCTAAATTATCAATTCAAGCTAATTTGATCATAATCTCATCATTTCTAATACTAGAATAATTTTCACAATAATTTCCCCTTTATTTCCAATTCTAACCGAATTGGTCTTTTATTCTTCCTAAGGGGAAATTTTCATTCTAACATCAATTTAGGCTTCTAGTATCACAAATCATTCATTTCCATCCTTTATTCAATTCCCTAACCAAATCCCCAAACTCTAGGGTTAGGGTTTATAACCTTGAACATAGAATTAAACAAAGTTCAAGATTGTTTTCATGTTTACAACACTTGAATTACTTAAATCAAGCCTTAATTCTAATATGGTTCATGAAATTCCAATTTCTCTCTCTTCAAGAAAATCAACTATTCTTCATATCACCATGCAAAATTACTATCAAAATAAAGAGCATGAAGCATAGATTAATTTATTTCAATGCAACATACTTGATTCCAACTTTAGAACCTTGAAATTTGCCAAATAAAATTTCTCCCTTTTTTCTTTTGCTTTTCGAAATTCTCCAAGAAAGATGAGCAATTTTTGTTCATCTTTTTCCTTTTAATCCACATATGATAATTAAATGAATTTTAAATTCATTTAATTAGTGAAATTACTAATTTAGCCTTCAAATCCAATGGCTAAATTTAATCTTATCATAAACCAAGGGCCAAAATTAAATCCATGTGCTTTTCATCTTCTAAAAATGCCCTCAACATTTCAAAATATTTCAAAAATGTCATCCATGGCAAATGTCCAATTTGCCCTCCAACTAGACTTTATTTACTAACAAGACTTGAAAATTGCCATTCCATCACCATCTAACTAAATCTGGTTAGAATCCAACCAAATGTAATAAAATGTTTATAAGATAATATTTTATGAATTTTGCATAATCCTTGGAACTGTCTTTAAAATCTTAATTCGATCTGATTACCCGATATTCACTTTCTGCGATTTTTCCAATTTCCAAACTATCGGGTAGAATCTAAAATTATCATAATTCTGATCTCCATATGTAAATGTTTTTGACACACAAAATATTCCATAATTTTGTAAAAATCAAAATCTTGAAATTTTGACTCGGTCCAATATACTGATAATTTACCCAAAGTCTATCGAATAAATTTCTCTTAATAATCATTTATCAGATATCCATAAAAAAAATTTCAACTCGAACTGATTCCCCTTTTTATCAGTCTCAACTATTGACATGAGACCTTCCCATAAGGTCACTCATCCTAATGCTACTTTGGATTGAGCACGCTTAACTTTTTAGTTCGATCCAATTTCGGATAATGTAAGCCTCGTATGAAAAATTCGGGTAACACAGAAATGCCACTCTTGGGTGTAAACTATCCATTCACGGGGTTAAATTGCTTAACTTTTTAAAATTACACTTTGGCCCCTGAACTTTTCCAAAGTTCACACTTTAACCCCTAAACTTTTAAAAATTACATTTTGGTCACTAGTCCAAAAATTGGGATATTATAGAAAAACTTTGAATGATGCCCTAATTTTTGATCAACTTGGCATCAAAGGGTATCTCACTTTGAGACTACCATATTTTAACTGCTTTCTTGAAAGCTGGAGACTAGAAAACCTTGAAGGATGCCCCGGTTTCTGACCATTTTGACATCAAAGGGTATCTCGCTTTGAGACTATCTGATGATTTTCATTGTTTCCTTGAAAGTTGAAGACTGAAAAACCTTAAAGGATGACTCAAATTCTGATTATCTTGACATCAACAGAAGACTTAACATCATGCTCGAAGGACTTACTGATGGCCTAAAGGACTTAAGATCTGGATTCACGCCAACATGGCTACCAATTAGAAATCTTCAATAAGATCTATCTCTTCAACATGAAGCTGCAGACCCAATAACTAGATTCATGCCAACATGGCTACCAATAAAAAATATTTAATAAGATCCACCTCTTCAACATGAAGCTGCAAACCCAATAACTGGATTCACGCCAACATGGCTACCAATAGGAAATCTTCAATAAGATCCACCTCTTCAACATGAAGCTGCAGATCAAATTCTTTACTTGTCTTCAAATACCTGCTTAAAATAATCAACATGCTTTTAAGTTAGCATGCCCTAACACGCATAGTCTTCATTTATCTTAACATCGAGGCGAGCAACATGCCTTCACTCCTTGAACTTAATCTTAATCTTCTTGTAGCATCTCGGCGGGAACCAACTATCGGTCCCTATACTTTAATTCTCATCAATAATTTTTGAAAAAAAGTCATTCATTTTGATAATAAATCTTGGAGAAAATGCCAAACACTTCTAAAACTAATGTTTGGGAATAAAACTATAGATATCTTAAAAATCAAGATTTAGAGAAAAAAGCCAAACATTTTTTAAAACTGATGTTTGGAGGAAATAGTAAGTATTAAAAGAGTCAATATTCAAAGAAAAATGCCAAACATTTTTGAAAATTATTGTTTGGAGTAAATCGAGATTTAGAGTAAATGCCCAAACATTCTTGAAAACTAATGCTTGGAGGAAATGACAAATATGTAAAAGAATTGAAATTTGGAGAAAAATGGAAAAACATTTTTTTAAAACTAATGTTTGGAGGAAATGACCAATATGTAAAAGAATTGAAATTTGGAGAAAAATGCCCAAACATTTTTTAAAAAAACTAATGCTTGGAGGAAATGACCAATATGTAAAAAAATTGAAATTTTAAAAAAAAATCTAAACATTTTTGAAAACTAATGCTTGGAGGAAATGAAAAATATGTAAAAGAATTGAAATTTGGGAAAAATGTTCAAACATTTTTGAAAACTAATGTTTGATCCTAAAATATCAAATGCATTAGTGAATTTGTATGTTTAGATGATCTTGACTATTTTAGCGATATACACATATGTATGGTCTCCCCTTGTCCATTTAGGCTTTCGAGAGGAACACATCCCATACCTAATTTCTAACCCATTTAAGGTGACTCTCTTGATATCACCACTCATTATGCCGCCATCCTTCCCTCATTTGGGTGTTGATCAGGAACTTCGAATTTTGACGTTCCTTGATGAAGGGTTAACCCTTATAGGCGAAATGTAATCTGATGACAATCTCATTCAAATTAGATATCTACGGATGATCAAAATAGTCTTTGGAGGCTTGTACTGCAGACCATGTGTCATGATTAAGTAAAAATCGTGCTCCTGAACTCGTTTAATCTGAATATGCTCAAAAGTATTCTCTTCTCTTTCATTCCTCAGATCGCTCTAGACTACCCATTTTTGGGTTTTCACCCTAGAGTTCATTTCCTTTCTTTCGTAACTTCGGATAGACTTGTATTCTGGTCGGCACTAATGCCCACTTTCTATTCAAGGTAATTGATCCTCTATAACTCTTCAACACTGATATTTACTTAAATAGGGGATTTCGTATAAATTCTCTGGGATTTTCTTCTGATCAAAGCCTTAACCCTGTGCTTAACTTGCTTAGACTGACTTCTCTTTTTTGTTATTTTCAAGATCACTCTAGACTGCCCTTTTTTTGGTTTTCACCAGAGGTCATTTCTTTCTTATGTATCTTCAAACAGACTTGTATTCTGGCCTGCATTAATGCTTGCTTTCTGTCCAAAGGTCTTCCAAGATTCTTCGAAATTGATATTTCTTGAAAGTAGGATCACGTAGAAGTCTCTTACTCGTTTCTTTTAGTTAATGCCTCATTCTTAATCTGGGTGTGCTTATGTAAAGTATTCTTTTCTCTTTTATTCTCCTTTTGCTTTTCTTTTATTCTTTTCTTTCTTTTTTTCTTTCTTTCTTTTTCTTTTCTTTTTTTCTTTTTCTCTCTCTTTTTTTCTTCTCTTTCTCTTTCTCTTTCTCTTTTCTTTATCTTTTCTCTTTTCTTTTTCTTTTCTTCTATTTTCTTTCTCTCTTTCTCACTTTCTTTTTCTCTCTTTTCTTTTTTTAAACTAACTATTTTGGGTTTTCAATTTCGAATCTCTTTTCTTTTATTTATTGTTTTTGTATAGGTCATTGATGCTTATTTTTGCTTGGAAGTAGTCAATTCTTCATGGCTCTTTTAATGCTTATTGACTGGTGAATTCTTCATGTACCTCTCTCTTTTTCTTCATTGCACTGTTCAACTTAAAGCGCTCCTTCTTAATTGTTTCGACCTTTAGGTTGGCATTTTCTTTATTTGCTTGGTTTTCTCGTTGAACCTAATCGTGTCTTCAATCTCTTCCCTTTGGTCTCATTTCTTCTTCCTTGGAAGGTGGAAGAATTTCATTCGTCGTCCCATTCATAGACATTGGAAAAACGTTTTCAGGGGGCAGAAGTTTAGGGTCAACACTTGATTCAAGAATCTTAAACGACAAGTGCCTGAGAAAGGAATTTCCTAAAATGGGAACTGCCCATTATCTAAACACTTGCTTTGTTCCTCTATTGGCCTAGATGGATTAGCAGATACTCACATTCGCAATATCCCCACAGTGTTCGATCTAAATGGAAGGTACTCTTACATTTAAAGTTCAATTACATAATAAAATTATATGTACCTATACATGTTTTTTCATAAATATGTGTATATGTGTATGGGAGAACAAAAACTACCCCATAACAATGAATGAAATAATTAACGAATAAAAAAAAGCAAAAATGCTTTCTAAATAAAAAATGGAATTTTTATTCTGATAAAAATAAATATATGGGTTTTTACAAAATATTCGTACTACTTTCGGGCTTAAGCCGTAGGGTTTTTTTCTGGGCACAATTCAAATGTGGGAGAATCAAACTACCCCCTTTGCAAAAGATGAGAAATCTATGCATAGGGACCTTCGAACCATCCTTTAGGTGTCAATTCATTCTGGTCTTCTTGGTGCCGTACAAACTTGCCCCAATTCTTTTATTTTTTATTGTTGGATTAAATCTTGTGTTAGAACTCCACCGCTAATCAGCTTCTTAATCTCCTCCAATAACGGTTTATATTTCCTGGTAAGATGCCCTGGTGCCCCCATATGGAAATCACAGGTACTATTTGGGTCATAACTGTGAGCAGATAGATCAGGTATATTCTTCACCAATCTAGGAGTGAGATGGCGACCTTCAACCAAATAGGGAAATATGTCTGAAATGGGTACCCCAAATATTTCTAAGTCTGCTCTTGTTCGGGGAACTTTCTTGGTGACTCAAAAAGATCAGCGAGCCTTCTTTTTTTGCGATTACAAATGCTTTGAAGACGACACTCATTTATCTCTCTTTTTTCTTCCACCTCCTGCCTGGTTTGGTCCTTAGACTTAGACCTTAATTTTCCCTTTTGAAACGCATACTCTATCATTTCTCCCACTGTCATGAAGTCCTCAAATCTGCTCATTGATTTCTATAGCATTTTATCAAAGAATGAGAGGGGAAGAGTCACGTGGAACATAGACGTCATTTCTTCTTCGGTTATAGGAGGTGAAACTATCGGCTTGGTGCTAAGTCTAAGGCATATCTATATTGCACCAAAAAGTTTTTGGCTAAATCACTCCAAGATCGAATATGTTCTTTGCTCAATCGATTATACCATATTGTAGCAGGTCCCGTCAAATTGTCATGAAAGTAGCAGATCAACAGGTTTTTATTTTTAATGTAGCCCTCTATCTTTCTATAAAACATGGTCAGATGAACCCTCAGACAACTCGTGTCATCATACTGCACAAACCTGGGAACCGCGAAATCTGAAAGAATAACCAAATTAGGAACTAAGCAAAGCTCCCTTGTATTGAAAACATCCATTTTTTCTTTCTTCTTAAGCGCTTTCTCGACTCTATCTTCTAATTGCTCAAGTCTTGATTTCTGTGTTGATTCCATTTTTTCTTTCAATTGTTTCTCGAATTACCCAAACCCAAAAATCTTATACTACGAAAGGTAATGTAATGATAAAATCATGTTAAATATGCAGTGAATATGTAATGCAAACCAATGCTAAATGTAAACATGTATGAATGCAAAGAAGAACACTGATTTGGCACATATCCTGGTTAAACAACTTGCATTAATGGAGATATTGTTTCATTACAACGATGAAAGAAAACCGCTACACATACGACCCAAACCAAGATAGACTTTGTTTTGTTTTCAATTCATCCTTGGCGTATTCCTGAAGTTCGATAGTCTCTTGCTAGAAACTGGAGCGGTTGGGCAATTCTTTGTGCTTGAGCCATCAAGTTTGCCATCTCTTGTTCTTGCCCCCCAAATATTCTCAGGACCATCTTGGAGTTGTTCCATCATCAATATCTGATACTCTTGGATTGCCCCTTTGTAGCTTGCCACTTGGTCCTTGAGCTTCTGAACCTCAACTTCTCTTTCCTCAGATTTACCCCTCGGTCAATCACACTTTTGTAGAAATTCCTTACAATTCTTCTCATCATTGTTACGTCCAAATCTCCCATTGATCAAGCCTTTAATTTCATACTATTTTCCAAATTAGTGTTTTCTTTATGATATGACAAGATATAAAAATAAAGAAAACAAGTTAGTAATGGATAGAAAAAGAAAAGAAATAAATTAATCAGATGGAAAATATACCAAACGAATTAATCAACGAAGAAAAACGTAAACCTAACCACATAAATTCTAATTCGCTATGGTTATCCACGTGGCTCTAATCGGGGTGGGCTTCTTAAATTCTCACGCATGGGTTCAGTTCTAAAAGGGTACTCGAACCTATCTTATTACCTACTAAGGCAATAAGAACCCCAATTCTGGCCCATTACAGGCTTGCGAACTAGATTCAGTTAGAGGGAAAGAACGACCTAGTGACGTGGAGGGCTACTCATGTGTCAAATGGCGTGGATTCCGGAAGTGAATTACTGACCTGTGGAGGGCTACTCACGTGGGTATGTGGCATTTCACTCCCACTTAAGGGACAAAGCTCGGATATAGAGCTTGATGGTCATGATGCAACACATGTTGGTGATTTCTTAGAAATTAAATGAGAAATTAATTCAGAACCACCAATTATCAAAGCCCATGTGATTAAAGTCATATCTTTAAAAACGGACGAATTAATTAAAGTCAATTTAAATTTCAAAATTTCCATCGTTAAAAGCAATGCATATTTTCTTGGCCTAACTTTTTTTTGTTTTGTAAAAACAAAAAAAAAATTATTCCCTAGCGGAGTCGCCATGTTGTAGCGACCTTTTTGAAAAAATCGATATGAATTATTCCTACTTTTTTGAAATTTGAATTTTGGGGGATTTCTTTAAAAATCATATTTTGAAAATAAGACTTGGAGTCGCCACCAGCCACTTAGGTAGGCCGAACACCATAAACTAGATATTCTTTTGAAAGCGGGTTCGAGAGTTGGTTACGTGTAGGGAAAGGTTAGCACCCCATCACGCTCAGAAATCGGTACCAAAACATGCGTTGCTTTTAATCGGTGGAAATTATTAAGATTTAAAATGAACTTAATTAAGTGTTCTTGATTGAATATATGCTTTAATTAAACGGACTTTGTCAAATTGGTGGGCTTGAATTAATTAAACATTTATTTAATAAGGGTGACGATACATCGGACAGTAGATTAAACCGACATCGAATAAGTCTGACTGTCATGTTAATTATGATTCGAATTTCGTACATCACCTTTATACCTGATGCAAACATTTAAAATGATGTTATAACTTATCCACTTTTAAATCAAATTAAGTTTACCTTCGGACGGTAAGAATTAATTCGAATATTTGGTCAACATCCATTAAGTCAGGACTGTTACGACACAAATATTAGAATTAATAAATACCTCCTTTTTAGGATTTAAGTTAATTAATTATCAACATGTTCAATTAAAATATTAAAAGTCATATGAATGACAATTAAAAATGCATGGCATAGAAATGCTTGAAATAAAAACCTAGACCCTTTAAAGTCCTAACCTAAAAGACCCAAATTATGGAAAATACAATTAATAATCTAATTACTAATTATATTAGTCTAATGATAACCCTAAATTAATTAAATCCTAAAACCTAGGAAAACATAATATCTTGTGAATTATCTTGAATCAAAATAATTAATTTGATTAATTTTTAAACTAGCATCCCATTAAGCCAAGGATATTATTTAAAATGAATCGAATTAACAACTATAGTTTTAATTAAGTTTCCATCTAAGTCAAATGCCAATTTTATCCTAAAATAATTAAGAGTTTGTAGAGTTAATTTAATTAATTTAACATTCATCCAAATAAGTCAATGACAAATTTAAATTAATTAAATTAATTCGAATTATATACTTCCTAAGGGATTCAACTAATCTAAACCTAAATTTAATCTAATCAATTTAAACTTATACCCCAATAAGCGAAGGGCTTAATTTAAATTAATTAAATTAAACTTTAAATTAATCTAGATCTAACCTAAACGAACAACATATATGAAACAAACAAAGAAAATTAAACAAGCATAAATAAATAAAGCACATAACAAGAACAAATAAAGGATATAAAATAACATACAAGAGTGAAACTTAAAAAAAAAAGATTATCAAATATATTTATTAAAAAAATATGCCAATATTTAAATAAATACTAAACTATCTATTACCCTATATCTAAGCCAATAATAAATATATAGATAAAGATCGAATTTTACCCCACTAGAAGCTCGGATGAAAAATTTCGACCGACCTCATATCATGGTTCAAAAACTAATTCGATCGAACCACAAAGGAGTTCGGATGGTTGTTTGAACCACCCTGAGGCCGAGAGCACTGCTATCTTTAATTGGGGAGCCGAGAGCACTACTCTCATAATTGTCCCCCATTGTCGCCTCTCATTCCTTTGCTTCTCCCTTCTCGCATTTTATAGGCAATGGGGATTGTGGAGGGGTGACGTGGAGCACCATGCTCCACTACCTTTCTTTTCTTATTTTTTTAATTTTATATTTTATATTTTATTTATTATTTATTTATATTTTTTATTATTTATATAATAATATTATAATAATAATACTAACAATAATATTAAAATCCAGACAAAAATCAGTGATTACAACTAGACAATTTTAACTAGGTAGAGGTGCTTGAAATTGAAGTTCTAAGCGTAGTCTTCTATACCCTAAAAACACAATAAAAGAGAGAGAAAAAGAAAAAAAAGAGGAAAAATGAAAAAATTGAAAAAAAAAGAAAGAGAAAAAGAAGAGAGAAAGAGAGAATAAATAAGAAAGAAAAAAGAGGTAAAAAGAGAAAGAAATAATGAACTATTGAATAAATAAGTCTCGGAGCACTCTGATAGAGCTGTGGGGGAGTCGACAAATCTAATAAGGAGCTATGCTCCATCTGTTCAATACTCTGGCGTCAGAGATGAATCTTTGAAGACATAATAATAATAATAATAATAATAATAATAATAATAATAATAATAATAACAATTAGAAGCACACACATGCACTTATAGAGTTTTATTCTTAGAATAATATTTTTGCACTCTACTGGTTAAACAAGTCTGGAAATATTGAACACATTTATGAATAGAAAGAGAATAAGAGAACGAAAAAGGAGTTGTTTTTGACTAGATCGAGCAACACGGTAATCATAGGGTGTGAACCGAGTGATCTGCAAGAAATTTCTCGACTCGCCATAACATTCACAAGATATGCTAATCACAAGAGGGTTGGATATGAGACGCTCTTGCACTTGATATCTAGGCATCCTATTCTATTTTCTTTCTTTAAGACTCTGATTTTCTGGGTCTTGTAAGGTATCATTCATTTAAAACGCCGATCAGCAAACTAACATTTTTACAAACAAAAGGGTTTCCTTGTATTGCTTCAAAGATAAACTCCAAAATGAAAGGATGTGGATGCAAATAATGGATCTGATGTGGTAAAGATATGACCGAGTATGAGACGCTCATCCTTGATTGGCAGCATTTTGTCACCCATTATGGGTTATAGGGAGGATAATGACAATAATGCATATATCAGATAGTTCATGGACTTAAAGCAAGTATCTAACTTAGACTTTTGGTTATTATTTGTGTAATATCCCAAAATTTTGGCTAGTGACCAAAATGAAAATTTTGAAAGTTTGGTGGTTAAAGTATAAACTTTGGAAAAGTTTAGGAACTAAATTGTAATTTCCAAAAGTTATGTATTTTAGTCCCGTAAATGAATACTTCACCCCCAAGAATGACTTTTTCGTGCTACTCAAATTTTTCGTACGGAGTTTGTATTAGTGGCTATAAAGTGATAAAGTTTAGAAAAATATTCGGATAATCGGATCGAATCAGATATTCAAGATATTTTAAAGGATGATAAGGCAAGGTTAAAAATATCTTTTCCATGTCTTAAAATGAAAGGATTTAACATGGACCATTGGATTAAAGTAGGTTTTCCATGTTAAATATGAGCCCTTGAATGAAAAAAGGCAAGATGGTAATTTTGGGAAATTTCAAGGGCAAAGTTGGTAATCACTAACTACTTGGTTTATTTTTGACCCTTGGATAAGTAGGTAAACATGTTGCAAGATATGAAGCATTGGATTACAAGGGCAAAATGGTTATTTTGCTATAAAAGAGATTATTTTAGGATTTTAAAATAAGATGACAAATGGCCAAACTATAAACAATTGAAATTTCAAGACTTTTTCTCCATCATCTTCTCTTGTTCGAAAGCTCTAAGGTAAGAAATAAAATTTTTTCTTTCTAATTTTCAAGCTATTTTTGTTGGAACTTGGATAGAAGCATGAAAAATGAAATTTATCTCCATGAAATTCTCTATCTTTTGGAACCATTTATTCATGTTTTCCTTGCTTGAAACCCTAGTTTTATGATTTTGATGGATGAAGGGGATGTTTAAATATGATGAGTTAAGGTTAGTTTTTGATGAAATTTTTGTTGTAGAATCATATCCAAGCTTATATTATGATTGAAACTACTTGAAAGTAGCTAAATCCTAATTTGTTTAAAGTTAGGGTTTTGATGTGAAGTTGAAATTAGATTGATTTTGATATGGGAATGATTATAGAAGCATGGAAATTAGGTTTAGAAGTTGAATTCATGCTTGAATCAAGTTGGAAAATTTGGATGTAGTGACCTTTCACATTCCGCATATTGGAAGAATATTAGGGAAAATTATGGAAAAATTCCATAAGGCTAGAAATGATGCGAGAATGATTTTACAAGGCTTAAAATGTTGTTTGGATTAAATTAGAGCTTTGTTAAGTTTTAAGTACCTTTTCGCATACCTTGAGAAATTAAGGGATTAAGATGCAAATGTTGGAAAGTTGATGTATTATGCTGAAAATTAATGTTAGAAGATTCAATTGTATCATTTTGAGAAGTTTGCTAAGTGTTGAGGACCAAATAGCAAATTAAGGGAAATATGGGATTGAAATGGAAATTGGTTAGAAATTTATGTGTTAAGATTGAAAGTATTCTTGGAATACTTGAATATGTTGTTTAATGAATGAATTTAAAGTTTAATGGAAAGAGACCATTTTGAATAATTTGGGAAGTTGAAGTGAATTTTAAAAGAATTCATTTTATGGTTATATTATGAAATTTAGATATTCTTGTGAATTTATGATGGATATGGATAGTGAAGGATTTTTAGGAACTTTATTCCTAATATGTGCTTATGTTAGAATGATACTAACATATGCTTTGAAATGTATGTATTCGGTAAACGATGATTTTATAGATCGTGATCGTGATTAAGATCATAGTACGAGAAAATTTAAAGATAAGGAAAAGTTTCAAGAGTAAAGCTACCAGCTATAATAAGGTTTACTAGTTAGGCATCAGATGAGTGCTATACATACATAACATGATACATGGATGTTTTAGACATCATTGGTAAGACTTGCGATAAGTCTACCTGGTTTATATATATTGGCATGATATTTATGTCATTGATCATATATTTGACATATTTTAAATATGTCAAAAGTGAATATTAATGCATGGATCACTAGTTATATATATGATGTTATATCATGAATGTTATTTCGGGTATGAACTGCCCAATATTAAATGATATTGATATACATTGCCATTGATGAATTAAATATGGAAAATATGCCCAAATAAGTCATTGAGGGACAGGGTATAGTTGGCATGCCATAGAGTCCAGCAGTACGCTGCATATTCAGGTATCCGGGATAGCACTATAGTGTATATAAAGGACACTTAGTGTATGGTTAGAACTGCCTTATAAATGTGTGGATGGTTAGCACGGCCTTATAAAAGTGTCGATGGTGGGCACGACCTTATATGTATTAACACTTCGGTGCTTATTTGACTCGTGTACCCAGGGTCCTCATAGGTTATATTTGGGCTATGGTTATTCAGTAAATATTTGATAAACAGGTGAAAGAGTTCACAAACTCTTAAAGTTATGGAAAGTATATTGGTAAGAAAATTATATCTGGTTTATATTATTTGATATAGGATAAACATAATGGTAAGTCATATCTAGTGATTCAAAATGCATAAACACGGTTATATGTTATTATTTATAGTTATGTTATATTGCACTGGAAATTATTATTGCCTCACTAAGTATATACTTAGCGTGTGATGGTTTTCACGCGTAGGTAAAAAGAAGAAATCGGAGTAAGGAGCGGACATCCCACTTATCCGGAGTATAATTACGGTATCAGTAATAACATCTTTTGATGTGTTTGATATTTCTAGATGGCGTGTATATGTTAAATTAATCGATTATATACTAGTTTTTATATGGGTTGCAATAACGTATAAACTAGTTTATATTTATAGCGGATAGTAAGTAGTTATATTAAATAAAAACTCAGGTAATGACTAGAAAAGACTAAATAGAGTAATCGGGTAGATTTTGATTTTAGGCAGTTTCTAAATAGATATATTCCTTATATATTATAGATAAGAACTGTCAAGTTGCTACCTGAAATCGAACTTAATTCGAGTGGATAAAAATTTAAAATATGATTCTACGCAATAAATAGTAAAATGGATAATTTATAATTTTCTTATGAATAGGATTGTGATACTTTGGTATATTCGTCATGTGATACTCTAATTAGTATGGTATATAGAATACTGATTAGGGTGTTACATTTATTGGTATCATAGCTACTGAGTTTAGCTTGATTACGGACATAAATCGGGTATATAGATAGCGTAATTATGCATGCCACTAGGATATTGAGATTACTAATATTTGTATGAATATAATGGGATGACCAGAAATTAGTATTGTTACTCCTTACTTATAAGGGATGATTGTGACATTAACTGATTTCAAATCATCGGGAATCTCGTCAGGCAATCGAGCAAGATATGTCTGCTCAGAGTGGAAGTAATGAGGTGAATCAATATTCATCTCAGGGGCAGCAGAATATAGAGCCATTAGCTCAGGAACAACGAAATATGCATGTGCAAGATCAAGGCTTATTTCTTCAGGCATTGGATGCTATTATAAATCGGCGAGCATCAGTATCAGTTTCGAAGGATTCATGAAAAATGAAAGCACTAGAGTTTTGAGGTGATACTGATACTGATCCTAAGGCTGCTGATTACTGGTTGAATGATATTAAGATCATGTTGAGTAGGGTTCTTTGCGATGATCAAGGAAAGTTGGAAGGAGTAGTATCTCTTCTGATGGAACAAGCAAGCATGTGGTGGAATGTAATCACTGCACGAGTTCCTTCAGAACAGATTACATGGGAATTCTTCTTGAAAGAAATATACCAGTAGAACCAATTTTCGAGTGAGGTAGTTGCTATTAATCCTCTAGGACAAAGCGCCAAAGTAGTTCGAATATGTAAAGAGTGTCCTATAAGGATCCAAGGAAGAGAATTTCCAGCCAATCTTATGGAATTGCCTTTCCAAGAGTTTGAAGTCATTCTTGGAATGGATTGGTTGTCGGCATATGATGCTACGGTTGAATGCCGATTGAAAGGGTAGTCTTAAAAGAACCAGGCAGCTTGGAAATAATATTTGAGGGAGAAAGGTAAAACTTTTTTAGTAAAGAGGTTGCAGTTGTAACTGCTGGAAATTTATTATCACTTGAGTATAAAGCTTATTTAGCTCATGTGATAAATACTCCAAAGACAAATATATATCTGAAAAATATACCCATGGTGCAGGAATTTCCAGATGTTTTTCTGGATGAATTATCAGGATTACCTTCTGATCGAGATGTGGAATTTGGTATTGATATGCTTCCTGAAACAACACCAATAACAATAGCACCTTATAGAATGGCTCCTACAGAACTCAAAGAGCTGAAGGACCAATTGTAAGAATTATTTGATTGAGGTTTTATTCGATCAAGTATATCACCTTGGGGAGCTTCAGTGCTATTTGTGAAAAAGAAGGATGGATCAATGAGGTTATGTGTGGATTACCGTCAACTTAATAAAGTGATAGTGAAGAACGAATATCCTTTACCAAGGATTGATGACCTCTTTGATCAACTTAAATGAGCAACGGTGTTTTCTAAAATTAATCTTTGATAGGGGTATCATCAATTAAAGATCACAGAAGCATATATACCAAAGACAGCTTTCAGAACTAGATATGGGCATTATGAGTTTGTAGTAATGCCTTTTGGACTTACAAATGCACCGAAAATTTTTATGGATTTGATGAATCAGATATTTCAGCCATATTTGGACCAATTTGTGGTGGTATTTATAGATGATATATTGGTTTATTCAAGAACCAAAGAGGATCATGATACTCATCTGCAAGTAGTTCTTCAGATCCTCCGAGAAAAAAGTTATATGCAAAGCTGTCAAAGTGTGAATTTTGGTTGTATGAAGTAGCTTTCCTTGGACACATAATCTCTGCGGAAGGAACTCGAATTGATCCTAAGAAGGTTCAAGCAATACTCAAATGAAAAGTTCCGCAAAGTGCCTCTGAAGTAAGAAGTTTCTTGGGATTAGCTGGTTATCATCGGCGGTTTGTGAAGGACTTTTCAATGATTGCCGCTCCAATAACTAAGCTATTAAGAAAATATGTAAAGTGTCAGGAAAGCTTCTACAAATTGAAGAAGATATTAACAGAAGCTCATGTTTTGGTACAACCCGAATCCAGGAAGGATTTCACTATATATAGTGATGCATCCCATAATGGTTTGGGATATGTATTGATGTAAGAAGGAAATGTTGTAGCGTATACTTCTCGATAACTCAAAACTCATGAGAGGAATTATCCTACTCATTATTTAGAGTTGGCTACAGTGGTGTTCGCTTTGAAGATTTTGCGTCACTACTTATATGGTGAAAAGTGCTATATTTTCACAGATCATAAAAAGTTTGAAATATTTGTTATCTCAAAAAGAGCTTAATTCGAGACAAAAGAGGTGGATAGAACCGATTAAGGACTATGATGTAATCATGGATTACCATCCGGGGAAGGCTAATGTAGTAGCAAATGCACTTAGTTGGAAGACATTTTCTGCCTTGAGAACAATGAATGCTCAGTTAAGGTTACAGGAAAATGGTGTAATAATGGCTGAGTTTCAAATCAAGCCTACTCTTGATAGAAAGGATTAAAGAGTTACAAGCAAAGGATAAAGAATGCTTGGAAAAGAAGAGGCAAGTTGAGAATGGTGAATCTAAAGACTTTGAAGTAAAATCAAATGGATGCCTATTCTAAAGGGGACGTGTGTGCATTCCTGAAGATGAGGATCTAAAGAGGGAAATACTTTCAGAAGCACATTTTAGTCCTTTAACTATACATCCAGGAGGCAACAAAATGTATCAAGATGTAAGGATTCAATTTTGGTGGTCTGGCATGAAAAGAACTATTTCTGAGTTCGTTGTTAGATGCTTAACATGTTAACAAGTAAAGGCAGAACATCAAGTTCCATCAGGATTGCTTCAACCGATCTCAATTCCACCGTGGAAATGTGAAAAGGTTATAACGGATTTTGTAACAGGTTTACTGTTGACGCCAAGTAAGAAAGATTCGATTTGGGTGATTGTGGACCGTTTGACTAAAACGACACATTTCATACTAGTTCGAACAGACTACTCATTGAACAAGTTGGCAGAGTTATATATTAAGGAAATTGTTAGATTGCATGGTGTTCTTATGTCTATTATATCTGATAAATATTCAAGGTTGACTTCAAGGTTTTGGAGTGCATTGCATAAAGCATTGGGAACTCGGCTACACTTCAGTACTTCTTTCCATCTTCAAACAGATGGACCATCGGAAAGAACTATTCAAATACTTGAAGAGACGCTTAGGGCATGCATAATTAATTTTGCAGGTTCATGGGAAAATATCTTCCATTAGCTGAGTTTGCCTACAACAATAGTTATCAATCAAGTATAAAGATGGCACCTTATGAAGCATTATATGGAAGAAAATGCCGAACATCGTTGAATTGGTTTGAGTTGGAGGATCGAAAGATCATAGGATCAGATCTTGTTCAAGAGACGGAGAATAAGGTAAAGATAATTCAAGATAATCTCAAGGCTTCTTTTGACAGACAAAATTCATATTCAGATCTTAAAAGAAAAGATATTGAGTTTGAAGTTGGAGATAAAGTATTCTTGAAGGTTTCACCTTGGAAAAAGATTTTACGCTTTGGGCAAAAAGGAAAGGTTAGTACAAGATTCATTAGTTCTTATGAAATTTTAAAAAGGTTGGTCCAGTGGCGTATTAACTAGCTTTACCACCGGATTTGAGTAAGGTTCATGATGTATTTCATGTGTCCATGCTTCAGAAATACCGATCGGATCCCTTACATGTTATTACACCAGAAGAGATCGAGATTCAATCAGATTTGACATATGATGAAGAACCTATAAGAATTTTAGCTCAAGGAGAAAAGAAATTAAGGAATAAAAAGATTCCTCTCGTTAAAGTTCTATGGAGAAATCATAAAGTGGAAGAAGCTACTTGGGAAACAGAGAAAGTAATGAAAAAGCAGTATCCGTACCTTTTTGAACCAAGTAAGGAAAATTCGAGGATGAATTTTCTTAAGGGGAGAATTTTAATATCCCAAAATTTTGGCTAGAGACCAAAATGAAAATTTTGAAAGTTTGGTGGTCAAAGTATAAACTTTGGAAAAGTTCAGGGGCTAAATTGTAATTTCCAAAAGTTATGTATTTTAGTCCCGTAAATGAATAGTTCACCCCCCAAGAATGACATTTTGTGTTACTCAGATTTTTCGTATGGAGTTTGTATTAGTGGCGATAAAGCGATAAAGTTTAGAAAAATATTTGGATAATCGGATCGAATCGAATTAGATATTCAAGATATTTTAAAGGATGATAAGGCAAGGTTAAAAATATCTTTTCCATGTCTTAAAATGAAAGGATTTAACATGGACCATTGGATTAAAGTAGGTTTTCCAAGTTCAAAATGAGCCATTGGATGAAAAATGGCAAGATGGTAATTTGGGGAAATTTTAAGGGCAAAGTTGGTAATCACTAACTAATTGGTTTATTTTTTACCCTTGGATAAGTAGGTAAACATGTGGCAAGATATGAAGCATTGGATTACAAAGGCAAAATGGTTATTTTGCTATAAAAAAGAGATTTTTTAGGATTTTTAAATAAGATGGCAAATGGCCAAATTATAAACAATTAAAATTTCAAGACTTTTTCTCCATCATCTTCTCTTGTTCGAAAGCTCCAAGGTAAGAAAGAAAAATTTTCTTTCGAATTTTCAAGCTATTTTAGTTGGAATTTGGATGAAAGCTTGAAAAATGAAATTTATCACCATGAAATTCTCTATCTTTTGGTACCATTTATTCATGCTTTCCTTGCTTGAAACCCTAGTTTTGTGATTTTGATGGATGAAGGGGATGTTTAAATATGATGAGTTAAGGTTAGTTTTTGATGAAATTGTTTTTGTAGAATTATATCCAAGCTTATATTATGATTGAAACTATTTGAAAGTAGCTAAATCCTAATTTGTTTAAAGTTAGGATTTTGATGTGAAGTTGAAATTAGATTGATTTTGATATGAGAATGATTATAGAAGCTTGGAAATGAAGTTTAGAAGTTGAATTCATGCTTGAATCAAGTTGGAAAATTTGGATGTAGTGACCTTTCCTATTCGGCATATTGGAAGAATATTAGGGAAGATTATGGAAAAATTCCCTAAGGCTAGAAATGATGCGAGAATAATTTTACAAGGCTTAAAATGTTGTTTGGATTAAATTGGAGCTTTGTTAAGTTTTAAGGACCTTTTCGCATACCTTGAGAAATTAAGGGATTAAGATGAAAATGTTGGAAAATTGATGTATTATGCTGAAAATTAATGTTAGAAGATTCAATTGGATCATTTTGAGAAGTTTGCTAAGTGTTGAGGACCAATTAGCAAATTAAGGTAAATATAGGATTGAAATGGAAATTGGTTAGAAATTTACGTGCTAAGCTTGAAAGTATTCTTGGAATACTTGAATATGTTGTTTAATGAATATATTTAAAGTTTAATGGCAATGGACCATTTTGAATAATTTGGAAAGTTGAAGTGAATTCTAAAAGAATTCATTTTATGGTTATATTATGAAAATTTAGATATTCTTGTGAATTTGTGATGGATATGGATGGTGAAGGATTTTTAGGAACTTTATTCCTAATATGTGCTTATGTTAGAATGATACTAACATATGCTTTGAAATGGATGTATTCGTAAACGATGATTTTATAGATCGTGATCAAGATTAAGATCATAGTACGAGAAAATTTAAAGATAAGGAAAAGTTTCAAGAGTAAAGCTACCAGCTATAATAAGGTTTACTAGTGAGGCATCAGGTGAGTGCAATGCATACATAACATGATACATGGATGTTTTATACATCATTGGTAAGACTTGTGATAAGTCTACTTGGTTTATATATATTGGCATGATATTTATGTCATTGATCATATATTTGACATATTTTAAATATGTCAAAAGTGAATATTAATGCATGGATCACTAGTTATATATATGATGTTATATCATGGATGTTATTTCGGGTATGAACTGCCTAATGTTAAATGATATTGATATACATTGCCATTGATGTTAATTAAATGAATGGCCAATGTTAAATGATAATATATTGCCATGGAAATTAAGTCAAATAAGTCATTGAGGAATAGGGTATAGTTGGCATGCCATAGAGTCCAACATCACGCTGCATATTCGGGTATCCGGATAGCACTATAGTGTATATAAAGGACACTTAGTGTATGGTTAGAACTGCCTTATAAATGTGTGGATGGTTAGCATGGCCTTATAAATGTGCGGATGGTGGGCATGACCTTATATGTATTAACACATCGGTGCTTATTTGACTCGTGTACCAAGGTCCTCATAGGTTATATTTGGGCTATGGTTATTCGGTAAATATTTGATAAAAGGTGAAAGAGTTCACAAACTTTTAAAGTTATGGAAAGTATATTGGTAAGAAAATTATATCGGTTTATATTATTTGATATAGGATAAACATAATGGTAAGTCATATCTAGTGATTCAAAATGCATAAACACGGTTATATGTTATTATTTATAGTTATGTTATATTGTACTCGAAATTATTATTGCCTCACTAAATATATATTTAGCGTGTGATGGTTTTCACGCGTAGTAAAAAAAAGAAGAAATGGAGTAAGGAGCGGACATCCCACTTATCCGAGTATAATTACAAAGTATCGTAATAACATCTTTTGATGTGTTTGATATTTCTAGATGGCATGTATATGTTAAATTAGTCGATTATATACTTGTTTTTATATGGGTTGCAATAACGTATAAACTAGTTTATATTTATAGCGGATAGTAAGTAGTTATATTAAATAAAAACTCAGGTAATGACTAGAAAAGACTAAATAGAGTAATCGGGTAGATTTTGATTTTAGGCAGTTTCTAAATAGATATATTCCTTATATATTATAGATAAGAACTGTCAAGTTGCTACCTGAAATCGAACTTAATTCGAGTGGATAAAAATTTAAAATATGATTCTACGCAATAAATAGTAAAATGGATAATTTATAATTTTCTTATGAATAGGATTGTGATACTTTGGTATATTCGTCATGTGATACTCTAATTAGTATGGTATATAGAATACTGATTAGGGTGTTACATTTATTGGTATCATAGCTACAGGTTTAGCCAGTTCTGGACATAAATCGGGTATATAGATAGCAGAATTATGCATGCCACTAGGATATTGAGATTACTAATATTTGTATGAATATAATGGGATGACCAGAAATTAGTATTGTTACTCCTTACTTATAAGGGATGATTGTGACATTAACAGATTTCAAATCATCGGGAATCTCGTCAGGCAATCGAGCAAGATATGTCTGCTCAGAGTGGAAGTAATGAGGTGAATCAATATTCATCTCAGGGGCAGCAGAATATAGAGCCATTAGCTCAGGAACAACGAAATATGCATGTGCAAGATCAAGGCTTATTTCTTCAGGCATTGGATGCTATTATAAATCGGCGAGCATCAGTATCAGTTTCGAAGGATTCATGAAAAATGAAAGCACTAGAGTTTTGAGGTGATACTGATACTGATCCTAAGGCTGCTGATTACTGGTTGAATGATATTAAGATCATGTTGAGTAGGGTTCTTTGCGATGATCAAGGAAAGTTGGAAGGAGTAGTATCTCTTCTGATGGAACAAGCAAGCATGTGGTGGAATGTAATCACTGCACGAGTTCCTTGAGCAGATTACATGGGAATTCTTCTTGAAAGAAATATACCAAAGAGAACCAATTTTCGAGTGAGGTAGTTGCTATTAATCCTCTAGGACAAAGCGCCAAAGTAGTTCGAATATGTAAAGAGTGTCCTATAAGGATCCAAGGAAGAGAATTTCCAGCCAATCTTATGGAATTGCCTTTCCAAGAGTTTGAAGTCATTCTTGGAATGGATTGGTTGTCGGCATATGATGCTACGGTTGAATGCCGATTGAAAGGGTAGTCTTAAAAGAACCAGCAGCTTGGAAATAATATTTGAGGGAGAAAGGTAAAACTTTTTAGTAAAGAGGTTGCGAGTTGTAATCGCTGGAAATTTATTATCACTTGAGTATAAAGCTTATTTAGCTCATGTGATAAATACTCCAAAGACAAATATATATCTGAAAAATATACCCATGGTGCGGGAATTTCGGATGTTTTTTGGATGAATTATCGGGATTACCTTACGATCGAGATGTGGAATTTGGTATTGATATGCTTCTGAAACAACACCAATAACAATAGCACCTTATAGAATGGCTCTCTGAACTCAAAGAGTGAAGGACCAATTGTAAGAATTATTTGATTGAGGTTTTATTCGATCAAGTATATCACCTTGGGGAGCTTGGTCTGCTATTTTGAAAAAGAAGGATGGATCAATGAGGTTATGTGTGGATTACCGTCAACTTAATAAAGTGATAGTGAAGAACGAATATCCTTTACCAAGGATTGATGACCTCTTTGATCAACTTAAATGAGCAACGGTGTTTTCTAAAATTAATCTTTGATAGGGGTATCATCAATTAAAGATCACTGAAGCATATATACCAAAGACAACTTTTCGAGAACTAGATATGGGCATTATGAGTTTGTAGTAATGCCTTTTGGACTTACAAATGCACCGAAAATTTTTATGGATTTGATGAATCAGATATTTCAGCCATATTTGGACCAATTTGTGGTGGTATTTATAGATGATATATTGGTTTATTCAAGAACCAAAGAGGATCATGATACTCATCTGCAAGTAGTTCTTCAGATCCTCCGAGAAAAAAAGTTATATGCAATTTGTCAAAGTGTGAATTTTGGTTGTATGAAGTAGCTTTCCTTGGACACATAATCTCTGCGGAAGGAACTCGAATTGATCCTAAGAAGGTTCAAGCAATACTCAAATGAAAAGTTCCGCAAAGTGCCTCTGAAGTAAGAAGTTTCTTGGGATTAGCTGGTTATCATCGGCGGTTTGTGAAGGACTTTTCAATGATTGCCGCTCCAATAACTAAGCTATTAAGAAAATATGTAAAGTGTCGAAAGCTTCTACAAATTGAAGAAGATATTAATGAAGCTCATGTTTTGGTACAACCCGAATCGGGAAGGATTTCACTATATATAGTGATGCATCCCATAATGGTTTGGGATATGTATTGATGTAAGAAGGAAATGTTGTAGCGTATACTTCTCGATAACTCAAAACTCATGAGAGGAATTATCCTACTCATTATTTAGAGTTGGCTACAGTGGTGTTCGCTTTGAAGATTTTGCGTCACTACTTATATGGTGAAAAGTGCTATATTTTCACAGATCATAAAAAGTTTGAAATATTTGTTATCTCAAAAAGAGCTTAATTCGAGACAAAAGAGGTGGATAGAACCGATTAAGGACTATGATGTAATCATGGATTACCATCCGGGGAAGGCTAATGTAGTAGCAAATGCACTTAGTTGGAAGACATTTTCTGCCTTGAGAACAATGAATGCTCAGTTAAGGTTACAGGAAAATGGTGTAATAATGGCTGAGTTTCAAATCAAGCCTACTCTGATAGAAAGGATTAAAGAGTTACAAGCAAAGGATAAAGAATGCTTGGAAAAGAAGAGGCAAGTTGAGAATGGTGAATCTAAAGACTTTGAAGTAAAATCAAATGGATGCCTATTCTAAAGGGGACGTGTGTGCATTCCTGAAGATGAGGATCTAAAGAGGGAAATACTTTCAGAAGCACATTTTAGTCCTTTAACTATACATCCAGGAGGCAACAAAATGTATCAAGATGTAAGGATTCAATTTTGGTGGTCTGGCATGAAAAGAACTATTTCTGAGTTCGTTGTTAGATGCTTAACATGTTAACAAGTAAAGGCAGAACATCAAGTTCCATCAGGATTGCTTCAACCGATCTCAATTCCACCGTGGAAATGTGAAAAGGTTATAACGGATTTTGTAACAGGTTTACTGTTGACGCCAAGTAAGAAAGATTCGATTTGGGTGATTGTGGACCGTTTGACTAAAACGACACATTTCATACTAGTTCGAACAGACTACTCATTGAACAAGTTGGCAGAGTTATATATTAAGGAAATTGTTAGATTGCATGGTGTTCTTATGTCTATTATATCTGATAAATATTCAAGGTTGACTTCAAGGTTTTGGAGTGCATTGCATAAAGCATTGGGAACTCGGCTACACTTCAGTACTTCTTTCCATCTTCAAACAGATGGACCATCGGAAAGAACTATTCAAATACTTGAAGAGACGCTTAGGGCATGCATAATTAATTTTGCAGGTTCATGGGAAAATATCTTCCATTAGCTGAGTTTGCCTACAACAATAGTTATCAATCAAGTATAAAGATGGCACCTTATGAAGCATTATATGGAAGAAAATGCCGAACATCGTTGAATTGGTTTGAGTTGGAGGATCGAAAGATCATAGGATCAGATCTTGTTCAAGAGACGGAGAATAAGGTAAAGATAATTCAAGATAATCTCAAGGCTTCTTTTTTGACAGACAAAATTCATATTCAGATCTTAAAAGAAAAGATATTGAGTTTGAAGTTGGAGATAAAGTATTCTTGAAGGTTTCACCTTGGAAAAAGATTTTACGCTTTGGGCAAAAGGAAAGGTTAGTACAAGATTCATTAGTTCTTATGAAATTTTAAAAGGTTGGTCCGTGGCGTATTAACTAGCTTTACCACCGGATTTGAGTAAGGTTCATGATGTATTTCATGTGTCCATGCTTGAAATACCGATCGGATCCCTTACATGTTATTACACGTAAGAGATCGAGATTCAATCAGATTTGACATATGATGAAGAACCTATAAGAATTTTAGCTCAAGGAGAAAAGAAATTAAGGAATAAAAAGATTCCTCTCGTTAAAGTTCTATGGAGAAATCATAAAGTGGAAGAAGCTACTTGGGAAACAGAGAAAGTAATGAAAAAGCAGTATCCGTACCTTTTTGAACCAAGTAAGGAAAATTCGAGGATGAATTTTCTTAAGGGGAGAATTTTAATATCCCAAAATTTTGGCTAGAGACCAAAATGAAAATTTTGAAAGTTTGGTGGTCAAAGTATAAACTTTGGAAAAGTTCAGGGGCTAAATTGTAATTTCCAAAAGTTATGTATTTTAGTCCCGTAAATGAATAGTTCACCCCCAAGAATGACATTTTGTGTTACTCAGATTTTTCGTATGGAGTTTGTATTAGTGGCGATAAAGCGATAAAGTTTAGAAAAATATTTGGATAATCGGATCGAATCGAATTAGATATTCAAGATATTTTAAAGGATGATAAGGCAAGGTTAAAAATATCTTTTCCATGTCTTAAAATGAAAGGATTTAACATGGACCATTGGATTAAAGTAGGTTTTCCAAGTTCAAAATGAGCCATTGGATGAAAAATGGCAAGATGGTAATTTGGGGAAATTTTAAGGGCAAAGTTGGTAATCACTAACTAATTGGTTTATTTTTTACCCTTGGATAAGTAGGTAAACATGTGGCAAGATATGAAGCATTGGATTACAAAGGCAAAATGGTCATTTTGCTATAAAAGAGATTTTTTAGGATTTTAAATAAGATGGCAAATGGCCAAATTGGAAACAATTAAAATTTCAAGACTTTTTCTCCATCATCTTCTCTTGTTCGAAAGCTCCAAGGTAAGAAAGAAAAATTTTCTTTCGAATTTTCAAGCTATTTTAGTTGGAATTTGGATGAAAGCTTGAAAAATGAAATTTATCACCATGAAATTCTCTATCTTTTGGTACCATTTATTCATGCTTTCCTTGCTTGAAACCCTAGTTTTGTGATTTTGATGGATGAAGGGGATGTTTAAATATGATGAGTTAAGGTTAGTTTTTGATGAAATTGTTTTTGTAGAATTATATCCAAGCTTATATTATGATTGAAACTATTTGAAAGTAGCTAAATCCTAATTTGTTTAAAGTTAGGATTTTGATGTGAAGTTGAAATTAGATTGATTTTGATATGAGAATGATTATAGAAGCTTGGAAATGAAGTTTAGAAGTTGAATTCATGCTTGAATCAAGTTGGAAAATTTGGATGTAGTGACTTTCCTATTCGGCATATTGGAAGAATATTAGGGAAGATTATGGAAAAATTCCCTAAGGCTAGAAATGATGCGAGAATAATTTTACAAGGCTTAAAATGTTGTTTGGATTAAATTGGAGCTTTGTTAAGTTTTAAGGACCTTTTCGCATACCTTGAGAAATTAAGGGATTAAGATGAAAATGTTGGAAAATTGATGTATTATGCTGAAAATTAATGTTAGAAGATTCAATTGGATCATTTTGAGAAGTTTGCTAAGTGTTGAGGACCAATTAGCAAATTAAGGTAAATATAGGATTGAAATGGAAATTGGTTAGAAATTTACGTGCTAAGCTTGAAAGTATTCTTGGAATACTTGAATATGTTGTTTAATGAATATATTTAAAGTTTAATGGCAATGGACCACTTTGAATAATTTGGAAAGTTGAAGTGAATTCTAAAAGAATTCATTTTATGGTTATATTATGAAAATTTAGATATTCTTGTGAATTTGTGATGGATATGGATGGTGAAGGATTTTTAGGAACTTTATTCCTAATATGTGCTTATGTTAGAATGATACTAACATATGCTTTGAAATGGATGTATTCGGTAAACGATGATTTTATAGATCGTGATCAAGATCATAGTACGAGAAAATTTAAAGATAAGGAAAAGTTTCAAGAGTAAAGCTACCAGCTATAATAAGGTTTACTAGTGAGGCATCAGGTGAGTGCAATGCATACATAACATGATACATGGATGTTTTATACATCATTGGTAAGACTTGTGATAAGTCTACTTGGTTTATATATATTGGCATGATATTTATGTCATTGATCATATATTTGACATATTTTAAATATGTCAAAAGTGAATATTAATGCATGGATCACTAGTTATATATATGATGTTATATCATGGATGTTATTTCGGGTATGAACTGCCTAATGTTAAATGATATTGATATACATTGCCATGGATGTTATTTCGGGTATGAACTGGCCAATGTTAAATGATATTGATATACATTGCCATGGATGAATTAAATATGAAAAATATGCCCAAATAAGTCATTGAGGAATAGGGTATAGTTGGCATGCCATAGAGTCCAGCATCACGCTGCATATTCGGGTATCCAGGATAGCACTATAGTGTATAAAAGGACACTTAGTGTATGGTTAGCACTGCCTTATAAATGTGCGGATGGTTAGCATGGCCTTATAAATGTGCGGATGGTGGGCATGACCTTATGTGTATTAGCACATCGGTGCATATTTGACTCGTGTACCAAGGTCCTCATAGGTTATATGTGGGCTATGGTTATTCGGTAAATATTTGATAAAAAGGTGAAAGAGTTCACAAACTTTTAAAGTTATGGCAAGTATATTGGTAAGAAAATTCCGGTTTATATTATTTGATATATGATAAACATAATGGTAAGTCATATCTAGTGATTCAAAATGCATAAACACGGTTATATGTTATTATTTATAGTTATGTTATATTGTACTGGAAATTATTATTGCCTCACTAAATATATATTTAGCGTGTGATGGTTTTCACGCGTAGGTAAAAAGCAGAAATTGGAGTAAGGAGCGGACATCCTACTTATCCGGAGTATAATTACAGTATCAGTAATAACATCTTTTGATGTGTTTGATATTTCTAGATGGCATGTATATGTTAAATTAGTCGGTTATATACTTGTTTATATATGCGTTGCAATAACGTATAAACTAATTTATATTTATAGCGGACAGTAAGTAGTTGTATTAAATTAAAAACCGAGTAATGACTAGAAAAGACTAAATAGAGTAATCGGGTAGATTTTGATTTTAGGCAGTTTCTAAACAGTTATATTCCTTATATATTATAGATAAGAACTGTCAAGTTGCTACCTGAAATCGAACTTAATTCGAGTGGATAAAAATTTAAAATATGATTCTACGCAATAAATAGTAAAATGGATAATTTATAATTTTCTTATGAATAGGATTGTGATACTTTGGTATATTCGTTATGTGATACTCTAATTAGTATAGGATATAGAATACCGATGAGGGTGTTACACTTTGAAATTAAAGAATGAACCTGATGAAAGTTCAGGAACCTAAAGAAAGTTCAAGGACTTGAGGTATCTACTCGCCCTAAATGATGAAAGAGGGGCAAATTCAACATGATGTGGCAAGAAACAAATAGATCAGTGGGGCATCATCACGTAAGAGTTCAAATCAGAATATACAAGAAGGGTTCAGAGCTTGAAAGAATATGATTACTAAAAAGTTAAAATCTGCTCAAAAACAATAAGAGTTCAACAGAAAATTTTTGAGGCAAATTTTGTTGGGCCATGAAGAGGATAGGAGCTTCACAAAAAAAACTCAAGAAAATCAAGCTAATCAAGATTTAAGAAGAATAATCTAAAGAGATGAAGTATCGTTGCAACAGAAGAAGAAAACCCAATGAAGAAGCAAAAAAGATTAGAGCCTATCCAAGTGGTCCTCAGTTGTCACAATCCATGCATCATATATAGTTAGGCATCCATAAGATAAGAGCATTCTAATTCACACATTCAAAGCATTTTTGCATATTTTGGCATGAATTTACAAGAATTAGCAACAGGTTTGAGATAAGAGAAGTAGATCCAATAAAGAACAAGCAAAGATTTCAATCTAAAACTTTGAGATTGGAGAAGTTGATCCAGAAAAGATTACCAAAGATTTCAATCACAATTTTGTGAAGCAAAGATATCAACCTGTTTGAAGAAGCGGATCTCAGGAAAGATTTTTTGATTGTTTACACAAGACAGAAAGTGCATTACAATTTTAAAGCTTTCGGGTCATCAGTAAGTCCTTCAAGCATGATGTTAAGTCCTTTGGCCGTCACCTTCGAGAGTGATGAGAACATTTAATTGTCTACACAAGACAAAAAGTGCAGTGCAATTCTAAAGCCTACAAGTCATCAGTAAGTCATTCAGGCATTGATGTTAAGTCCTTCGGGCCATCACCTTCAGGAGTGATGAGAATATTTGATTGTTTGCACAAGACAGAAAGTGCATGATACTAAGTCCTTCGGGCCATCACCGTCGAGAGTGGTGAGAATTTTGTAGATGTCGTCACGGTAAGATAGTGGGGAAATGGTATCAGCAAAGATTTCAACCTTTTGGGTCATTATCATTAAAAAAGAGAAAAAGAGAATAAAGAAGTTTAGGCTACCAGATTGGAAAGCAAGATAGATCAACTTTATGATCAAATGAAGAAGATTAATAGTTTAATTGGTCAAAAGTTTTAGCGCCTCTCATTGAATTCGCATATATTTCAAGCATAGAAGAAGATTAATAAACAGAGAAGAGAAATAAAAGATCTCATGCGAGCTTCAGACTGAAAGATTGAGACACCTTAGGCAGAATAAGCAATGACTCTAAAGATCTCAGTGCTTCAAGCGGGAAATTAAAGATATTTGATATTACTCCAGGAATATTTTTTATTAATTGATGACATTTCTTTTTGCAGGTTCAGGTTTCCTCATAGGAGAAGATGAATCATCATTCTTAGCAAAAAATGAAGAGCTCATAATAAGAAGAGTTCTACCAGCAAAGAAAAGAGATCCTAATGAAAAGAGTTCGTACAGCAAAGAATACAGAGCTCCTAATAAGAAGAGTTCGTCCAGCAAAGAGTATAGAGTTTCTAATGAGAAGAACTCATCCAGTAAAGAATGAAGAGTTCCTAATAAGAAGAACTTTTTTGTTTAACACCTTTACAAAGGGATGGATTAACATTTTAAAAGAATGAAGAGTGTAACCGTTCTGGGCATCACCGCATTTCAGAAGAATAGATGGTTTAGCATTTTTAGATTTTACCCATATTTCAGAAAAATGAAAAGTTAGATTTGTTTTGGACTTCACTGCCTTTGCAGAAGAATTTGTTTGTTCGACACCTTTACAGAGAGGTAGATCAATATTTTCAAGAATAACGATAAATTCCTAATGAGAAGAGTTTGCTTGTTCCACCCCTTTGCAGAGAGGTGGATCAATATTTTAGAAGAATAAGAGCTCATAACGAGAAGAGTTCACATTTTGAAGAATGATAAGTTCCTAATGAGAAGAGCTTGCTTATTCAACGCCTTTACAGAAAGGCAGATCAGTGTTTTCAAGAAGAATGTAGAGTTTCTAATGAGAAAAGCTTGTTTGTTCGACACCTTTGCAGAGAGGTAGATCAGTATGGCCAAGAGAAATGAAAATTCGTAATGAGAAGAACTAGTTCAAACTTCGTGGTAGGCCATGATAGAAGGATTGTAAAGTTCATAATAAGAAGAACTTGTTCAAGCTTTCTAAAGAGGAAGAATGAGTGAAAGTTCATAATAAAAAGAACTTGCAGCTTAGACAACAGGCAGTTAATTTGAAGAAATTTGTGTATTTTCAGTCTTTGCTCAATTCATGTTCCATAGCAATGAGCAAAGAGTGGCAGCTGTAAAACTTGAATTTTATTCGGGTACTTACGCATATAACCCTAAACCCTACGCATATAAATATTTCTCTTTAAATAAATAAATAAATAAAACCAAATAAATAAATCTATTGCAATCCAAAATGCAGTCCAAATATAGTCCATTTACAATATAATGTCCATTTTACATGTTAAAATCCCAATTTAAGCCTAATGTGCAGTCATTATAACCCATTCCCGCCCATTCGGGTCAACAAAACCAAATTTTAGATTTTCTCGCCTAAAATATGATGCGTGCATCTTCCCATTGGCTTAGAAGCATGCACATGGATCTTGGTTTTCTGCCCATTAGTTGAATCCAGCTAGCCTTGCTGACGTCATCATTTACGTCATCCTCTACTATCTTATAAATAGAATGAGAGAGAATGTGTTAGTTCATTAATAACCAATCATTACCTGCCATTAATAAACTAATAATAATAAATATATTATTAATAAAGAGAGAGTTACATGGGAATTTGATTAGATGCCGTGAACGGAGGAGCCGCCGAAAGCTCAAACGTCGTCGGTGAAAAAGGTCGAGACTACCTCGTCACTGCCAGAAAGGTATATCTTCTTATCATTTCATTTTTCTGCAAATCAAACACGAAAATATTAGTTTTCTTAAAAATAGAAATGGGAAGTACAAAATAGTGATTGGAAACATATCTGTGGTTGCCAGAATGGCTATATTCATGGCCGGAGTTGAAGAGGGCTCGGGTACGGGTAGATTTAGGTTTTAGGACAAGGAAGAAGGGTGTTTACGATGAAATAGGTTAGTTTTATAGTTTTAAGGTTGAAAATTGAAAGATTTGGGAAATTTTAAGGTTTCGATCGATAGCCGAAAATAGCATTATGGTGGTCGGCTTGAGAGGAACGATGGTTAAAAGTTTAAAACGAGGGCCGGAGAACAGTGTTATGTGATCGGAGTTGAACTGTAAAGGATCGAACGGTGGTGTTAAGGGCAGAATGTTGTCGATTTCTTTGTTGTTCATCATGTTTATGATGAACAAGGATGAAAGCCGAAGAGAATATGGGTGTTTGATCTTTAGAAACAAGGAAATAGGAGAGTTTGATATTTGTGTAGATTAAACGGGTAAAAATATGAACGGAGATAGGTTTAGGAAGAAAAATGGATTTCAATTCATTTTGGGCTTAGGTTTCTGGGTATTTGGTGTTTAAGGGCAGAGAATTTGAGAGTGTAGAGAGATAGAGGAGAGAGAGTGGCTCGGTGTAAAATAAAGGCTTGAGCTTAAATTTGGGCTTTTATAACCTCTCCCAAATGGCACCATTTTGGTGCCGGATTTGGGAGACCCGCGAGATTCCAAGCGAGCCAGATCTTAGATTCGCCTCCCTACATCCATGTTTCCTCTTGTTTTGGCCCAAAATTTTTTTCATTTGTTATAACTTGATCCCCTTTTAACGAAATCAAATTTCAAGTTTCTAAGTGTTTCAATTTAGTCTTGTAATTTAATTTTTAAATTTATATTCAATTAATTTATATGATTGATGCATGATTTAAATTAGTGCATGTAGTATAATTGTTAGACAATTTAATTACCTAGATATTAATTGTTTAGAGCCTTAGTCATATGTTCTATTAAAATTAGATAATTAATTAAGAAGGGTAATTGTAGCAAATTAATGGACATTGAGTGGGAAATTTTGGAGTCCTAATTTGAATGGTGTCTCAATGTAATGGGGTGTTATTCAAGATGGGTTTTTAAGTAGAAAACCCAATATTCATTACAATTCTAGAAATTGATAAATAAGTAAGTAATTAGAGCCTTAATTAGGACTAGAACTTAAACAATTAGATTAATTAATTGAATTAGGAATATTATCTATAATTTAGGGGCTTAAATATGGATGGTGCTCAAGCAATTGGGTGTTATCTCATGTAAGCCTTTAAATTAAATAATATTCGTAGATTAAATAATACGTAATTAATTAGAGCCTTTTTTAAGTCAGAACTTAAAATAAACAAAACAATAATTGGTTATGCATTTAAAACCTTTTATGTTGGGAATATATTTTTTGAATATGAATAGGGGTGTCCTAACGTAAATGGGTGCTTAAAATCTCATATTCGGGTAAAAAAATATATTTCCTTATAAAAGGAATATCTCCATTTGGAATTTAAATCAAGTTAATAATTAATGGTTAAATTAAATTCAAAATATTATTCGAAATTCCAATATGCCACGTAAAATTAAAAGGTACCGATAACGAGCGTTTGTTGGGGTGTTAATCCTTCCCAACACGTAACCGACTCTCGAACCCTAATTTTAAAAAGAACGAATCTCTAGTTTTTTATGGTGTCCAGTCTACCTCGAAGTGATCGACGGTGACTCCAATCTTTTCAAATATCAAATTTAAACAAAACTCCCTAATTTCAAAGATTAATTGTTTAGCTATTTTTACCCGGTTTAAAAATGTTCATGGCAATCATTTTCACTTTTCGGTACAAGATTCACGCCAGATTTATCAAAAGAATCCGAAACCTCAGCTTGGTTTTCATCTTTCACAACACAATTCATCAATTTCAAAGATCCTCCACTTAATTTACAAGAAGGCATAAACCCAAAACAAAATGCTCGTAACGTTTGATTGAATAGTCATTTTGGCCCATATATTTTTTGAACCAATTTAACCCCCAATGTTTTATTTTAGGTCAAAATAACCCATTTACGGATAAAAATTGTTAGTTAACTAACGGTAAATGGCTTGAATTGACGTGGCAAACCTACAAATAATGCACGCTGACATGACAGTTTCATATAGATAAAGGTGTTGACTTGAAAAAATATCATATCAGTCAAAATTTTTTATAAAAATATATAAAATATAAAATTATTTTTTTGCTAATGCGTCATTCTGTCAAGTCATTTCAAGTTGTTTATCTATATTTGACTAACAGTATTCATCTGCAGAAGGGTTATTTTGACCAAAATAAAACGTTGAAGGAGACCAAAATGACTATTCAATCAAATGTTAGAGGCATTTTTTGACATTATACCTTACAAGAAACTTGATTAACCTAATCTCACTCAATCATTAGCGAATTAGATTTATGTTTTTTTTTTTGAAAGTGGGTACATATATTTGTAATACCCATTTTTCGTCCGAATCCACTATCCAATTAAATAAAATTAGTTAATTTAAATCAAAACACCAAATTTCAGTCCATTAAACCAATATCCATATTTTACGTATCAGGCCTAGATAACAATCAAATACCCTAAGCAAACCCTAAGCCCAATACCCACACCCATGAAGCCCTACTCAACCGAGCAACCGAGACCCAGGCGCCCCCTACAGCACCCTGGTACACTCCTGATCGAACAAACCACACCCCTGGTACCCTGCTAAACTGAGCATGTCACAGCTCTTTAAACCCTTCAAATCCATCACGTGCATCCCCAAGCTTGGTCCCCTTGGCTCCCAGCAACAAACCTTGACAACCCTTGGTCCCCCTCATCTCCAAAAGCTACCTGAACAAGAGAACAAAAACTGAAAAATTTTAGCCATCAACCAATAGGATTCAATAGTTTTTTTAATTTCATTGTAATTCAAGAAATCATGGTATATAAAAGCCATCCAAAAACATTTGTACGAGAATCTTTTTTCAAATTCGGAAAAACAAAGCAAAAATAGAGCATTCTAGCTATTCTTTTCTTCTTCATTTGCATAAGAAATTCTCGGTTTTATTTTCGTTTCTTAAAAAAAAGTAGAAATCAAGGGATTTTATTCTCCAATCTCTGGAATAAAATCTATTTTTCTGTAAAGAGCCAAAATAAAAGAAGTGAAACAACGTCGTTTCACAAGAGTCTGTTAGTATTTTAATTTTAGCTAATTTCTTGTTTAATGAAATGATGTGTTTTATTCGGTTATCAGTTGCTTTGTAAACGTCATTCGGCAGCCTTAGGGTATATGATATGAAAACCCTTTATTCTCAAACTTATCAAATTGAATGAATTTGTTCTGTCTTCCTCTAATTTCTTCTATTCTACAGTCTCCATCTGCTCTACCTATCTTCTTCCCTGTTGTAATTCTTGTTCTTTGATTTGGGTTGTTACAAAGGCATCAGAGCCAAACAATCTTCCCTTAATTTTTCTTCTGTTGCGTTCTCTCATTTTCCCTGATGAGTAATTATTTCTTTTGGGTTGAGTTCCATGAGGAGCTAAAATCCATGATCGAAAATTATTGGAAGAGTCGAACCCTCATGGTAACCATCCATCATTTGTTGTGTCTGATCTTTATGGAAGCGCTATAACAAGTTTTTTCAACTTATGGGTTGATGGAGAAAATTATTTCGGTTCAGAGTCGGTTAATTGTCGAGTGCTGATCCAATATCATGAGCTTCGAAATGCTATCTCGGCCATATTTTCTTTTCAAGGTCGTAACATTTACGACGGATGCTGTTAAATGGATATTCAATTTCGTAATGAATCAACTACGGGTCTAACAGAGCAGTCAAAGGCGAACTTGCCAATTTTCGAGAGGTGTGATAACCCAAATCTAGGTCTGTTGGAACCACCACTGGTTCAAGGTGCAGCGTTAAGTTTAAGTATAATAACTAGGGAGGTGGGTTTAGGTGAAGTCAGGGTGTTCGATGGAATGCTTGCAAGAAATTATGGAATTCAAGATGATGAGGTAATAGGTGTCAACGTTGAGGACTCAACTCAGACAATATTCTCGATAACTGGGAATAGTGTTACCTAATTCGCCGCTCCCCATAAATCTCATTTGAATTTATTCATTCTAATTCGGAATTCGTTTTCGTTCCAATTCGGTAAGGAACATGTGCTGGAACAATAAAATTGATGTACCAAGAAAACTCGTTTACCTTAATTTAAAAAGTACGTTTGGGCGCGCTTAAGAAGCAGGCGCAAGAAAAATGCCTTTACCAGTGGCGGCGGAGCGACCTGAGTTGAAGAAAAAGAAGAATTTGCCCTACCTAAGTTGAAGAAGATGAGTTGCATATAAAGTTGGAGAAGAAGAACCCATGAAATCCTCTTTTATTTTAATTTATTTTTCCTTAATTAACTTTTGTGGGGCCAAAAAAAAGCTTTAATGATTTAAACTAATTTTTTTTACTTTAATTAATTATAAGCTCTTTATTCAAAAAAAACGTTAACTTTATTGTTATTATTATTATTATTATAAAAATAATCATATTATTAAATTAAAGAGAAGCAGGGTTTTGATTAAAAACAATAAGAAACCCTAAAATTATATACCAAAACTACATCACCGTTTTTAATATAAAATGGCATATATAACAAAACTATATGAAACTACACCGTTTTCAATCAAACTTTTCATATCTGCTTTCCTTGTATACTCTTAATAATTAAAACAGTTTGAGAACAATAAAATATCAATGTAAAACTAAGCCTACACTTTTCATAAATCATTAATTGCTTTGAAAAAAAATGAATGAACATATACATAAATTATTAAAAATTTATCAACGAACCGCACAAATTATTATTACGAATTATGATCCCAAACAGCATTCCAAAGAAGATTACCCCCAACGAACCGCAAACAGTAAAACTAATGAATTGCGATCCCGTACCCGTTCTGTGAATCAAAGCGAACCACGAATTAGGTAACACTGACTGAGAATGATACAACCCGAGGCAAGGTTGCATTGTCTGAAAAGTGGCAAATTGTTAAGCTTGAAACAGGTTTAGTTATCTTTGCTTGATGACCCAAACAAAAGGCTATCGAGTCCACACACAGTCCTTGGAGAATTTATTGAACCAATTAAAGCATGTGAGAATTCGAATCTGGTTAAGAGTTTTATAGATCCGGTTACGTGGATTTGGATAGAAAAAATTGAATCTACACCCTATTAGCAGTTGTAAACTGAAATTGAATAGAGAATTTGGTAAAACGATTCAAGTACTTTCAAATTTGATACTAATATGTTTAAGGAATGTAGAGTTTCAATTACAAATTTTGTGAGCAGAAATGCATTGGTTGTTGATTTGGAAGTGGGTTGGATTGATTCTAATGAATTGATAGAAAGTAATAAAATTTTGGGCTAATTGATCCCATTTTGAGTTTGATGGATAAAGTGAATTTGTATTGTGATGCTGAATCCACTCGAGGAATATTTGATCCAGGGGGAAGCTTATTTGCAAACAACACGTTACTGCTAGTTCTCACGCCAAGTTTAGCTAAACCAAAGAGAGCAATCAGGAATATCTGGTCAAATCATTTAAAGATAACATGGCTGATCAAGGTTGATCAATGACAAATTTTCAAGGGGGTTGCCATGGAAATTTTCCTTTAATCCTTGAGGACAAGGATTCATTCAAGCGGTGGAGTTTTGTTACCTTTAACATGAACATGGTTGCAATTTTTACGTTAGATGAGAGGTTGTACTATACTGCTTATCCATATGAAATTCCTAAAGAGGAAAAGAAGGGAATTTAGCTTAAGTTTCCAGTGGGGAAATCTGATCTTATTCTGGTTGTTGTCATGGAAGCATTTGAATATCATCAAGCAGAGAGAGGATACACGATGGTTACAGGAAGGACCCAACATACTTTCTGCTAATGCTTCACATTAAGTAGGCGTTGGAGGATTCGTCATCAATGAAAGAAATGTGGTTCTTGTAGTACAAGAGAAATATTGTGCTTCACCTTTTACTGGACTTTGGAAAATACCAACATATTTCATTGTTGAATCAGAGGAGATATTTATAGGAGCTGTAAGTAAAGTCAATGAAGAAATTGAAATTGACACCGAGTTTATGGAAGTAGTAGCATTCAGGCATATGCACAATGTAGCCTTTGAAAAGTCTGATTTGTCCATCATCCTTTTAAGTGAAATTTTAACTTTGGCGTATATTGTAGCTGGGTTAACAGATGCACCTAGGAGAGTTGTTATCCAGCATACATTTCTCACTGCATATGCAAATCAGGTTGTTGTTCCTATTGTTCATAAGGTGCAATCACTTCCTAAGTTTTTATTATGTGTGGGAGTTTAATCTATTGTGTGGGTTTAAATGGAAGCATTAATGTCAGTTTACTCATTTATTTGGTTGTGCTGAAAAGAGCAATGGAAAACGTTTTGTCAAACCACTTGAAGAAAACAAGGTTGGTTGATGGTTGCTTAAGGATGGTTCTTCATCAGCTCGTTGTACTGGTTTCTTCTTAATCCTTGGACAAGAATTATTCGAAGGAGAAAGTATTGTAAGGAGCCAAAATAAAAGAAGTAAAACTATGTCGTTTTTCACAAGAGTCTGTTAGTATTTTAATTTCAGCTAATTTCTTGTTTAATAAAACAGTGTGTTTTATTGGGTTATCAGTTGCTTTTTAAACGCAGTCGTTCAACAGCCTTAGGGTATATGATCTGAAACCCTTTGTTCTCAAACTTATTGAATTGAATGAATTTGTTCTGTCTTTCTCTAATTTCTTCTATTCTACAGTCTCTCTGTTCTATCTATCTTCTTTCCTCTTGTAATTTTTGTTCTTTGATTTGGGTTGTTACATTTTCAAAACAAAGGGGGTTTTCAAAAATTTCTTGAATAAAAATCTTGTTTTTAAGGCAAAAATCAAAAAAGAGTTTTCCAGAATTTTTTCTTCAAAGATTAAAGTTTCGGGTTTGCTTTTGGGTTTCGATTTTCAATCAAAAATCGAAGAAGGTTGTTTGGGCTTACCTGTTTCCGGCCACCGTGAGTGGTCTGCGAGGAGTGGTCGCCGATGAACAGCCATGTAAAGGATTCTCGGTCCAGAGAGCTTGAAAGCTCTGTATTTCTTTTTCGTTTGATTTGCAGTATGAATGAATGAATTTGCTTTTTCCCCTTTATTTTGTTTTTTTAAGCTTTTAAAATCGATGTTTAAGTTAATGTCTTTTGTTTTCGTATAAGCATTTAAATGCCGTGTTTTTTTTTTTTTTATTAGCTTTGACTACCGTGTCTTGATCTTTAATTGGTTTGGCTCTTCATCTCTCTGAGTAAATCATGTTTCTGATCCCTTTAGTTTACAAGTTCATGCATTTCAATCCTTATTTCCTTATTTATTTACTCTTTATTTTCCGTTTTGATATATGCAGTATGCTTGGTTTATATATATAGGGTTAAGATCCACTTGCACTATGTAAAACTCAACTAATTCTACACTAGTTCATGGCCATTAGATGTGTAAAATGGATGGATGAAATTAGCACTTTAATTTTTTTTTCCAAGTGATAATCTTCACATATCCTACTTCTAATCTCATCTATCTATTTCACTCATCCAAGGGTCATGAATTAATATAAAACTAGTTGAGTTTTACATAGTGTAACTAGATCGCATCCCAAATATATATATATATATATATATGAGATAGAATCTGGTTACACAGTGTAAAAACTTTTAAGTTTTACACGTTTTTTGAATTGTTGGATAGGTGAAACGGCTGAGATTAACAGTTGTAATCATTGATTTTCATCTGGTCTTTCATTATTAATTTTTTTATTCTATTACTATTATTATTATTTAAAAAAATAAAGCAGATCATAATTAAAAAACAATTAAATTAATGTTTGAGTATATTGAATTACAAACCCAATATTTTTTTATATTCTCCCGTTTGGGCCCAGTAGATAACAAAACCCTAATGCCCTAACCGATCTGATATCCCATTTGCTCGCAGCCAACTCTCAGCCGTTGGATCAAGCCAGATTCAACGGCCATGATCAGAGAAGAGGAGACCACCTAGCTTCTTCCATGCCGCGTAAGAGGCACGCGCGTGCTGTTTGTCTTACCATGCTCGCATGCAATCGACGCCCGCCGACCGTTCGGCTCCCACGCGCCCTAACTTTCATCTTCTCCGTCCATGTGGCCTCGTCGTCAAAAATTTCGCTGCCACCGTACTGCCACCAATTCTCTCCAACAACCGAACAAGACATCAAATAATAAAAAAATAATAGGGATGTCAGTCCCGAAATCATCAATAGTGTAATCCTTTATTGTTGCTTAAGAATGTAAACAAGGCATAGGATATAAAAGATGTCACAAAAAATCTATTGTACTCAGATTTCGCAATTAATACAACAAGAAAAAAATATTTCAGAAGTATCTTCTCTTTTAATTTTTTTTTTAAATTAGAAACACAAAAAAGAAAGGGGTTTTAAGGCCTTACCATACACTCTTAGAGAGAGATTTGTCGTTCTCTGTGTAGAAATCCTCTCTGGGATCGGAAAGCACAATTTGGTAGTGTTTGGTGGTCATCGGAGAATTCAGAAATCAAAGGGGTTTTTGACGATTTTGTCAATTTTAATTCGGTTTTTTAAAAAAACGAGGCTTAGATTTGGGCTTAGGGTTATGAGAAGATTCGGAAAAGGGTGGCCTTTCACCCTTCTGACGTCGGGGAACGGCGGCCGATGTCGAGTAGCGACGATCGGAGCGGAAGCGTTCGAACAGTTTTTGGGCTGTATGAAGAACAACTTCAGAGAGTTTTTTTTTTTGGATAAAGGATACAAATAAATTTTTTATAAAAGTTTTATCTTATATACTTGGTCTCATTTTAAAAATGAGTTTATTAAGTTATAAGTTCTTCCGCCTCACAGTATTCACATCTGAGGACCTCCGCCTTTGGTTATGGCTCCAGTACCCTTCTTCATGGGGAAATTATTCTTGCGGTCCTCCCAAGTTTTTAGAAATTTCAATTCAGTCCTTTTGTAATTTAAATCAGATTTTAAATGATTTATTTACCTTTTTTAGTCCATGTAGGTTTGACAATGTTTTCAGTTGGGTCCCTTTTCCCTGATTTAAACTAGTTTTCAGTGGATTAATTACTTTTTGGTCCTCTTTTGTTTCTGTTTTCTTACTTGGTCCAAAATTAATTTCTTTTACCTTTTTTAGTCCTTGTTCTTTTATTATCTTGATATTCGGCCCTTATTACCATGCATTTAATTTTAACTTCTTTATGCTTATTTAAATTCTCTCTTTTATTACGTTCGTATGTTAATATTTGTTTGATCATATATATGGTTAATATGTGGGTTGTATGTTACCAGTGGCATTTTACATATACATATATTACATACGTATATTACTATATGCTATGTTGTATATTGTAATGTCTTTTTTATGTATGTATGTGTGTTACATATGATGTTATTTTATATGTCAGTACATATTATGTTTTTTTATAACTAAATACATGTAGTATATTATGGCTTATGCTTTCTTTATATATTATATATTATATGTTTCTCTTTTAATAAATACATGTTTTTATTTATTCTTTCATGTTGTATTTAATTTCGTGCATTGCATTTATTATTTGTTAGTACACATATTTGACACATATAGTTTTAGGCCTCATTGTTTCAGTATTTTGGAGAGAGTGTCATCCCGATCTCTGGGTGTCATCTCCTTTGATACTGTGAATACCGAGATAATTTTATTTTTATGTTATCATGCATACATACATTTTTAGGGATTAGGTACCGATTTCCGGGCGTGGTGGCGGTGTGAAACCTTCCCCACTCGTAACCGACTCCCGAACCCATATTAACTAGTTTGTTTTTCGGTGTTCGGTCTACCTTACCCAAGTGATCAGTGGCGACTCCAAATTTTGTTTTAAGAATACGAGCTTTTTTTCAAATTCCCCCAAAAATTAAATTTTTAAGAAAAGTAGGAAATTTTGATTTTTTTAGTCGCTACAACAGTAGAATATGTGAATATTATTACTTAGAAAAAAGTATGGAGTTAATCTCAGCCATTCATTTCCCCCATCCAACAATCCAAAAAAGTGTACAACTTACAAACTTTTACACTGTGTAAGTGGATCCTAACTCTCTCTCTATATATATATGTGTTTATATTATATGTTATGCATATTATACATGTATATATTTGATAATGGCCACTGAATTTTTATTAAAAAACTATAGAAGATATCACAAATACAAAGCATCCAGAAGGGAGAATAATGGGGTTAATCCACCAAAATCTCTTACAAACCCAAAAGTGCAAAGAAAAGTGAATGCTTCCATAGCGAATAGCATACCATCAAAACCCATAAGCCTTTCTAAATCTCCTTGTCTTTATCCAATCGAGACACATAACGGGTTGAAGAATGAGTGGTGAGCAACCCAAACTATCAGGCAGAATGTTTCGCTACCCAGGACTGATTATATTGGCAAACAACCATCATCGAGTAGGGATCTAACTTTCTATGACCACCGAAAGAATCATAATCAGAAGCTAGCGCTGTTAAAATCTTTGTGCGAGCACCAAACGATCGCTAAGGTATGCTAAAATCATACCTAAATAACAGATAAAACGAAACCACAAAAACAAAGAAAAACGTGCCACAAAGGCATGGGTTCTTGTTAAAATATGAAAAAAAACTAAAAAATATTAAACATGGTGATCGACAACCAATACTAAGACTAGTAGTCGACCACCTGCTAAGGAGACAAAAGCAAAAGAGGATTGCAGCGCTCTCTAATTTGCAGAGAAAAAGAAAGGTTATTAGGGTTATATAACTATGGTATATATTACATATATATACATATATATTTATGAATGTATATATTATTATCTTATTATATATGTATATATCTTTAATTATTGCACCTTTAATTTTTGTTCGGTCACGATTCACCTACGACCTTATGGTAACCCGCAACGGGGTATGATCCGTATTATTCATGGCACGTTTAATTTGGCTAACTAGCTAACACCTAACTCCTAACCTTAAAATTTCGCATTTATTTATGTTTTATGCCTTTGTTTTGTATATGCCATGCTTATTTGTCATTATTATGTTGCATCTGGTTATATTAAATTGTTAATGCGGTGTTTTATTATTTGAGGGTAAACTTGGTTAGCTCCAAAAGAGTTGGCGGTGATTTTTGTTTACTTTTCGAATAATGGGGCCTTTAAAATAAATTCTCATTTATAAACAAATTTTAAATTTAAATTTACTCGAACTCGCAAGTTCCAATTTTAAGACAATGTATAATTGACTAGATACCAATTTCGGGCGTGGTGGGGGTGCGAACCCTTCTCTACACGTAATTGACTCCCAAACCCTTTTTCTCCGGTTACCTTTCGCTTTCCGGTCTACCTAAACCAAGTGACCGGTGGCGACTCCACTATTTTTCCAAATATTTTTCAAACATCAAACCGGTTCTTCCAAGTGACACCGAGATTTTTTAGTCGCTACAATATTAATAACACAAAATATTTTGAAATGAAAATATCAATTATATTTTAATTATAATAAGAAGTCTTACAAAAAATATAACTAAAAATAAATTTTACAATTTTTCCCTTATAGACCTCATTTTTTAATATCGTTGTTTGATCTTTTCATTGTCTATATTATCAAACATATCTTTCTTAGTAAAAGTAATTAAAGAATCATTCAGCCATTCATCTGTCATACGGTTGTGCAATCAATTCTTTATAAAGTGCATCGCAGAGAATGGTCGTTCCACTATTGTGATTGCAACCGGTAGAACCAAAGTCAACTTCAAAAGTAAATACACAAGTGGGTACACAACATGCTTCATTGTCTCAACCATTTTTCAGATAAATCAGAAAGTCCTTTTACATCACAAAATCTTTTATCTGAACAAATATCAATAATATAATTCTCAAGCCGGTAATCAAACAACATAACGTCTTTTGTAGAAAATTTATAAGGATAAAATTGAGAAAAGTGAATCAACTTTTTCTTATCAAAAGAAAGACACAAGTTTCTTGGACTCAAGCAAGCCATACAAAGACGCAACTATGTACTTGTCTAAAAAACAATTATTATGCTCTTGAAGTTGTCTATCAATCACAAATACATCTTCCATCTTTGGAACCTCAATGTTATTCTTTTCACAAAACACAGAAACTTCTTCAAGCAAGGATTGCCATCTCATATCTTTCATCATTTATAATCATTGCTTGGACATACTAACTGTATAACATTCACCATGTCTTGATCACTTTGTTATAGTGCTTGAGATAATTCACTAGTAACCCCCAATATCTATCATAAAATGCAAATTAAACACAAATTCAAAAGTTTGTAAAGAATTCAAAAACATACAAGCTTCAACTCTTTGCTCTAAGTGTGTTCCATCTTCCTCAATAATTTCAAGCACATCCATCACAGAAGAAAATATAGTAATCAAGCTAACATCGGTTTTATAATGTGAACCCCAACGAGTATCTCTAGCTCTCTTTACAACAACTTCTTGATTTAATCCATGGATAAAAATCATCTACCTCTTTTGGTACCCCTATCTATGCCCCAACATTAAAAAAAGTGTTTAGGGTGTAGTGTATAGTGTTTATGGTTTAATTTTTAAGGTTTAGTGTATATGATTTATGATTTAAAAATTAGGGTTAGACTATATGGCTTAGTTTTTTTAGTGTTGGAGCATAGATAGGGACACCAAAAAGGGATAAATAATTTTTATTCTTAATTCACGACCACTAAAGATTTTACCACTTCGTAATGTTTCTCTTTCCTTAATCATTTGACTATATTGAAGGTTTTTTTTCTCTTACATGAAGAACGAACCACATTAACCACACTAGCTTAAGTTGAGAATTAATAAATTCCATAGTGTATACAAACAAATTCTAGGGTTGGCACAAATAAATTAAATGAATATTTAACACACAAAAAATTGTTCAAGGTGGGCCACTTCCCACCCTCACCTTCATGTACATTTGCCGCTGCACTCAACTAGTTCGTTTTTATCATCTCTTTTTTTCTAACCAGAAATATCTTCTAATCTTTTCTTACCCCTTCAACTCTAATCTCCAAAGATTTGTTTCTAATTTTTGATGTATCAACCCTTCTTCCCTGAAAAAATCATTGGAATTTTCCCAAACCAAGCATGCAAATCATGTTTGCATTTTTAAGACCGGATAGATCTTCACTTTCATTAAGGTTTAGGGTGCTTAATTAGCTCGAAAACATATATGTCACCAACCGCTATGGAGTTGTGCATACGAATTTTTTTTGGATTGCAATTAATTCATAGGCCACGTTTTTCCAGTAGAATTGCTTATGGTCAGATTACCATTGTTTTCTGCCAAAAACTTTCTAGCAAAGGCCATTGATATATGCAAGCGATATTTTCTGGATTGCAATAGTTCTTCATAGACCACCTGTTTTTAGTACATTATTGTTTCTGTTTTACCTATTTAAAAATTTGCTTTCATAAATAATAATATGCAACATTTCAGTCTTCATTTTCTTCTTGGTCTCTATTTTACTTGTTCTAATATGTCATTCGTTAATATCTAATTAGTGTACATGCGTGTGACGTACGATTGAATTCGTGCTAAGAATATTTTTTTTTAATTAAAGAATGTTATGTCTTTGATTAAATCAATGAGACACATATAATACGATATAAATTCTCTCGTAAAATATCAAGTCCATGCTTGTAAAACATGATTAGCACCCTTCCATGTTAACAATAAATTCAACTTAACCTAACGTTTGATAAGCCCAAATTAAACAACAAGAAGTTTAACGAACGAAGAGAAACCGAACTTGTCAAGCCCAATAAGCCCAAATGCATGTATCATCTTATAGTTAATGGTATTCAAACGGTTAATTTGGCCACCGATCGAATCGAATTATCATTAACAGAATTAATTAAAGTTTTTTTTCTTAATCAAAATTATTACACAATAAAAGTCTTTGAAAATACTGATGCCAGTATAAAATGTTAGTTAGTTGTAATGAAGAAGAACTCACGCCAGTATAAATGTGTTAGCTGTAGTTAAGAAAAACTTATACTTAATATAAAAGTATTATATATATATATATATGCACTCTATCAATCACACCACTTCTATCAACATTATATTTTTATTTTATACATATAAAATTAAATATATACAAAATTCGTATCCAGCCAACAGTGTTACTTAAAAGTGTGTCAGGCAAAAAACGTTTTTATCCTATATGTCTAAAATGAGGGGTGTTTTTTAAATAATTTTTAGAAAATTAAATCGTTATAAATTATTAAAAAGGAGAATATTTGAATAAATTTAACAGCTCAAAACTTGAAAGGCCCAAGGGAAGTGTGAACCATTCCTTGGCCCTGCAAACTTGTATGGCTGAATGAATGCCATGTGCCACTGCCACATTAGTTTAAGTGCAGGTCTTGCTTCATTTAATACCTCAACCAATGCAACTCAGAGGAATGAATGCGTTGTTTGGTTCACTTAGGTTAACCATAATATGTCGTATCCTATCTTGTACAATTTTGTCTCTACTAATTTCCTTTGGTAAATAAATGTGTTACTGTTGGACACAATATTTTTTAGTCCTCTGGCTGGCTCTCGCGAAAAAATCTCCAACCTTGTGTTTCCAATGCTTCCCATTTTTCCTTCCTATTTCCTAATTTTTAGTAGTGTCTTGCTCGATCATGGTCTCGGCAATGTGGACTTCCCCTCCCAAAAAATATCGTCTGTCATTACAAGAGTTTTTGGTCTATTTTTAGGAGATAGGTGGTCACGGGTTGGCTGTGGGGCAGGGCTTTTGGGTTTTTATGTGTTAGTCTCGGAAGAGCTTCGATTGGACGAGACGAGTCTCTCTCTAGTGTTTTCTTCTAGTCTTATGGTCGTGGGATGGAGGTTGGCTTGTCTCAACAGTCTGGATATCGCCGAATTTCAGATCTATTGGTGTACGCAGCCAGAGGTCCTCCTAGAAGGGTGGTTGTAACTCTTCCGACCCAGATGCCACAATTGGGCCTCAAGCCCAAAACAGAACCATTAAAATTTCTCAAACTGGGTTTAGCCCAACAAGGTATTTCTCAAAAATATTTAAAGCCAACAGTTGAAAATATAGATAAATAATCAAAATAGTGCAAAGGAGCTCTAATTTAGATTTAAAACATTTGAATTTTCGATTTTGATTAATACAATTCAAAATAATAAGAGTTACAGACTCCACCACATAAGGTCCTATGAATACATAGCCCATTAAACACAAGTATCGTACTCTGGAGATCACCACATATTGGAATCTCGTACTGATAGTGCTCCACATTCCCACAATCTGACGATCAACCTACATACGGAAACAACGATTCCAAGCGCTAAGCTTACAAAGCTTAGTGGTACACATCTACTCTACTAAACTTTATGCTAATCATAACTTAAGGATGTCAGCTAGTACGAGCAATAAGGATAGATAAATAAACATGTGGCGCTACCACTAGTCGCCTAAACACATGCTCTCAACATACCAAAACGTTATACATGGCACACAAGGCCCAACCATACTCGGGATCTCACTAGATCAACCAAGCAAAAACACACAATGTCATACCACAAACCTGAAGTGAGGCTCGGTGTCACACCGCCTTGGGAACGTACACTCTGAGTGAGGCCCGGTATTACACAGCTTCGAGAACATACACACTCTCTCTAGGTGAGGCTCTGTGTCACATAGCCTCGGGAACATACACTCATACTCGACATCTCTCCTTGAGTATCATCGGATGAAGCTTGGTGTCATACAACGTTGAAAACGTACATCCGATATCTCTAACCATGGTGTTGCAACACTCTTTCTCTGGGTATTCGAATCCCATCAATCAAGGTGACTCAACCACACAAGTGCTTTTACTTGGCACGTAACCACACACGATCCACCAAAGATCCCTATAGTTACTAATACAAACAAGTCACTCATTATTTACCAAGTTATTACTCATTAATTATCTTTATTAACAAATATTATCTCATTATTATCCTACGTCAATTTCTCATCTTTTTATTAGCATTAAAATTTATCTAATTCAGTGGGTACCGATACTCGAACACGAGTATCGATACGGTACCCCTATATGTCGGTACTCATACGCGTACTGATATTAATATAGCTCACTGGAATTTCTCAATTTCCACAAGTACCGGTATGGGTTGACTCGTACCGATACTTCCTTTAAACGCGTACTGGTACAATTGAAGCTTATACCGATACCTTATACACGGGTTCACACCATTTCTTGAATTATAGATTTACAACACTTTATTCGATCCCTAAAGATTATAAAAGTCATTAGGGTTTGTTTACTAACGTATTTAATTATTTAACATTAATTAATGGCTTCATGATCATTTACTCGAATATTACCAAATATTAGTCTATTTAATAATTCCCATTAATTCCCGTCAATCTAATCGAACAAGCATAAGTATTAAAATTTATCAACCAATAAATCAATCATCAAATAATCATACAGGCATTTTAAACGAACATAAACAATCTCTAAAGCCTCCATGAATCTCATCATATTCACAATATCAACATGTATCTCATAATTAACGAGTCTCATAATACCAGTCTCTACTCATGCTTATTCATTGTCTACCTATTTTGTAGATATTAGCACACAAAGCAATCACATGTATGATGCTCATGAAGCAATAGGAGTTTAAGGTGTACTAACCTTAAGTTGTTATCACTAAAATCCTCATCCGAGCTTCTCAAATATTCTACTTGATCTGATATCTAATCTTGAATAATCCTCGTATATCAATTAATACCACAAGTATCACTTAATCACATACTTTAATGAATTTGAAGGGTCAAATGCGTAAAAATAGTTTATCAGGTTTAAATTTGGCAAAACGGACTACACAAATAGACTTAAAACATCGAGAAACCCTCAAGTAAGATCCCCCAAAAAAGTCAACAGCTCGGTTAATGGTCAACGGCTCGGTCAACACCTCAGTCAACAGTCAACGCAGCTCGGTCAATGGTCAAGGTAGCTCAGTCAACGACAGCTCGGCTCGGCTGACAGCTCAGCTTGGTAGACCAGCTCGGTCCAACAAGCTTAGGTCAGCTCAACAGGCCAGCTTAGCTCAGCCCAGCCCAATGGCTTGGCCTAGCCAGTTGGATAGCTCTCTAGTACGCCCATACGCAATGACGACGCGTGGCAGAGTGTAAGGGCTACTCCGGTGGTTGGATGGCGGCAGCGAGCTCCAGTGAAAGATGACGGGGTATGGTGTTTTGATCTAAGTCGCACCTTCGTTTCTTTTACCCTGGCGAACGGCGATGATAACGGCAGCTCAAGGACCACCGTTGGACTTACCCCCTCTAGGCAGAGCTGATGGTGTCAGTGGTGAGGAACCATTGGACATTTTTACTCTCTAAAACCCATTTTCTCTCTCTCTCTCTTTCCAGCATTTTCTATCTTTTTCTTAAATTTTTTGCCCTTTCAGTAACCCTAACTTTTTTTTATATTCAAAACCCATATCCCAACATTAAATAAAATAATTTAATAAAACTCACCATCTTCTTCCTTTCTTTTTTTCCCACGATGCCCAATGCTCAGGTCTAAGACCCGATTCACTAACCCGATATTCGGGTCATTACAACGATCACCAGCCGACTTGTCTTAACGAGGTGAACACAATAGCATAGGAGGCGTCAAAAATGAACACTCTGATGGTAGCAGATCGGACTTGGAAGTTTATAAAAGAAAAGGAAAAGAGAAGAGAAAGAATAAAGAAGAAAAGAAGAAAGAGGAGAAAGATAAAAATCTGATTTTCCACTTCCCCTTTTCCCCACTTTAATTCAAAAGAAAACCCCCTTTCATCACATCTCGATATAATTGCATCTTAAGCCCCCAACCTCTCATCTTTACACAAAACAGCCACCACTTACCTTAAAATTACTCTTTCAAGATCTTAATCCTTAAATTTAATACTTGAATTAAATATTCAACCCGAAACCAAATACCGAATGATCAACCCAGAAATTGGGTCGTTACAACTCTCTCATCCTTAAAAAATTTATCCTCAAAATTTGTATCCATAAAACAAGACGATGCTAAAACCTTTATAACCCTTTGTCTTTCTCAAAAATTTCTTGCTGCACTACTCTGATCTCAACACTTTCAATTATAACTCATCTTCTAACTATACAAACATAATCTCAACTAATTCTTTCTCACAACAAGAATCCATATTCGCTCGGTGAATTACAGACGACAAGCAAAACCTAACGGTACCCTGATAAACTGTCACACGAATACGTCATTAAAAAACTTAACTTATGTTGTAGAATCCAAAAGATTGTTGCACAACAAAATCCTCCTACAAATTCGTATGATCTAAATAAATATGAGGTTAAACAACACTTACATCTGAAACAAAAAGATTCCTCTCGGGGTGACTCCATGAAGGAGTCTCTAACTCTAATATGGCATCCCATATCTAAAACATTGCTTACCATGTACAAGACTTCTAAAAATGAATAGCGTCTTGTCGCTTGTTTTGAGTGTTATGCAAATGGTGCAAGTGAACACGTCGCAAGTAATAAAGTGATGAATATAGAGTATCGTATCCACATGGATTGGTTTGGGTCACTTTGCTTAAGTTACTATAAATGTTTAAAGAGTTAAATAATAGTGATAAATTAAAGTAAAATAAACTAAGACTAAGAGAATTAAAAAAAAAGGGAAACCAAATTGAGAGAGTAGGCTGGCTTATTAGGATTGAGAGTATGTCGGGTGAGTTACTTTGGCAAGTTAAATGTCAGAGGCAAGTGAGATGCTGAGGCAAGTAGATTAACGTGGCAAGTAATTGCCCAGGCAAGAAGTTTGCTGAAAGTAGGACTCTTCGTAACCAGTGAAATGCAATAGCAAGTGGTTGAGTCAGAGTAGGTCTCTTCTCGGCGAGTGATTGCCTTGGCAAGTTAATTGTTGCGGCAAGTGCGATGCCGTGGCAAGTCAATTGTGTCTCCAATGCTCAGCAGAGTGTTTTTCAATGCCTTCACGTTATTTCTAACTTGAAGGGCTGACGCTTGTACAAACCTTGGTGATACGTCTATCACACGTTACTTTACCAAGAGTGGACATCGTCTTTCCTTGAACTCTTGTTAGCTGCTTGAAATTCACTCATTCTCCTAGCTTCCTTCACTTTGTCACTTTCTGGAAACTTGGTTCAAGAGGGAATTGATTCCTTCAGCTCTCGCAATATTAGGAAACCATGATTTAATTCAATCTATTGATCTCCATCAACTCCCGTAATGTTTGGAAATCAACTCGGTTGAGGAATCTCCAATGGCTGTCACTTTATTAGAGTAAATCCTTCTTACGAATCTTCATTGATCTCGCTCTCCCTTTGTTGTCACCGATTAGAGATTTGAGTTTCAATGAATGATTCTCCATTCAAGTGTTTATCTCTAAACTACTCGACTTGCAAGAATAAAAATTGAATCAACATTGTGCATTAAACTTAAACCAAAATAAAATCCTTCATACAAAACTCTCAAAACCTAATAACCCAAACCATCTAAGTTTAGTTCATGGCTGGGTAAAAAGGAAAAACAAAAGAAATAACCCAGACATGGTGGGATTACAAAACAGAAAAAATGAGAAAAAAACTCCTTTGTGCGTGAATCCCTTTGGCTCAATCTCTCTCCAAATTCGACTCTTCATTGTGTTGTTAATGTGATCTCCTTAAATTGATGAAGATGAATAGTTTGAATGCGTGTGAAATCCATGTAGAATTTATCTCTAACCAACTATGCGTTTTAATTTAAATATGAAGAATTATCCTATGTGATAAGGATAAAAATAAGAGATAATTCTTGGAAAAAGAAAGATAAATTCTATTTAATTATAAAATAGAATAATTATCCCCTTTTATCTCTCTTTATCTTTTGTCTTTATCTACAGTAAATTCCCATTTAAACATGAGTCTTTATCCATTGCATTTTTGAATTGATTCCTGTAGATAGTGTTATTTATCCTGACTTGCTAGGGCAGGCTTCGGTAATTGGCTCGGTAAATTGTCATGCACCACAAAAGAGCAAAAGAGCAGCACTTTTCCTACAAAAATGATAAAACGCATGGCCAAGCCCATTGGGCCAAGAAATTATGAAAAATGCATGAATGACTAACAATGCAACTAGAAATGGGATCAAGTCTACTAATAAAACAAGCCTAAAGGGTCAGAAAAATAGTATTTTTCAACACTTAACACACACCCCAACTCGAACTATTGTTTGTCCTCAAGAAATTCAAAACTGACAAGCACCTGCCAAGGCATTTACCAAACATGAACAAGTTGTATACCTGACTTAAATCCTCAGAACTGTGGCAACTAGATTTAATTACCTTAGTGACTTTAGGCAAAACACAGAAAAATTGTTCAAAATTCAGTATGATGCAAGTGCAATGTGTGCGTAGTCATGTACAAGTTAATCATAAGAGTTCCCAACAAAACCTTAGTTTTATTAACTTGCCGAGGCAAGCGATCTAACTAGAGCCAGTTTCAGGCACCTCTAGCAATTTTTATTATTCTTTTTTTCTAGAGCCAGATAGGCACCTCTAGCATTTCAAGATCCCTAAGACTATAGCCAGTTTTGGGCACCTCTAGCGTTGTTCTAATATTTATTGCCTAAGGTTCACTAGGTTCTCCTAGATTAACAAGTCACAACAGTGTTTATTAAAGCATCAACATAACAAAATCTAACCAAATTTCCATGCTAAGCCTAAAGTCAAAAGCTCTCTTAACCTAATATCGTGACAATTAAATCATCATCAAATATCACAACAAGTTATTAACAAATTCATTCAGGCAAATTGACATGGCACGTGATGCAAACTATCATGAGAAATGCATGCTAACATAAAAAACATAAGATGAAAAACAAGTGAATGCAAATGCAACTAATCATGAAACAAACAAAGACAATCCCCCAAAACTCGAGGAAAACATTGTCTTCAATGCATGTAAACAAAATGAAAACAAAAATAAAAATAAAAATGCTAATCCGAGAGGTCGTCACCTCTAAATTAAAGTTTCCTAGTGGCCATGTGTTTAACACGCTTTCCAGTGAGCGATGGTTGTTGTCTTTCGGTGGGACAAGAACTGGAGCTTCTATTTCTTCTACCTCTTCCTCCAGCTCACCCTCATCACGATTTCTTCTTGGATCGAAGCTTTATGCTTCAGTGATTGCTTTATTGGCATATCCAGAGGTGGAAATTTTAACAGTACATATGTAGTGTCTTGGGAATCATTCGCAGTTGGTCCAAAATTGCCAGCTTCAGTTGTCGGGGAAAGTAACTCAGCAGGGAACCTTGGAGAAGGTATATTGCAATTCAGATCATTCTCTAGTATAACGCGCTCAATGGGTGTTGACGTAGTGCCACAAGAGCTGATACTTCGCATTAATCTGCTCCAATCGATTCATCAGTGAGCTCAAGAGTTCTCCTGAGATTAGGGTAGTTGCCGTGGAATGTTCCTTTGTCATGACTATTATGATTTTCTAGGTTTTTTCAACACCCTGGTCTTATTAGAATGGAAAAACAAAACAAAAAACTAAAATCAAAATAAACATAAAAAATTAAAGAAAATAGGGTTACCGTAAAGAAAACATGATGAGGATTGTTTTCGATACTTCTTATAGTCTATTCGTACCCTCCATCGAGTAACAATATTTCCTAAAAAGAGTTGGGCCATTATGATCACAACCACTCTTACGTGCACTACCATGGTGGAGGTGTTTTTTTCTTGTTCCTTTATAGTCCATGCATACTCTCCACCTTGTTATTATTCCTGAAGGTATGAATATATTAATAGGAAAAATTACATCAACAACCAACCATTTAATTACCTCATTATCTTTGACTTTCATCATGGTTGGATGTAGCTTTCGTTGTCGTGGAAATTGCTAGTTTAGCCAATTACCGTGGCAATCTTCTGCCAAAATTCAGTGTAAGTCAATGGAATGACCAATTTTCTAAAAATATCTCGTCATCCAACCAATGATTCCTTTATGCTTTTTAGACATCTTCATCAGTAGAGATGTTGATGCATCACTAAGAGTGTCGTCTCCCAAATGATCATATGCTACTTTTGATGGCTTCACATCTAAAAGTGTTGGTTTCTCAAGAAATACCTGCAATGGATGAGATGATTGTTTAAAGAATTCAAAAGGTTCAATCATCACCTGCTCATAATTCATTAGTAGAGAATTGCCATCTTGTCGATCTTGAATGTGGTTATACAATTGTCGTGGCAATGATGTATAAGAGCAATCCACATATTCCTGCTTCAGCATCAGCGTTGTTGTAACTTTCTGGGAATTAGACTCCTTAGAATTTTTTGTCACATTACTCTTTTCAGCCTTACTGAATATTGTCGCAGAATCGCTCTGTTCAGACTCCTCAACCTTTGCCGTGGCAATTGGTTGCTTAGGCTCATCAAGTGTTGGACAGTCTTTCTCATTGGCATGCTCTCGATTATGAGGTTCTAGTTGTTCCCCATACTTCAGGGAGCTATCTTCGTATTTCTCTTTGTCCTCCTGCCTTGGGATTTTAGTATCCCTCGAAATTAATTGTTGAAGCATGTTATCTATGGCATGTGTGAATCTCCTCGATTGATCTTTTGAATCTCTTATGAGTGCATCCATCTTAGATATCCTTGCATCCATAGACTTTGATAGCTTTTGAATCTTCTTGATTGATCTATCAGGTCTAATTATAAAATATTAAAACGTTTCCTCTATGGAATTTGAATGCTCTTGACGAGGACTATATCACCATGAAATATCTGTTGCAGCAGCAAAACTGTTATGGTAAAAAAATTTGAGCATCTTGATCATACCATGAAAGATTTTGCTGCTGGTTCCAACGACGGTCCTCCATGTGGCCATATGCATTGGGATTGTATGGGTAATTTCCAAACGAATAATGTTCTCCACAATAAGCAGAAGAAATTGCCATGGCATGAACTTGTTGCATAGATGCGATCAGGTTGGACAATTTTGCAAGTTGCGCTGAGGTTGATGTGAAAGCATCATTGTTAACAAAACCATCCACTTATCTTTCTTGGGAAGCTCTAGTGGGTTGGAATTGGTAGTCATCAGTGGATTTAAGACACTCTCAAATATGTTGATTTCTATCTTCCCATATCAACTCTCGAATAGATTGACGTTTATCTCCTTCCATGTTGATGTTCCTTCACTTGGTAGCACACCTATTTTTTGAAACAAAACAAACAAAAATAAATGTTAGTAAAAATAATAAGAAAAATGAAATAACAAAAACAACTAACACCAATTGCCAATCCCCTACAACGGCGCCAAAAACTTGTTGCTTGTTTTGAGTGCTACACAAATAGTGCAAGTGAACACATCGCAAGTAATGAAGTGATGAATATAGAGTATTGTCTCCACATGGATTGGTTTGGGTCACTTTGCTTAAGTTATTGCAAATGTTTAAAAAGTTAAATAATAGTGATAAATTAAAGTGAAATAAACTAAGACTAAGAGAATTAAAATAAAAGAACAATGAAACCGAATTAAGGGAGTAGACTGGCTTATTAGGATTGAGAGTATATCGGATGAGTTGCTTTGGCAAGTTAAATGTTGGAGGCAAGTGAGATGCTGAGGCAAGTAGATTGTCGTGGCAAGTAATTGCCCAGGCAAGTAGTTTACTGGAAGTAGGACTCTCTGTGACCAGTGAAATGCAATAGCAAGTTGTTGAGTCGGAGTAGGACTCTTCTCGGTAAGTGGTTGCCCTGGCAAGTAAATTGTTGCGGCAATTGCAATGCCGTGGCAAGTCAATTATATCTTCAATGCTTAGCGGAGTTTTCTTCAATGCCTTCACGTTATTTCTAACTTGAAGGGCTGACGCTTGTGCAAACCTTCGTGATACGTTTGTCACACGTTACTTTACCAAGAGTGGACACTGTATTTACTCGAACTCTTGTTAGCCGCTTGAAATTCACTCATTCTCCAAGCTTTCTTCACTTTGTCACTTTCTGGAAACTTGGTTCAAGAGGGAATTGATTCCTTCAGCTCTCGCAATATTAGGAAACCATGATTTAATTCAATCTATTGATCTCCATCAACTCTCGTAATGTTTGGAAATCAACTCGGTTGAGGAATCTCCAATGGCTGTCACTTCATTAGAGTAAATCCTTCTTACGAATCTGCATTGATCTCGCTCTCCCTTTGTTGTCACCGATTAGAGATTTGAGCTTCAATGAATGATTCTCTATTCAAGTGTTTATCTTTAAACTACTCGACTTGCAAGAATAAAAATTGAATCAACATTGTGCATTAAACTTAAACCAAAATAAAATCCTTCATACAAAACTCTCAAAACCTAATAACCCAAACCATCTAAGTTTAGTTCATGGCTGGGTAAAAAGCAAAAAAACAAAAGAAATAATCCAAACATGGTGGGATTACAAAACAAAAAATAAATTGAGAAAAAACTCATTTTGTGCGTGAATCCCTTTGGCTCGATCTCTCTCCAAATTTGACTCTCCATTGTGTTGTTGATGTAATCTCCTTAAATAGACGAAGAGGAAGAGTTTGAATACGTGTGAAATCCATGTAGAATTTATCTCTAACCAACTCTTCATTTTAATTTAAATATGAAGAATTATCCTATGTGATAAGGATAAAAATAAGAGATAATTCTTGGGAAAAGAAAGATAAATTCCATTTAATTATAAAATAGAATAATTATCCCCTTTTATCTCTCTTTTTCTTCTTTCTTTATCTACAATAAATTCTCATTTAAATCTGAGTCTTTATCCATTGTATTTTTGAATTAATTCCTGGAGATAATGTTATTTATCCCGACTTGCCAGGACAGGCTTCAGTAATTGGCTCGGCAAATCGTCCTGCACCACAGAAGAGCAAAAGAGCAGCACTTTTCCTACAAAAAATGATAAAATGTATGGCCAAGCCCATTGGGCAAAGAAACTATGAAAAATGCATGAATGACTAACAATGCAACTAGAAATGGGCTCAAGTATACCAATAATACAAGCCTAAAAGGTCAGAAAACAGTACTTTTCAACACTTAACACGTCTCAACTCGCCTCAAGCGATTACCTTAAACTCAATTATGATAACTTATATTGGCAACTAAAGCAACTCTCAATAACTCGGCTCACACAAGAGACTTACACTTCAAACTATAATGTGTCCAAACACACGTCATCTATGCCCTCACACGAAACTATCATCGCATGGAAATCCCACTAATGGATAAGACTCTATCTCGAAACTTGTGTTGAAAGGTAGCTGGTACACACACCGTAGTGTCGTACAACCCAATCCACAACCAAATTCAAGAAGACTTCTATCTGGATCTCACCTTTGCCGAAAATATCAAACAATACCCGCCAAGGACGATATCATTACTCAACGTAATCCCAACGAAATTGTGTACTCACAAACCTTTACAAGATTCACAGTCATTGTTGATATAATATTTCGATATAACAAATGAATATTGTTTTTGATTTTTTTATTCGTATCAAAAGAGAAGCAAATTCAACCCTCATAGGATAATCGGTTGGAGTGCATTGAGCCTATCAATTGGTATCAGAGCCTCATCTCCAAAAAAGGACAAACATTCGGGAGTAAAGATCATTTGCTCGAAGTCCACCGTTTAAGAAAATGGCAAAATTTGAAGAAGGCCACTCTATCTCGTGTCTTCTGCTCTTTGAAGAAGAAGTATGCTTTCAATGGTGCAACATCATGAAGTATTTCATCAAATCTCTCAATTTTGAGGTTTAGGAAGTCATTAAAGATGGATACTTGGAAGCTCTTAAGAAAAAGAATAATCAAATGAGTGCAAATGACACGAAGGCCAAGCTAAACGCAAAGGCGATGCGCATTCTTCTTTGCGCCCCAAATGAAGAAATTTACAAGAAGGTCTCCCCATACAAAAGTGCCAAAGAAATTTGGGAGAAGCTTGAAAAATTTATGGGAAAGAAGAGAACAAAGATGGAGTCCTATCAAGTGCTAACCTTCTCTCATCTACAAAGGTGGATGGTGTTTTGGCTCTCGATGAGCCAAAGGTATCTTCTAACTCTAGTGATCCAAATTCTTATTCATTTGATGAATTGTTTCTGGAATTTGAAACCATGAATTCCAAATTTAAGAAAATGATTCAAAACTTAAATTTGAAAATGATTTTCTTTTAAAAACTAAATTGGATTTTGAAAAACAAAATGTGATTTTGAAAAATGATTTAGAGTTTTCAAAGTTGGGCAATGAAGTTTTGGAAAAAGAAATTTTTGATTTGAAAGTTACACTTGAAAGCTTAATAAAAGCAAATGAAATTATTTCTAATAATCCATCTCACCCCATAATGATAAAATGTTCGCATTGTCACTATCATGGTCATTCTTTACATACTTGTCCTATAAAAAAAAAACTTATAGGATTAGAAAAGTATGGGTTCCTAAGGGAACTAGAGACATTGAAACTAATGTCAAATGATCCAAAGCAATTTCGATACCAAAAATAAGTAAATATCTCTTGTAGGTGTGTTGGAGAAATGGAAAGAAATGCAAAGACACGGAAATGCTCTAGTCACACAAGTGAAGAAAATGGGTAACCTCTGAGCCTAATGCTTTTAATTCTATATTTTTGGTTATCTATTTTTAATTGATTAATGTTCATGCATTTATGCATTTTTTATTTTAATATCTAAATAGCATGACATTATTTTAGTGCTTTATGCATATATGTTCTTAAATTGTGTCAAACAATTTTTGCATAAAGTTTTTAAAGTCTTGGATAAATTGAATTTTTATGCTCTTAATTTGATTTTATCTTGAAATTCAATGTTTTTTAAGTGTCAAGCATTTGAGCTAAATTTATTAAAATAGAATGTTTTGATTAAGTGAGAGCTTTTGTTTAAAAAAAGATTTACCTTATTCTTCATTGTTATTTTACACCAACAATTGGTATTTTATATCAATTGGTACTATTTTTTTTTCAAACAATTGGTTTTTTTTAACTTAATGAGATTTCAAACTTGGTTTGAACTATTTTTGACATAACAAAAAGGAGGGAGAGATAGGTTTGGAAAATTCAATTTTAAAAAGAAAAATGAGGAGTCTTAAATATTTTTCACAAATATTCTATTTTTCTAAAATTATTTTCCTAAGGGGGGCAATCTCAAAAACAATTTTTCAAATATTTTTGTTATATCAAAAATGGGGAGATTGTTGAGATAATATTTCGATATAACAAATAAAAATTGTTTTTAAGTGTTTTTGACTTGTTCAAATATATTTTAAACATTCCAAAATGTCAAAAACTACATGCCCGTACCGATACGGTTAAGCCTATACCGATACAACCTTTTGTTTTTTTTTTCAAACCAATTTTTCCAATAACCAACTAGCATATCGATATGGACTTGTCCGTATCGATACGAGTGGTCCCATACCAATACAGTGTATCGCGTACCGGTACCCAGTTAATGGTCTGCAACGGCTAGTTTTGATTTAAGTACAGGTACCGATACGGGGGTTAAGCGTATAGATACCCTCTACCTAAAACAGACTCCAACGGCTGGAAAATGTCCCCAACGGCTCCAAATTTCCCCTAACGGGTAGTAACAGAAACAAACTCATTCTAATCAATAAAAGGAAGGTTGGAACACTTGAAAATGGTTAGAGAACATATCCAAGTATAATGATCAAGTCTTATTTCTCTTGTATATAGTGTATAGAGAGTGTTTTAATTGTTTTTTTTTCTTTACACTCTTATGAGCTTCAATCTTGTAAACACCCGCCTTGTGAGGTTTTCTTGTTTACATACTTACCTTGTAAAAGGGAGATGTTTTAGTTTAGCCTAAGGAAAAACTAGAGTGATTCTATCTTAGCCATTGAAAAGATAGGTTTGTAAAGGTTACCACTTGAACCGGAAAAATGGAAATAATTCATAGTAGTGAATTGGGAAATCCTTAGTGTTGTGCTAAGGTAGTGAATGTAGACTCGGTTGGGTAGTCGAACAACTCTAAAATCATCGTGCAATTTTGTCCACCATTTTTCAATTTTAGCCAATTCATTCGGGAAGCAAATTCAATTATTGTGGGACAATCGGTTGGAGTGCATTAAGCCTATCAATCATCTATTTAATTTCTACTGAGGAACATTGAAACATCACAAAAACTCTGGCAAACTTATTGTTAGACTCTCAACTGACGGCAAGACAACCACTTATCACTATCTCGAACACAAGACTCTACATTGTTTCCTAAAACACGTGGTGAAAGTTTGGTACATGTTAAGATAATATTTTGATATAACAAATAAAAAATGTTTTTAAGTGTTTTTGACTTGTTCAAATATGTTTTAAACATTCCAAAATGTTAAAAACTGCAAGCCCGTACTGTAGCGACCTTTTTTCTGAAATCGCTAAAAGAAACGTAGTCCAGTTTTCCTTTCGTCTTTTTGGGGAAATGTTTGGAAAAGTGGGGAAGTCCTTTAAAATTTCGTGTTTTTTAAAACAAAAGACGTGGAGTCGCCACCGGCCACTAAGGTAGGTCGAACACCATAAAACTAGAGATTTATTCGAAAAAGGGTTCGAGAGTTGGTTACGTGTGGGGAAAGATTAGCACCACCACCACGCCCGAAAATTGGTACCAAAATATATGCTGCTTTTAATTGATGGAAATTATTAAAATTTAAATTGACTTTAATTAGATGATTCGTGGTTGAATTTAGACTTTAATTAGACGGGCTTTGTCAAATTGGTGAATTCGAATTAATTGAACATTTAATTAATAAGGGTGACGATACCTCAGACCATAGATTAAACCGACATCGAATAAGCCCGACTGCCGTGTTAATTTATGGTTCGAACTTCGTTCATCACCTTTATGCATAATGCAAGCAGTTAATAATGATGTTATGACTTGTCAAAATTTTATCTCAAATTATATTTACCTTCAGATGGTAAGAATTAATTCAAATATTTAGTCAACATCCAATGAGCCAGGACAGTACGACACAAATATTGGAATTAATAAATACCTCCTTTTTATAATTTAAGTTAATTAACCATATGCATGTTCATCAAAATATTGAAGTCATGTGAATGGCAATTAAAATGCATGACATAGAAATGCATGGAATTAAAGCCCTAGGCCCACTAATATCCTAACCTAAAAAGACCTAAATCATGAAAAATTAATTAGTGATCTAATTATTAACTAGCTCAATCTAATATTAACCCTAAATTAATTAAATCCCAAAACTAGAAAACACTAATATTTTATTGATTATCTTGAATAAAAAATAAATTAATTTGATTGATTTTAAACTAGTATCTCAATAAGCCAATGATTCTATTTAAAATGAATCGAATTAATTCATTATGATTTTAATTAGGTGTCCACCTAAGTCAGGTACCAATTTTATCCTAAAAGGTAACTAAGAGGTGTCACTAATTTAATGAATTTAACATTTATTTCAATGAGCCAATGACAAATTTAAATTAATTAAATTAAATCGGATCCTAGTTATAACTAAAGGCTCTAAAAAAAACTAATTCTAAATTTAATTTTAATTAATTTAAAGATTATGCCCAATCAACCGAGCGCACAATTTAAATTAATTAAATTGAATTTTCAGAACCTAAACCTAATCCTAAAGACCTAAACACACACGACATAAGAAGGATGAAAACAAATACCGAATATAGTATAGCAAGACATACGTGTATGTTATAAACTAATACATACCATAGTTACTAACGAGCACTCTAATAATAATAATAATAATAATAATAATAATAATAATAATAATAATAATAATAATAATAATAATGACCATATGAGAACATGCTCCAGTGATCGAATAAAAAGACTGATACATATAAATTTAAAAGAGTAAACCCAAAGTCCAAGTGCTTGGGCTTTATAAACTGGCCTGGTAACCTTGGACTTTATAAACTGGCCTGGTAACCGTCTTGGGCTGCAGCTGGACCGGGTCACTGGAGTGGACCCCGGGTCTGGGTAGAACCCGCGCGAGTCAACCGGGTCACAACCGGGTCGAGCTAAAGGCCAGGGAGCCCTTTTGCTTATTTCATTTCTGCCATTCTTCAACACAAAAGAAAGAAGCAACTCTCTGAAATAGAAGAACCCTATCCGCCGTTTCCCTACGCCTTCGAGTCATCGCTCGGAGAGTTCTTCGGCCGGCCGACACCACCAAACGATTCCTTCCGTCCCCCTATTCCTCCTTCTCAATTTGATTTCATCAGATACTTCCCTATCATTAAAAAAATGCTTCGAGATCATCCACCTTTACCATCGTCGATCTCCGTCACCAAGCGATCTTCCCCACCGTTGGGATCTTCTACCGGAAGCCTCAGTCGCCGGAAATTCCTTTGAGCGTATCAGACCGCTTCAAACTCTGATCTGAGAATCCAACCGTTAGATCACCACCGAATCAGGACATGGTTCTATTTTTATGGATTACTCCTCCTAACCATTCTGGTCTCTTTGTGCAGGTATCACATGGGATAAAGAGGAGCTGGCCTGGTACCAGCTGTGTGGAGCAGAGGGGACCAAAGGGGCTAGCAGATGCAGGGACGGTGCAGATACGCTTGGTGCTGCTCAGTTCAGGGGTTGCTCTAGGGGTGCAGAGATGGTGCAGGCATGGAGCTGGTTGGGGCAGCTTAGGTTTAGGGTTGTTGGGCTCTAATCTAGCTTTATGTAATATATTTATATAATTTTTTTGGGCTCAGTTTTTTAATTGCAACAGGACTGAACACATATAATGGGATTTTTATTTATATTCTTGTTTTTATAATAATAATACTAATAATTAATTATAATAACAGCTAATAAATAATGCCATATACTAAAAATAATAATATGATATATTTCTACTACTCCCTATAATACGTAATAACAAAAACATAAAAACCTAAAACCAATAATAATTAATAGTAATAAGGAGGAAATAATAGTAATAATTTTTTTTGAGTTTTAATAATAATAGTAAACATAACTACTAGTAATATATTAATAATAAATGATGATATAGAAATATATATTAATGATATGGTATATCAATACTACTAATATTATTTTTTGGGTTCTATATTAATTAAAAAAGACAATAATAACTAAACCCCACTATTTTAAATATTCACAAAAATAAAAACGGGTTAATACCCCGAATAAAATTAGTGATTACACGTACTGATACAGTTAAGCTAGTACTAACACACCCTTTGTTTTTCCCTAAACCGATTTTTTCAGTAGCCAAATAACGTATCAATACGAACTTGTCCTTACCGATATGAGTGGTCCCGTATCGATATGGTGTATTGTGTACCGGTACCCAGTTAACGGTTTGCAACGGCTAGTTTTGATTTAAGTGCAGGTACCGATACGGGGGTTATGCGTATTGATACCCACAGCCTGGAATAGACTCTAACGATTGGAAAATGTCCCAAACGGCTCCAAATTACTCCTAACGGCTAGTAACAGCCACAAACTCATTCCAACTAATAAAAGGAAGGTTGGAACACTTGAAGATGGTTAGAGAATACATTCAAGCCTCGTGATCAAGAGAAATTGCTTTTAAGTATTAATTTATCATTTCTCTTGTATATAGTGTATAGAGAGTGTTTTAATTGTTTTTATTCTTTACACTATTGTGAGCTTTAATCTTGTAAACACTCACCTTGTGAAGTTTCCTTGTTTACACAATTACCTTGTAAAAGGGAGATGTTCTAGTTTAGCCTAAGAAAAAACTAGAGTGGTTCTATCTTAGCCATTAAAAAGATAGGGTTGTAAGGTTACCCCTTGAACCGGGAAAAAGGGAAGAATTCATAGTAGTTAATTGGGAAATCTTTAGTGGTGTGCTAAGGTAGTGGGTGTAGAATCTATTGGGTAGTGAAACCACTCTAAAATCATCGTGCAATATTGTCCATTATTTTTCGGTTTAGCCAATTCATTCGAGAAGCAATTTCAACCCTTTTAGCACTAATGGTTAGAGTACATCGAGCCTATCAATTGGTATCAGAACCTCATATCCATCAAAGGACTAACATCCAAGAGTAAAGATCATTTTCTCAAAGTTTACCAATTCAAATTTTCAAATAGAAAGTTGTTCTACAATGGTGTCATTCGAAGAAGGCCGCTCTATCGTGTGTCCTACTCTCTTCAAAGGAGAAGGTTACTTCAAATGGAGCAACATCATTAAGTATTTCATCTGAGGCTTCAACTTCGACATTTGGATGATTATCGAAGATGGACATTTGGAAACTCTTGAGAAGAAGAGATTTCTTAGAAGGTTACTTCAAAAGGAGTTTCAAAGATACAAAGAATGACCAACTCAACACAAAGGCCATGCACATCCTTCTTTGTGCCCTAAATGAAGAGATTTCCTAGAAGGTTTCCCCATCCAAAGTGCCAAAGAAATTTGGAAGAATCTTGAGAAATTTTATGGTAAAGAAGAGAAGAAAGATGGAGTCATATCAAGTGCTAACCTCCTCTCATCTATAAAGGTGGATGGTGTTTTGGCTCTCGATGAGCCAAAGGTATCTTCTAACTCTAGTGATTCAAATTCTTATTCATTTGATAAGTTACAAGATGCTTTTGATGAATTGTTTTTGGAATTTGAGACCATGAATTCCAAATTTAAGAAAATGATTTCAAAACTTAAATTTGAAAATGATTTTCTTTTAAAAACTAAATTGGATTTTGAAAAACAAAATGTAATTTTGAAAAATGATTTAGAGTTTTCAAAATTGGGCAATGAAGTTTTGGAAAAATATAATTTTGACTTGATAGTTATGCTTGAAAGCTTAACAAAAGAAAATGAAATTATTTCTAATAATTCATCTCATCTCATAATGACAAAATGCTCACATTGTCATTATCATGGTCATTCCTTGCATATTTTTCCTACAAAGAAAAGAAAATCTTATAGGGTTAGACAAGTATGGGCTCCTAAGAGAACTAGGGACATTGAAAGTAATGTCAAAGGATCCAAAGCAATTTGGATACCAAAAATCAAGTAAATGTCTCATGTAGGCGTGTTGGAGCAATAGAAAGAAATGCAAAGATGTGGAAATGCTCTAGTCACACAAGTGATGAAAATGGGCAATCTCTATGCCTAATGCTTTTAATTCTACATTTTTGGTTATCTATTTTTGATTGATTAATGTTCATGCATTTAAGAGTTTTTATTTTAATATCTAAATAGCATGACATTATTTGAGTTCTTTATGCATATTTGTTCTTAAATTGTGTCAATCAATTTTTGCATAAAGTTTTTAAAGTCTTGGATAAATTGAATTTCATATGCACTTAATTTGATTTTATCTTGAAATTCAAAGTCTTTTAAGTGTCAAGCATTTAAGCTAAATTTATTAAAATGGAATGCTTTGATTAAGGGGGAGCTTTTGTTTAAAAAAGATTTATCTTATTCTCCATTGTTATTTTACACCAACAATTGGTATTTTATATCAATTGGTACTAATTTTTTGAACTTATTGAGTTTTCAAACTTGGTTTGAACTATTTTTGACATAACAAAAAGGGGAGAGGTATGTTTGAAAAATTCAATTTCAAAAAGAAAAATGGGGAGTCTTAAATATTTTTCACAAATATTCTCTTTTTCTAAAATTATTTTCCTAAGGGAAAGCAATATTAAAAACAATCTTTCAAATGCTTTGTTATATCAAAAATGGGGAGATTGTTGAGATAATATTTTGATATAACAAATGAAAATTGTTTTTAAGTTTTTCGACTTGTTCAAATATGTTTTAAACATTCCCAAATGTCAAAAACTGCATGTCTGTACCGATATGGTTAAGCCCATTTTTCCAGCAGCTAAATAGTATACCAATACGGACTTGTTTGTACTGATACGAGTGGTCACTGATACGGTGTATCATGTACCGGTACTTAGTTAATTGTCTACAACGGCTAGTTTTGATTTAAGTGTAGGTACCGATACAAGGGTTATGCATATTGATACCCACTACCTGAAATAGACTCCAACGACTAAAAAATGTCCCCAACGGCTCCAAATTACCCCTAACGGCTAATAACAACCACAAACTCATTCCAATTAATGAAATGAAGGCTGAAACACTTGAAGATGGTAAAACACATCCAAGCGTTATGATCAAGAGAAATTGCTTTTAAGTCTTAATGTAATTCAAAATCTGAGGGTCAAGTTTAACCGAGGCATGGGCCTCGTATTTGGGCCGTGTTATTTGGGCTTATAGAAGCCCTTTTGGGCTAGCCTTGTGTGTTGGGCTTGTGGTTGGGTTTGAATGGTTGGGGTTGAAGGGGTAGGAGTGTAAATTCACTATTGGGATGAAAAATAGGGGGAAGAGGATTAATTTTCTGTTCATTGTAAGAGTTGACCTCATTGCTCATATCTTTTTTCTCTCACCTTTCTTCTTTCATCCTTCATCCACAACCAAGATAAATGTCTTATCTTTCACCCTTTTCTTTTGAAATCTCATTTGGGTGTAGAAGGGAAGTTTGTTCAGCCTCTTAAGATCTACGTTTTAGGTAAGAATGGTTAGTTTTGGTGGAGAAGGGTGTTTTAGTGAGGGTTGTGGAGGGAGAACGGGAATAGGTTTTTAGGAGCTTCATTCTCATTTAGATATGTGTTTTTTGGCTCCCTTAATCCCCCAACAATGTTGTAACATGTTTGGTAACATCTCTTGTAGTGAAAGAGGTCGGGAACTCTTCCAATGATCAAGGGAAGAGCAAAGCTTGAAGTTGTGCTAGGGACTTCATTCTTAGCTGTGGAATCAAGGTTAGTACATGTTAACTCATCAAAAGTACTAAATCTTATGCCTATTTCACATTGTCTTTACTTGCCTTTAAGTGTGTTCAATTGCATTAGCCTTAAAATTCATGCATTTGCATAAGGAGTTAGGAATTGTGTTATGCCAGTGTGAAGGGTTGCTTTGTTGACATTATTGCAGGCTCAGAAGAGAATGACATGTTTGGCAGAGCAAAGCAGCGCAGAAAGAAAGGAATGCCAAAGAGAATGTCGAGTTGCTGTTGGAAATGATGGACCAAAAATTGCCAAAGCACCGGTTGGTAGAGGAGAGGAGTTTGATGCCTGGCCGAGTAGCTGTTGGACCTTAATAAAGTCATCCCTAGGATTCAAAAATAGGATAAGATGATCACATCCCTTATCCCTTGCGCATTCATGATTCAAATTTCAAGGCTTATCCTAAGCGTCCTGTGCTTGCCTATTTAAAGAAGGAAAGGAGATAGATCACCAAAGAGGAGGGATCGGAAGGGACAATCAGATTAAGATGAAGGCAGCACTAAGGAGACGTGGTTCGACCAGCTTGGCCGAAAGCTTAGACCTTGAAGGGATGTATCGACGAACCCCCTTCTAGCTCATTCTCTTTGTTTTAAATTGTTTTTATTTTTAATGATGATGATGTTGAGATACGATTATGGTTTTTGGATGGATACCCCAACATGAACTAAACTTTTACAATTGATGGGGGATGTTTGCGTTTGAATGTTGTTTTTATGTTTAGTTTTTAATAATCAAAAATGTCTTGGCATTGTTTTCCTTATCTGACATGTTTTACAGTTTTCTAAATTCTGTGCCAAGCGACCGCTGGCACAGTATGCTTATTTCACCTTAATATCTTAACAGACATAAGGGGCAACGATTAGTTGCTAGATAATAAGGCAAGATGCTTCGACGGAAGATGTTCAAGTTGATTTATAAAAAACTTCATTATAGAGATATAAGGGTTTTAACATGGTTAATTTCGGGCATTGCCATCGAAAGAGGCAATGCCAACTTTGAATCAGCTCAGCAAATAATATCAAGACAAAAATTATTAAAGGCATGCATGAAAAGCATGAAAACATGCATCCCTTACCAACGCTCATCACTCATTTAAACTCTCCTTGTGCCAACGTTGTTTTCTTTTTATTTCTTTTCTTTAAACTATTTTCAAACCCACTTCAAATCAATAACACTTTCCCTTTGACAAGTAAACACGCAAGGCAAACAAACTCTTGGCCAATCCTTGTGGGATCGATAACCAGCTTACTGTGGTATTACTTGCAGACCGTGTATACTTGCATGCAAAAAACTTAGTCTTGGCACTATTTTCATACATTTCCAATACATTTTCCACCCTTTTGCCAAGCACTCACACAGTCGAACAAATTTTTGGCGCTGTTGCCAGGGATTGCAACGAAGTTTGTTGTTTTTAAATTTTTACTTATCTTCTTTTTATTTTTGTTCTTTATTTTATTTCTTTATTTTGACCGGTGTATGACCAGAAACTGCCCTATGGTGGAAGATTGACTATACGGTCTGGAAATTGAAATAACCCTGCGAAGGTTAAAGAAAAAGATTCGAGAGATGGCTCAACAAGGAAGTGGAGGAAATGGTGTGTTAAACAATGAGGAAAATCCACCCAATAACAATAGAATACCACCAGCTCCTGTCGCCCCAGTTGTTAATGTGGAGGAAGAGGGACCTATTAGAGAACACTCGGCACCAATCATTAACAATTTGATGCTAGGACTAATTGGTCCCGAGGTAAATACACCCAATTTTGAACTCAAATCGGTAATGATACAAACGCTTTTGAATGTAGGGCAATTTGATTGAGCACTTACTAGAGATCCAAGGCAACACTTGAAACAGTTCATGGAAGTCTACCAGCTATTTCAGCAGCCTGGAGTATCAGATGATACAGTGAAGCTAAAGTTGTTTACATTTTCTCTGAGAGATAGAGCAAAAGCGTGGCTAAGTTCTTTGCCACCTAGTTTTGTCACCTCACTGGGAGATCTATGCTAGAAATTTTTGTTATGATTCCAGCCACCTAAACCCACCGCCAAGCTAAGATGTGAGATCATCACATTTAGGTAGGCTGATTATGAGACCCTATATAATGTCTGGGATAGATATAAAGATCTGTTGAGAAGGTGTCCCATGCATGGATACTCAAAATGGACCCAAATAGAGACCTTCTACAATGGACTTAATGCGCAAACCAGAACAGTTGTTGATGCATCGGTAAATGGCTCACTGCTTGACAAAAACTATACAGAGGCAGTTGGCATCCTTGAGAGGATTTCAATCAATTATTTTGAATATCCTACTGCCAGACTTAGGATCGGCACTAAAACTAGTGGGAAATTATAGATAGATGAGCTCACATCCATCCACGTTAAGATTTGCAATCTTACTAGCATGGTGAGAACTTTGCAAAAGAGTTATGAGGCCCAAGAAGTTAAGACATTAGCCTCATTCTGTACAATATGTGGATAGGATCATCACATGGAAGATTGCCTGCCAACCCTGAGTCGGTAAATTTCGTTGGCAATTTTAGTTATAATTATAATCCAATTTCTAATACTTACAATGCAAGATGGAGGCAGCACCCAAATTTAGCTTGGGGGAATCAACGAAGCAACTAATATAATGCCCAATAGTAGAACGACAATGCCCAGCGTCAATACAACACCCAGCATCAGAACAATGCCATACCAAGGGTCAACCCGAATGCCACGCCACAAAGGGCACAAAATAATTTTTATGATAGACAAAGGAACAAACAGGGGACTTGCCAAGCGATATAGAAGATACCAGGCAAAACCATAATGAACAATGCAAAGTTGTGACTATACGGAGTGGCAAACAATGCGAGGCTGAGACATCTGTCAAGCAACCAAATAGTTGCCAGAAGAAGAAACTACTAGGAGATGAACCAAAAAAACCAAAGAAGAAAGAAGTGGACATAAGCAATGCTAGACCACAGTCTGATGCCAAACCTTAGTCGAATGTCAGTAGAACCTTGGTAAAACCGGTAGAGCCAGCATATGTTTATCCACCTCCACAATTTCCATAAAGACTACAAAAGTACAAGCAGGATCAGCAATTTAAGCACTTCTTGGAAGTACTTAAACAATTGCAAATTAATTTACCATTGATGGAAGCTCTCAAGCAAATGCCCAACTATGTCAAATTCATGAAGGACATCTTGTCCAAAAAGAGGAAGCTGGGTGATTTCAAAATTATAGCTCTCACTGAGGGATGCAGTGCAGTAATACTTAATCGGTTGCCACCAAAGTTAGAAGATCCGGGAAGTTTTACTATTCCATGTACCATTGGCAACATATTCATGGGTAAGGCACTAGGTGATTTGGGAGCCAGCATCAATTTGATGCCAATGTCTATTTTCAGGAAGCTTGGCATAGAAGCAAGGCCTACCACGGTGACACTTCAATTGGCGGACCGGTCATTTGCACATTCTAAGGGTAAGATTGAAGATGTGTTGGTAAAGGTAGATAAATTCATATTCCTCGCTGACTTTATTATCTTAGATTATGAGGCAAATTTAAATGTCTCAATCATATTGGGCAGACCGTTCCTTGCTACAAGTAGAGCCTTGCTGTGTGGCTAATGATTCGGTAAATATTGGGTAAATTGTGTGAAGTATTAACCTATAGGGATCTTAAGTAGATCGATTGATGTTGTGTGGTGGCTAGGGCCCTTGCTGTGTGCCGATGGGTTGCCTAGATAGTTGATTCATCTCTTGTTGTTGAGATTAAGATACCATAAAAATGTGTTGCAACACCTTGAAGACTCCCGAATGTAGGATCCCGATACTATATGGACGCGGGCCTCAATCAAAGATACTTGTGAGAGATTCTGAGCATGGATGGAGGATCCCGATTCTTTGTGGACGTGAGCCTCATCCCATGAGTATAGGATCCTGATACTTTGTAGACGCGTGCCCTACTCGTAGTGTAGGATCCCGACGCTGTGTGGACACGGGCCGCACTTAATATTATTGATATTGTGTGATTGTGTGTGAACTTATGAGGTATATGTATATGCTTTGTGCGAGATTATACATTCATGATGCTATGTGTTTAGGCAATTATGGTAGCGCTATCTTTATCTTGCCATGATATCATTCATGTTGCATTGCTTTATTTATGATTTGCATAAAGCATGGTTGAGTGGATGTGTATCCATTAGCTTTGTTAGCTTAGCATTTGGAATTGTTGTTTCTGTTCGTAGGTAAGTAGGTTATTGTGTGGCTTGGAGAATCACCATCAAGGCTTGGATTTCAGCATCAACTTTAGTTGTTCAGTACAATTGCTAGATATATAGGGCTATGTATTTTGTAGGACCCTATTTTTAATTTGTAACTCTTATTTTGTACTAAGTGGTCAAAGTCGAATATTTTAAGTATTTGTAATTGCAGCTCCATTGATATTGTTTTAAATACTTGGATTTTAACTAAGTTTTAAAATGTATGGACTTATCATGTTTTGGGGCTTGAAAAAGAAAAAAATTATTAGTAAGGGTTTTGGGCTTAGGGCCCAAATATGACATCCAGGTTAAGGGTGTTACATTTAGTGGTATCAGAGCCTAGGTTTAGCCAGTTCTAGAAAATCTCCGAGGAAGTCTAGAGGGGTATATAGGTGTCTAGTGAATACATGCCTATGAGTCAAAGTCGTACTTATTTTAATGTTGAAATTCGATGGTGTGACTCTATTTGTTGTTGTACAGGTTAAAATCATGCCAAGGAGGGCAAGAGACCATGAGAAAAGTTTTGGTTCCCGAGAAGGGATCTATGATGAGGAATATATGCCTGGCGCAGAGGAAGTGTCAGAGGATACAATTGATATTGGGGTCAACTATTTCTCACATTTGTACCTGCATTACAAGAAATTGTGAGAGCTATACCGAAGGTATCCGCTACCCCTCGAGAGACACCTGTTGAAAGGGTGAGAATGCAGGGTGATACGCACTTTTATGGGTCGAGGCAAGATAACACAGTGCAAGCGGAATAGTGGTTACAAGATACGCGTTGGATTATAAGACAAATGAGATTGAGATCAAAAGACAAGCTTCCATGTGTTCTGTCCTTGTTGAAAGGCAATGCTAGAGAATGGTAGAAAATAGTAGAGGTTGGGTGGTACCCCAATCAACCAACTTGGGATGACATCCTCGAGGAGTTCGAGAAGAAGTATGTGGGCGAGGCTCACATCGATACCTTGAGGGATCGGTTCAATCATCTTGTGTAAAGGAACCAATCAATCTTTGAGTATGAGCAAGAGTTTCTCCAGTTAAGTAGATATGCTCTCGAATTGGTCGCCATTGAAAAGATGAGGTGTAAGAGGTTCTTGAAGGCTTGAGGAAGGAAATTCAGACTTATCTAACTGCTACACCATCGAAGGTGTTCTTAGAGTTGACTTCGAGTGCCAAGTCTCCTGAGCAGGTGCAAGGCTTAACGTTTGCCCGTTTGGTGGGCAAGAAAGTTGTGGTATAAGGACCCAGAATCTCTCAAACAACAACTCACAGTCTTACTCTAGAAGTAGTGTAAACTAGTAGAACATAATAGAGGAGCCTTGAATCAGCGTTCGAGATTGGACCGGAGGTCTAAGTCAGCTGGCCGTAGGAGGCCATCTTCGTCACCATCCATGATGAGCCCAAAAGGTTCATAGAAGAATGCGAGCACACCAGCTTGCGATTAGTGTGGACGCAATCACAAATGTGAGTGTTGGGGAGCAGTAAGAGTTTGTTACTAGTGTGGATCATCGGACCATTCGTGAAGTATTATCCAGTAGCTATTGTAACCTCTCCAGATCAGATTCAGAGAACTGTATATCGACTCAGAAGGGTCGAGGCCTTGCTCGGGGAGAAGAAAGCCATGTGTCGAGAGACACCTTTCAGTCTACTGCGAGAGCACCGACTAGGCAGTATGCGGTCAGGGCTCAAGAGGACTGTACAGCTACAGAAGTTATTTCAGGTACGTTCACCTTGTTTTTAGTTCCTATTGTTATTTTTGTGGATTCGAGATCTACCAACTCCTACATCCGTAGTAGAATATCTTAGTAGTGGGGCATTCCTGCCGAGGACCTTGAGGTAGGAGTCTATGTGAATAGCCTTTTAGGGTACGATATGTTGGTAGATAAGGTGTACTGGAGGTTTCTAATTGAGGTTCAAGGGTTATTTTCCCCAGCAGATTTAATAGTTTTACCGTTTCAAGAGTTTGATGCCATCTTGGGGATGGATTGGCTCTTCGAGCATGATACTAGTCTAGGATGTAGAGTGAAGAGCTTGAAGCTTCGTGTTGCAGATGGTTCTAAGCTTGTTGTGAGAGGCGAAAGAAACTCGTGCCTTTCCAGTGTAGTATTGGCTTTGTTAGCTCAAAGGTTAATGCAGCAAGGCTGTGAAGCCTTATTGGCTTATGTGGTTGATACGAGGATTGAGGGTTCGATGCTTGAGAACCCTCAGATAGTTAACGAGTTTATCGATGTGTTTTTCGAGAAGTTACTTGGACTACCTTCTGACCGTGAGTTAGAGTTCTAGATTGATGTGATGCTAGGTACAATACCAGTATCCATCGTACCGTATCAGATGGCACCGGTAGAGAAAATAATTGAAGAAGCAAATCCAGGAGTTGCTAAAAAGAGGTTTTATTCGACCAAGCAATATCGCCTTGGAAAGCACTAGTCCTGTTTGTTAAAAAGAATGACAGGTCTATGAGGATATGTATTGATTGCCGGTAGCTTAACAAGGTAATGATAAAGAACCATTATTCTTTTTCGAGGATTAATGATTTGTTTGACCAATTGAGAGGTACTTGTGTGTTTCTAAGATCGACTTGAGGTCGGGATACTACTAGTTGAAGGTAGTGGATGAGGATGTCCAGAAAATAGCGTTTAGGATGCGATATAGGCACTATAAGTTCTTAGTGATACCGTTTGGGCTTACCAATGCACCTGCAGCTTTTATGGACCTAATAAACTGAATCTTTCAACCGCATATGGATCAGTTCGTTGTGGTCTTCATTGATGACATCTTGGTGTACTCGCATTCGGAAGAAGAGCATGATTACCATCTGCGTGTGGTTCTACAGACTCTTAGAGAGAGACATATTTTTGCCAAGTTCAGTAAGTGTGAATTTTGGCTTTTAGAAGTTGCATTTCTTGGCCACATAGTTGTCGCGGATGGGATCCATGCGGACCCTCAGAAAATTCAGGTTGCGGTTGAGTGGAAACCCTCAAGGAATATTTTGGAAGTTCGTAGTTTCTTAGGACTTGCCGAGTATTATAGGCGGTTTGTTAAAGGGTTCTCCATTATAGCCGCACCATTGACCAAATTTTTGCAAAAAAAGGATTTCGTTTGAATGGAATGAGATAAGACATCAAAGTTTTGAGCAACTAAAAGTTTATGTCACGGAGGCTCAGGTCTTAACACAACCTGAGCCGGGGAAAGAATATGTGGTGTTTAGTGATGCCTCCTTAAACGGGCTAGGTTGTGTGCTCATGCAAGAGGGTAAGGTGGTTGCCTATGCCTCAAGGCAACGTAAACCTCATTAGAGAAATTATCATGCCCACAATTTGAAGCTTGCTGCAGTTATCTTCGCGCTAAAGATTTAGAGACACTACCGGTACAAAGAAAAGTGCTACAACTATACCGGTCATAAGAGTTTGAAATACCTTCTTACTCAAAAGAAATTGAATTTGAGGCAACATCAGTGGATTGAATTGTTTAAGGACTATGATTGCATCATAGAGTATTACCCCGGTAAAGTAAATGTTGTAGCTGATGCCTTGAGCCAGAAATCTATGTCGGACTTGAGGGCCATGTTTTCCCGATTGAGGATGACATAAGATGGTGGTCTTTTAGCCAAGTTGTGAGTTGAGCCTACGTTGGTACAAGAAATAAAGTAGACTCAGGTTTTGGATAAAGATTTGGTAGCACAAATTGAGGCAGTTCAGAGAGACGAAGTTTTAGACTTTGAGGTACGAAGTGGTGGCTACTTATACTTCAATGGATAGTTGTGTGTTCTGGCCTTGGAATATTTAAGGGATCGTATCTTCAGAGAGGCACACGTCTCTTTGTTGTTCATTCGGGAAGCAACAAGACGTACCAAGATGTTCGACCTTTTTATTGGTGGTCGTGTATGAAAAGGGATATCTCTGAGTTTGTGACAAGATGCTTAGCTTTCCAACATGTGAAGTCAGAACATCAGGTTCCATCAGGTTTGCTTCAACCGATTTATATTCCACAATAAAAGTGGGATCGGATCATCTTAGATTTTGTCACCAGCTTACCGGATGACTCAAAGGAAACATGATGCTATTTGGGTGATAGTGGATCATTTGACCAAGTATGCTAATTTCTTGCATGTACGTATGGATTTCACCTTGGAAAGGCTGGCTCAGCTGTATATCAAGGAGATAGTGAGGTTGCATGGTGTGCTATCATCGATCATTTTGGATAAGGACCCACATTTCACAGCTAGGTTATGGAAGAAGATCCATAATGCTTTGGACACCAAGTTACATTTTAGTACAGCTTTTTACCCTCAGACCGATGGTCAGTCTAAGCGTGTTATCTAGATTCTTGAGGATATGCTATGATGTTGCATTTTGGACTTTACAAAGAGTTGGGAGGACCAGTTACCATTTGTAGAGTTTACTTGCAACAACAATTACCAGTAGAGAACAAAGATAGATCATTTTGAGGTTTTGTATGGGCGTAGGTGTAGGACACCTTTATGTTGGATAAGGCTTAATAATAGGAGGATTGTGGGATCTAATTTGGTTAGGCAAACCGAAGAGAAAGTTCAGATCATCAAGGAAAGTTTGCAAGCTGCCTTTGATCGTTAGAAGGCCTATAAAATCGAAAGCGCAAGCACATTGAGTATGATATTGGTGAAAAAGCATTCCTCAATGTATCTCCGTGGAAAGAAATCATCTGGTTTGGACGTAAGGAAAAATTAAGCCCAAGGTACATCGGACCATATGAAGTTTTTGAAAGAGTTGGACCAGTGGCTTACAGGTTAGCCTTACCTCCAAAGTTGGCACGTATCCACGATGTTTTTCATGTGTCTATATTGAGGCGTTACCGCTCTGATCCTTCACACATTGTTTCGCTCGAAGAGATTGAGATCAATACCGATCTGACGTATGAGGAAGAGTCAGTTAGAGTACTTGACACAGAAATCAAAAAGCTTTGCAACAAGTGTGTACCCTTGTTGAAAATGTCCACGGCGTTGAGGAGGCAACGTAGGAAGTCGAGGACGATATAAGAGTACTCTACCCATATCTATTTCCATCAGGTAAATTTTGAGGACAAAATTTACTTTAAGAAGAGAAGAGTTGCAACGACCTAAATTTTAGAATCTGAGGTTCGGGTTTAACCGAGGTATGGGCCTCATATTTGGGTCGTGTTATTTGGGCTTAAATGAGCCCTTTTGGGCTAGCCTTGTGTGTTGGGCTTGTGGTTGGGTTTGAATGGTTGGGGGTTGATTAACTCTTGGGATGAAAAAGTGGGGGAAGAGGAATAATTTTCTGCTCATTGTAAGACTTTACCTCATTGTTCATATCATTTTTCTCTCATCTTTCTCATTTACTCCTTTATCTACAACCAAGAGAAAGGTCTCATCTTTCACCCTTTTTTTGAAATCCCATTTAGGTGTAGAAGGGAAGTTTGTTCAGCCTCTTAAGATCTACATTTTAAGGTAAGAATGGTTAGTTCTGGTGGAGAAGGGTGTTTTAGTGGGTTTTGTGAAGGAAGAACGGGAATGGGTTTTTAGGAGCTTCATTCTCGTTTAGATATGTGTTTTTGGTTCCTTTAATCCCCCAACAATGTTGTAACATGTTTGGTAACATCTCTTGTAGTGAAAGAGGTTGGGAACTCTTCCAAGGATCAAGGGAAGAGCAAGGCTTGAAGTTGTGCTAGGGACTTCATTCTCAGCTGTGAAATCAAGGTTAGTACACCACTAACTCCTATGAATTCCTGCAACTCATAAAAATAAGCTTTGGTGCATGATTTTGGTATTTGTGGTTTGGGTATGCTTTGGGCGATCTTCAATGGTAAAACGTGGAATTGATGTTGTTAGGGCTTAAAATCGGTAGCAACTCACCTAATAACTTCACCATAACTTGTAGGAATGATTTGGGGCTTAACCATATAGGTTAAGTGGGATTTTTGGGTGCAATCTGAACCCAGACTTCGAAATTCTTGGCTCGTATACTAGTACTGGGTGTCCAGTATCGATAAGCATATGTAATAAAGGGGGCAGTTGTGAGTCGTACTAGTACTACTGGACGCGTATCGGTACCCTTTGCTTATTGAGAATTCTAGTAACACTTTCGCATACCGGTACGCTAGGGGCGTATTAGTACTATTGTTCTATTACCAAGTAAGGCTTTCGCGTACCGATACGCAAAATATGAGTATCGGTATGGGAGGGATCGGTACATGGTGGTTCATGTACCGATATTGAGTACTGATACGGAGGTTAGCGTATTGGTACAGCTTATCGCACCAATTCTTTCAAACCTAATTTGAGTATTGGTACTCATAGATGAGTATCAGTACCTAGAGAGGCGTATCGATACCCATATAGGAATATCGGTACTCACTGGGCAATCTGTCCAAGAAATTTGAGTTTGCGTTTGGGGGTTCTATAATTCAAGGCGAAGGGCCCAATGAGTCTCTTAAGGTATAAATGAATATTAAAATTGAGAAACGGAGATTTAAACCTTGTATGTGAAATAAAAAGGGATATTAACTTAGTAAATATTGGGTAAATTATGTGAAGTAGTAACCCATAAGGATCTTAGGTGGATCGATTGATGTTGTGTGGTGGCTAGGGCCCTTGTTGTGTGCCGATAGGTTGCTTAGATAGTTGAGTCATCCCTTGTTATTGGGATTTGGATACCATAGAAGTGTGTTGCAACACCTTGAAGACTCTCGAATATAAGATCTCGATGATGTGTGGACGTGGGCCTCTTCGAAGATGCTTAATGAGAGATTCCAAGCATAGATGGAGAATTTTGATGCTTTGTAGATGCGGGCCTCATCCCCACGAGTATAGAATCCCATGCTTTATGGACGCGAGCCTTACTTTGTAGTGTAGGATCCTGATGTTGTGTGGATACGAGCCTCACTTAATATTATTGGTATTATCTGTATGATGCTATGTGAACTTATGAGGCATATGTATATGCTATGTGCGAGATCATACATTCATTATGCCATGTGTTTAAGCGATTATGGTAACGCCATCGTTATCTTGCCATGATATCATTCATGTTGCATTGCTTTATTTATGATTTGCATGAAGCATGGTTGAGTGGCGGTGTATCTATTGAGCTTTGTTAGCTTAAAGTTCGGAATCGTTGTTTCTGTTCACAAGTAAGTAGGATGTTGTATAGCTTGGAGGAGCACCATCAAGGCTTGGATTTCTGCATCGACTTTAGTTGTTGAGTACAATTGCTAGATGTATTGGGCTATGTATTTCGTAGGACCCTATATGTAATTTGTAACTTATTTTGTACTAAGTGGTCAAAGTTGAATGTTTTAAGTATTTGTAATTGGAGATCCATTGATACTGTTTCAAATACTTGGATTTTAACTAAGTTTTAAAATGTATTGACTTATGTTTTATTAGACTTATCATGTTTTGGGGCTTGAAAAAGAAAAAATTTATTAGTAAGTCTTTTGGGCTTAGGGCCCAAATGTGACATCTGAATCAATGGTGTTACACTTAATTTATCATTTCTCTTGTATATAGTGTATAGAAAGTGTTTTAATTATTTTTATTCTTTACACTCTTGTGAGCTTCAATCTTGTAAACACCTACCTTGTGAGGTTTCCTTGTTTACGCAATTACCTTGTAAAAGGGAAATGTTCTAGTTTAGCCTAAGGAAAAACTAGAGTGGTTCTATCTTAGCCATTGAAAAGATAGGGTTGTAAGGTTACCCCTTGAACCGAGAAAAGAAGAAGAATTCATAGTAATTAATTGGGAAATCTTTAGTGGTGTGCTAAGGTAGGGGATGTAGACTCGGTTGGGTAGTTGAACCACTCTAAAATCATCGTGCAATATTTTTCATTATTTTTCGGTTTTAGCCAATTCATTCGAGAAACAATTTCAACCCTCTTAGCACTAATGGTTAGAGTACATTGAGCCTATCAGTACCGACTGTCGCTCTTAAATTTCACCGCATACTGACCACTATACTGTATAGAAAGAACATCTTGCCTTAATATATCTTTCTCTAAAACACCCACCATAAGATATCAAAGCCCATCGAACTCTTCATACCAAATTCAATCATAAGACTGTATCATTTTAATTACAATAAGATGTTACTTCTTACAGCTTCCCAAGTTACCCAATCCTCAACTCAGTACTTAACTAACCACACACATAGGTACCGATACTGACCGATCAGTACCCACACGAGATGAATCGAATACCGGTACCGTATTGAGCTATCATTGGTACTCCCTTACACGACCTTCACTTGCGATCCTTGATCGCCCCACATGGGTAGCATGATACTCTAACTCGGACTAACTTTGTACAATCCATCACATATCAAGTTCAATTTACTTAGGTGGTGATCGACCAAACGATCAATAGTTCTCAACTACCTTAACCCACGTCGTTGTCCAAACTCAACTTTCTTAAAGATTAAGTACCCAGAATTTCACACTATTAGGGTAGACACACCCTTCCCTCACCTTGCACAAAAATACGGCCTTGGCAAACAACAAATTATCCTCGAAGATTTCAAAATCTTACCTGACTTTAATTAGGTCAGCACCATTGTCACAACAAAACGGTCTCACACAGCTCAGATCTCCACCAATGTTCTATGGTTTCTCTCATAGAAACTGTGATACAAAACAAAACATTTCTAAAGCCTCAAACCCTCACTTACTTAACTGATTACATAGTAACTAACATTTCCACACACAAATTCATTATCTTGTCAACGCTTATATTTCTATATTCCTTATACATTCACACGTGTCACGTAAAGCATCATCACTGAAACACCTCAAACGTCACTATAGACATCAAACGTTACCATAACACGTCCCAAAGAAAGAAATCCTCATTCCAAAATTTATTTTGAAATTAAAAACCTCTAACACTTTAACCGTAAACATCTCATTCTCGAACCAATCTCAAAAAAATACAATTATACTTCACAATCAGTTTAAACGAGCTATCTATCTTAGGAGACAAGTAATAGTCTTTCACTATCACTTAACAAGCTATCAACAGTTTAAGCATCACCCCTAATGAACTAACTTCTTACTAGAAAACAAGCCCGGCTCTCCCTTGAGCGAAACACTCAGACAAAAAAAACCTCGTCCAAGTTGTACCTTCACAACTGAACCTCTGACTTTCTCAATTGGGTCGGTGTCCTCTAAAAATGAGGATGGGCACCGACATCCAACTCGGTCTTACCTAAACATCCACTCATGTTCATGACAGGGAAAAATTCCTGACGACTCTTCCAAAAAACATAAACGGATACTCCGTCAGTCCACAAGCTCTTGAGTGTTGAAATACACACGTTGGCATCTACCAAACGGTCAAACATGTCCTACAACCCATTGTGTCATTATCTAAACCACAACCACAAAGATTATGGTAGAAGGGCATGGTTCAACATTCTTATTACCAAAGGTTAGGTTCCCTCGAGATCTCAAAGCCTCGAGTACAACTCTCGACATTACAGGCTAGCATCGCACTTGATTAACCAACTCAATTTCCAATGTGCCACAACTCTCAAGAAGGTAGTTTTATCAAACCTGTAGAATGTCAACTTTGATCACACTCTAGCAAACTAGTGGATCTTGAATCCACTATATCCGAGAATTACCTTTGAAAAGGGCGATGATGCTTATCAAGTATCAACAAGGCTCCTTTTCAAGCGAACAAAGGGTCATCCAACCAATGTGCATCCACAGATTGATTTCAAAAATGGGTTATCTATACCCTCAACACAACCATTATTCATGTATAATGATAAAGATTTCTTTCCACAAACTCTCATAACGTATTCGAAAAGGCTCCAGAACAACTACGACATGCAACGAAGAAACTATTTAGGTGGCAGAAAGAGAACACATTCTTAACTCTATCATTATTTAACTAACTGACATCTCAATAATCTAGGGTGGCCTCACCCCCAGGAATCACTCCCAAGAGCAGTTCAACACTTAACTCGGCCCTCACAGCCATGATCATAACCATCTCATCATTGCAACATTGGACGCACTATTAGGATTTCAGTCTTAAGAAGTACGAACTTAATTTAAGGCTTGTATTTACTAGACACCTTACCAAAACACCTATACCACCCTGAGGTTTCTTAGAATCGGCTAAACCTAAACTCTGATACACTATTGTAACACCCCCAACTTGGATGCCACAATTAGGCCTCAAGCCCAAAACAAAACCATTAAAATATCTCAAACTGGGTTTAGCCCAACAAGCTATTTCTCGAAAACATTTAAAGCTATCAGTTAAAAATATAGAGAAATAATCAAAACGGTACAAATGAGCTCCACTTTAGATTTAAAATATTTGAACATTCGATTTGATTAATACAATTCAAAATAATAAGAGTTACAGACTCCACCACGTAAGGTCCTATGAATACATAGCTCACTAAATATAAGTATCGTACTCTAGAAATCACCACATGTTGGAATCTCGTACTAACAGTGCTCCTCGATCCCACGATCAGATAATTAACCTACGTATGAAAATAATGATTCTGAGCGCTGAGCTTATAAAGCTATGTGGTACACATCTACTCTACTATGTTTCATGCTAATTATAAACATAAGCATGCAAGCTAGTACGAGTAATAAGGAGATATAAATAAATACGTGACGCTACCACTAGTCGTCTAAACACATGCTCTTAATATAGCAAAACATCATACATGGCCTACAAGGCCCAACCATACTCGAGATCTTACCAGATCATCTGAGCTAAAGCACACAAAGTCATCATCACAACCTGGAGTGAGGCCCGGTGTTACACAGCCTCAGGAACATACGCACATACTCGGTATCTCTCCTCGAGTATCATCAAATGAGGCTTGATGCCACACAACGTCGAGAATGTACATCCGACATCTCTAACCATGGTGTTGCAACAATATTTCACTGGTATCTGGATCTTATCAATTAAATGATGGCTCAACCAACCAAGTGTCCAAACCGCACACATCATTGACACGATTACCATATGACACATGACATTTACATGATTACCAATTCTATGGTTTTTGTCAATTATCAAGTCATCATTTAAGTTTACCAACTTGTTAATACCTTACGAAAGTGTATATTAAACATTCACATTTATTATCTTTATTAATCCATGTTAACTCTTTATTATTCCACGTAATTTCCATCTTTTATTAGCATTATAAATTATTTCATTAAGTGGGTACCGGTGCTCGAACATGAGCATCGATACAGTACCCTAATTGAGTATCGGTACAACCAAAGCTTGTACCGCTACTATGTTCACGGGTTCGTACCATCTTCTTGGATTAAGATATTATAATGCCTATTCGATCCATAAAGCTTATAAAAGTCATTAGGGTTAGTTTACTAACGCATTTAATCAATTAATATTAATTATTGGTTTTATAATCATTTAATATCAATTCTCGACCTTATGATCAATTATTCGAATATTACCAATTATTAGTCCATTTAGTATAATTCCTATCAAATCTCACCAATCTATTCGAATAAATATACAAGCCATTGTAATTATTTTAATCAGTCAACAATCATCGAATAATTATGCGAGCATCTCAAACGACCTTACACAGTCTCTAAGGCCTCCACGAGTCACATCATATTCACAGCACCATCACGCATTTCATAATTATTAAATCTTATAATATAGGTCTCAACTCATGCTTATTCATCGTCTACTTATTTTGCGTATACTAACACGCAAAGCAATCACATTTATGTTGCTCATGAAACAACATGAGTTCGAGGTGTACTAACCTTAAGCCAAAGCGATAAATCCTCATATAAGCTTTCCAATTATTCCACGTGATCCTATATTCTCTCCCAAATAATCCTCGCATAACAACGAATACGAAACTACATTAATTTCATGCATCCCCTATTTAAATCACAAGGTCAAACGCATAAAAACAACCTATCGGGTTTGAATTTGGCAAAACGAACTACTCTGACAGACTCAGAACATCAAGAAATCCTCGGGTATGGTCTCTTAGAAAAATTCAATAGCTCGATTAATGTGGTCAACGGCTCGGTCAAGGCTACTCGGCTCGGGTTAATGGCTCGGTTCAGGGTTAACAGCTCAGCGGCTTGGCTCACCCGGTCTGGACTGGCTTGGCCTAATCAGCTAACAAGCTTCAACCAGCTATTGGAGTATGCCCACACGCAGGCAGCGATGCGTGCGGCACATACGGTGGCTTTCGGCGGCGAGAATCGGCCAGTGAACTCCAGTCTTATATTTCCAGCCACGTTGATTTCAATGATAGCCTCGAATTTTGGTTTTGAAAACTCGAACCCATCTATCTTTAAAACCTAAAACTTCAACTCTCTCACCCCTTCTTATGGCTGCTCTAATAGTGACACTACGATCACCGGCTGACTAATCTCAGCGAGGTAAACACAATGACGTAAGAGGTGTCAAATATAAACACTCTGGTGGCTGTAAATCAAACTTGGAAGTTTATGGGAAAAAAAGAAAAAATGAGAGAAAATATAAAGGAGGAAAGATGAGAGAGGGGGGAAAGATAAAAATACGATTTTCCTCCCCCCTTTCCCCACTTTAATTAAAAAGAAAGCCCCCTTTCATCGCATCTCAGTATAATTGCATCTTAAACCTTCAACCTTTCATTTTTACACAAAACGGGATCACTTACCTTAAAATTAATCTTTACGAAAAAATTGTAATAATTTTGCTGCTGATGTGAATCCTGAAAAATCTACAATGTTACAGATTTTTGAAAAGGCGCTACGCTTTGTTTCCTCGGTTGCTTCGAAATCTGGCACGGGGATTGAAGTTGACTTTGTATTTTTTGAATAGCTGGGGATGGGAAGGTAAATTCCTTTTTCATGCAGTCTCAAAAGTTACAATCTACAACCACGCTTCCTTGTCTTGGAGATGGCATAGTAGAGTCTATGACAGCAATGGATATAACTGTTAACAAAAAAAGGAAGAAAGAGTTTAACAAAGATGAGGTTTTCTCCAAATCAGAAAAGAGAGATCTTCTCGAGAAAATTTTTGAATGGATTGCTTTTGAATCTACATGTGCTGTCGAATTAGGTTTGGCCCCTTTTGGCCTCAATCTAATAAAAGTTCCATGCCTTGTTATCAGCTCTGACTGGGATATTGAGATGGTTAAAAGTTCTGATGTGTCGATGAATGATAGTTTTAGCTCATTAGCAGATAATCTGGTTAGTGATCATCGGCAGTCTGAATGATCTCTCCCTGCCATCTTCGTTTGTAGGAAGGTTCGAGTGATGGCAGTGATCTTTCTTCCTTCCCTAAGGATCATCCTTTCTTTCAAGGTGGTGGCTATGTCGATGCTTGATCCTTGGTTTTTTTAGGCTTATGGTTTCTGTTGCTGCTCACTCCCTGTCTTTTTCAAGGTTGATCGCCTCACGTTGATGGTCGACCCCAACCCTTTTCTCTCCCTCGCTCACAATTTGGCTCTCTCAGCATTTCTGATGACAAAATCCTTATTTTTTTCAAGAAAGAAAGCATGCCTTCGGATGGAGCTCTCACAGAGATGTTACCTGATTGAGCCTTCGATTGGTTTATGTGTTTGGGTTTTTAACCATGTTTTCGTTAAGTTGTGTAATTATATTCCCTATTTTCTTAGGTTTTTCATGTTTTTTGTTTTGGTTGGAGCTCGGTGGTCCCCCTTTTGGTTGGTGGTGGTGTTGTGGCCTGAATTGTCGGTTTGTACAGGATCCTTCGATTTGTTTCCTTGTGTTATATTTTTTTCCTTCGTATCAATGAAGTTTCTTTTCTTTGTCAAAAAATGATAAAGTTTGCAAATGGTAACTGAACTTTGGTAAGTTATTCAGTTTGGTAACTAAATTTTTAATTGCTTCAATGTTACTATTAAACTTTTAGTTTTGCTTCAATGTTATCATTAGCCTATTAATAGACGTTAACAACAGTTAAAATATTTGGTAGAATAACACATTTAATCCTCCACGTTCATACATTCAAACAATTTAGTCCTAATTTGAGGGAAATATAATAAATTTAATCTTTATTATTTAAACATTATTTTAAATTGATCCTATTTTTTAAAAAATAATTTAACCCTAAACTCGAACCCCTAAACCATGTCATAAAAATGGTTTTCTTTTTATCTCTTAACTCTCATCCTATAAAAGAAAATAACAATCTATTTGAAAATATTCAATAACTTTCATCCTATTTTTATCTCCATATTCGTATTTTTCTTCCCAATTGTTTTTAGGAAAAATACAGTTACATAATTTTTTAAAATTGATTTATAAAAAATTGACATATTTTACTCAAGATTTAGCTTGAAAAATCTAATAATTAAACCAAAAGTAAATCATCCAACACCCAAAGTAAAGCACGACGCCAATTTTTGTGCAAATAGCTAACCAAAAACATTGTTAAAATTTTATATGGTCTGAAACTTCAAGAAACACTCATGGCTTCAGCTTGATAGTTCTCAAGCTCATTGTCAAGATCATCCGTCGACTTCTCTACAGGCTTCTTTTTTCCACGCTCAGGGCCTCTAACATGGCCACCTCCACAGCGGCCATTCCTCATCGTCATACCCCCACGACGGCTGCAACAAGATCCATCAAGTAGTAAATCAACAACAGATACTAAAATTGAACCGCTTATCATCATTAAGAAATTTAAATATGTTTGACTTGTGGTTTAGGGTTTTGAGTTTACAGTTTAGGGTTTAAACATTTTTAATAAAAAAATAGGGCAAATTAAAATAATATTTAAATAATGATGGTTAAATTTATTTATTTTTTTGAATTCAAATTAAATTATTTGAATGTACAAACATAGAGGACTAAATGTTTTATTATACCAAATATTTTAACTGTTGTTAATGTCTGTTAAAAAGTTAGTGGTAACATTGAATAAAAATTTAAAGTTTAATAGTAACAATAAAATAATTAAAAATTTAATTACTAAATTAAATAATTTATCAAAGTTTAACAAAAAAAAAATGTGCTAGTCTGCAGTGACCTGTGGTCAGTATAAGGTGGTTTCCCTATTAAATTGTAACCAAAATCTTTGCTTTGGGTATGTATGATATCAATGACGGTGAGGTTTTCGAGGATCAAAACGACCCACCTCATACATTGGTTGCCTGGTTAACATAAAAGTAGAGAGGCACGTGTCAGCTCTTTTTTATTATTTTATCATTTTTTGTTAGATGAATTCGACTCAACACAATAATATTTAGCTATTTGGTGTAACTTTCAAATAATTACATATTTTTTAATTATATATACGAAAGAGGTGATCATGATTGTTTACTTAAAAATTTTGTGTATATGTTTATTCGTTTAATATTCTCGAATATGTTCTTTTAATATATAATAAATTCCCAATGCTGCCACACTTTAATAAAAATACAAATTATAATTTAACATAATTACAAATTTTAAGATATAAAGTAATCCACGAAAATATTTTGATACATAAGTTTGTGTAAACTTTATTTTGCACAATTTTTTTTAAATTTTAAAGTTTAGTGGTTTACTTTAAAGGTATGGGGTTTATGTTGTAAGTTTAGCATTTACTGTTTTAGAGTTTAAGATTTAAAGTATAGAATTTAAGAATATGAATTCAGATTTTATATATTATAGTTTAAAAAAAAGGATTGCGTAAAAATTGTATATAATTTGTGTATTAAAATATAACCTAATAATCAAACATAATATTAATAACTATATTATATAAAAATAATATAATATATTTTTATAAGAAAATATCAAATTCAAATATAATTAAACAAATAAACGAGTTCGTTCGTAAACACAAACAAACTGAACATACATATATTTGAGCTCGTTCTTTTAATAAACTATCATAAAACTTTTTTGTTCATATTTATTTTATTTTAATTAATAAACAAACATTACACAAACGATTTATGAATAATTCGTTGAAGGCATTGCTGATTTGCAGCACTATAAACAAGCCAAGGGTGAATTGTGAAATAAACATGCCATTAATTAACTTCATTGACAATGGAATTCAAGCATACATAGGTGAAAAGATTTGGGTAACAAATCTGAAAAGATAAAAAGATGTAAAAAAACAAACAAACTAGCAGATTGGAAGGGGGGTACCGTTCCATTCCTCCAGACATTCCATCATTGGATCAATGATCTTCCCTTGGCATATTGCTGTGAACACCTTGTCAAACTCATCACCGGGTGAGATCACTTTTTCACCACTTAGCAACCCTGTTCCCAGCTCTTCCCTCAAAAATTTGTACAATGGATAAGATCTGCATTCCTTGATCTTGTTGGGGATTGCGGCATTTCCATTCTCAACCGATGCCCTTGCGCTCTCGACTTCCTTCGGCAGAACAGCCTTCAGTTCTTCTTCGAAAGCCGCAATCTTTTGGAAGATTGAAGTGCTTGCATTCTTCTCGTTTTCGCCATTTGTTAATGCATGCTCCACGAGTACTTGCCTCAGCTTTTGCATCAATGGATAGGTAGCACTGCAGGGATCGTCGATGTAGGCAAAAACGTATTCGCGGTCCACGGCTTGGAGTAGATCCTTCTCGCAGAATCTTGAAGGATGTAGTTCACCGTTGGCACCGGTAGTGAGGCTTTTCTTAGCGATTTGGCTCACGGTGTTCTTCACTGTGTTCCTCAAATTCTCTTCCAAATGCCTCAGATCAATCGCCTGGCAAAGGGCCACCAAGTATGTAGAGGACATAAGTTTCAAGATATCAACAGCCTCAGTAGTTTTCCTTGAAGAGATTAGTCCTAAGGAGTTCACATCTTGGTTGTGCTGCTCAGCACTTTGAACATGGCTAGTGACTGGATTCGCAAGGTATTGGAGCTCGGAACAATAGGATGCCATTGCAATTTCAGCGCCTTTGAAACCATAATCCAGACTGGGGTTCCTACCACCAGAGAGGTTTGATGGGAGACCATTGTTGTAGAAATCGTTAACGAGTTCAGAGAATTGGGCAAACATTAGTTTCCCAATAGCTGCAATCGCCAAACGAGCATTGTCCATTGAGACTCCAATGGGGGTACCTTGGAAGTTGCCACCATGTAACGCCTTGTTCCTCGAAACATCGATCAAAGGGTTATCATTGACAGAGTTGATCTCTCTTTCGATTGATTTGGTCGAAAATCTAATCACTTCAATCTGTGGACCAAGCCATTGCGGAGAAGTCCTAAGAGCATACCGGTCTTGTTTCGGTTTCTGCAGGGGATCCATTTCATGCAACTTCTTAGCTGCTTTAACATAAGCACTCCCATCAAGTATGTGTTCCATTATAGCTGCGGCCTCGATTTGTCCCGGATGGTGCTTCAATTTATGTGTCAAATGGTCAGTGAACTCAGGTTTACCATTCATGACTTCTGCGAAAATTGCCGATAAAACTTCGGACAGAACAGCCAGAATATTAGCTTCGAAAAGAACCATGGAAGCCATGCCGGAACCAACTGCAGTGCCATTGACTAAAGCAAGGCCCTCTTTAGGCTGCAACACAAAGAATCCAGAATCGATACCGGCAGCACGGAAGGCTTCCTCGGCATCAAGGGCTTCCCCGTTTGGTCCAACGGCCTTGGAATTCGGCCTGCCTGTGAGCAGTCCAGCAATGTAGGAAAGAGGAACAAGATCCCCAGATGCAGTAATTGTACCACGAAGTGGCAAACATGGAGTTATGTTGCTGTTGATAAGCTTTGTAATTGCCTCAAGAATCTCGAATCTGATGCCAGAGTAGCCCTGGAGTAGGGTATTGATCCTAACCAGCATGGCTGCTCTGGTTGCCGAGTGAGGAAGAGTGTGGCATGACTCAGTTCCATGGCCAAAGATCCCAGCATTCAAGAACCTGCAACAACAACAGATTTAATTATATTTTCATCCAACCGTCTATTCACTATGAATAAATTTGCCATAAATTCCGCCATCTTCTCGAATAATAGCCTTGACAATTTAATTAGACCCGCCAAACTTGACCCGATACCCAAAACGATATACCTAATTCAAGACACGATATCCACTTAAACACTAAATTTGATTAGAAATCCAAAATAAATATCGAAACCAATCCAAATTTTAATTGAAGTGAATAGACTCAAATTGATTTTTAACCGAACCGAATAAACTCATACAGAGTTCAACATAATCGAAGACAACACCAAATAAAAAAAATAAAAAAATGAGATGTGAACACAACTCAGAAAAGTCGCATATACTTGTTCTAAAAAGTTGTGTAAAAAATTGACCCTAACCTAAAAACTTAACTAAAACCGATTAATTTTTATTGACCCATCCTAAAAATAAATAAACCCATATTAATTGAACCAAATTAAATCGAACCAAATTTAAACCAACTCAAATTAAACATGAACTAAATATAATAAAACTAAAATAATCCAAACAGAAATCAAACCTAACTACTCATTTGTCGCCTCTAAACTTAACCGCCGTACAGTTTGGACTACTTTCACAAAAGCACCGAGTCAAATCGTAAAAAGCTATTCAACTCACCTAATGAGCTCTTTTTGAAGGGCAGCACCTTGCTTGGTTCTTCGATGTGAAGTAGCACCAAAACCGGTGGTGACGCCATAGCTGTCGGTGCCTTTGTTCATTCCATCGAGGACCCAATCAGCACTGGCCTTAACGCCAGCCCTCGCGTCCACGGAAAGCTCAACCTTGACACCCAAGTCACGTGTAGCAACGGCCGCAACTTGGGAAATCGTCAAGGTCTCACCGCCGAGCTTCACCAATGGGTTCCTGTATTCAGCCACCATTCGTTTCACTTCGTCCAAATGACTTCCCTTGAGCGACTCAGCCGCCGCACCCCAATTCAAAGGATCAACGACACCACCGCCACAAACACCCTTTGAAGCAGTGCAAAAGCTCTCCAAAGACCCGTTCTGGTGACCGTTTTGAGTGATCGACTCCATGTTAAAAACAAGAAACAAATGAATAAAAAGAGAATGACCCGGAGAAGAGTTTGAGAATGCCTGTGTTTATTAGAGGAAGTGAGAGGTAATTAGCTCGGGGGAGTTAGTTTCCTTTCGTTTCCTGAGGAGAAGGGGATAATAAAGGTGGTATAAATAGGGGAGGGGGCTGATTTGGTAGGTAAGCATGAGTGGGTGGCAATGGAGCACGCACGCGAAAAAGAAGGGTATAATGGGGTTGTTGGGAAATAAAGGGAGGCCGTGGATTGAGAAATGATCCAAGGGTGGTGGATCAGATTTGGCTAAAGATTTGAACTTTGAGCAGTGGGTGTGGTTGGTGAGAATGGATGAGAAAATGCTTAAATGCATGCCTTCTAACCTTAGAGTCTCCCCCGATCGGTCAGGATCCCTGTTAATTTCGATTTTTTTTCCTACGTTCGACGTTAAAAAATACATTTAAAATTTATAATTAAGGTTATGCTTTAAGAAATTAAAGTTTATAGTTTATTATAATTTAAAATTAGAAAATTTTTATCCGTTCTATGCCAATTTATGTGTACACGGTGAGCTAAGTTCTCCATTAGATTTTTTTTAACTTTCGAGGGAGTAACATAATTCGAATCTTGGATAAGGGTACTAATGTCATTTAACTATTTGAACGAGGAATTATCGATTTTCTATTAGATTTATTTAACAAATTTGAGTACAAGTAATTTAATTTATTAACAATATAAATTGTAATAAAAAAGTAATTATTTGATTTAATAACAGTGAAAAAAAATTCACAAACAATATTGAAATAGTAATAATTAAGTGCAGTGAGAGATTTACATGGTCTTCCGGGGATTGTGCCCCCTACTCCAAATTTTTTATTAAAAAATATTATAAGTATAAAGTCAAAAAAATACTCCAAACGGTTAATTAAATAATTATTTTGGCTCATATTTTTTTGTTTTGAGCAATTCAACCATCAAAGTTTTATTTTAGGTCAAAATAATCCCTCCACGGACTAAAATTATTAGAAAACTAACGGCAAACAGTTTGAAATGAGTTAACAGAATGATAAGCATCAGAAAAAATATTTTATATTTTATATAATTTTATAAAATTATTTTTAGACTAATGTAACTATTTTTAAGTCGACACATTTATCTATATTATATTGTCATATCAGTGTGCACTTCATATAGGTTTGTCACGTCATTTCAAGCTATTTACCGTCAGTTGACTGACAGTTTTATCCGCAAGAAAGGTCATTTTGACTTAAAATAAAACATTGAGGGTTGAAATGCTCAAAAAAAATAAAGGTCAAAGTAACTATTCAGTCAAATGTTGGAATTTTTGGCTTTATAATATAATATGATTATTTACCTATTTAAACCCCAATTATCAATTTATTTAAACTTCGCTCCTCTCATTTTTTGGTTAATTATACTTTATCCCTAACCTTGATTCATGATTATGTCCCTGAATAAACGTATACTTTATCCCTAACCTTGATTCATGATTATGTCGCTGTTTATTGAACAAGTGGGAGTCGAAACAATGGAAGGGATGCCAAAAGCAACAGTTGGGTTGGACCAGCTCGGCATTCAAAGGCAGAAAAAATGCTTTTGTTGAATCTCGAGCGGAATTCCAAGTCAAGCAAGTCCATCGCAATGCCGGCTCCCTTTGTTCTTACTTCCAATGCGATGCATGCTTTGTTGATTCATATATATATATATATATATATATATATATACATGGATTATTTGTCATGGATAATGCACTCCTTTAACCATTAATATGATATTCGTATTTTTTTAATTTAACCTTTAATATCTGACTCATTGATTAATTAATTTAAATTAAATTTTGTAAAAATTTAATATGAGAACAATATTTTCAATCTAATTTTTTTATTCGCAATATAAAGATCAAATCTTCTAAACTTACTTAAAAGGCCTAGCACCACTAATAACAAGATATTAACAATATGATTTTGTATTTAGTATAACGATTTTACAAATCCATATAAAAAAAATCAGCAATCTGACCGAGACTAGACCGATTGGCCTAGGCCAGCTGCTATAAAAATAGACGGCAAGGTTTAGTCAATATATACTATTTTAAATAATATAAGGAGTGTTACTTTGGGCAATAAATGAGACGAGACAGATCGTGGTTATTTGAACAATATTCGATTTTGTTGGATTTAATTTAAGCTCGAATTTGGTTCGAGTTCTCAACGAGTCGAGTCGAATCGAATTACTTGATATCTAATTCGGGAAGTTTGCGAGCTACTCGAAAATATAATATACTAGATTTTTAATTTTTAAAATTTAAATCCTAAACCTTAAAACATAAACCCTAAATATAAGTCATAACCCTAAAACCTAAATCTTAAATTCTAAACCCAACAACCTAAACCTCTAAATCCTAAACTAACACCCCAAAACCCTAAAATTAACAACTTGTGTAAATTTTAGTTTATTCAACTTGTGTATTAAAGTTTTTTTTTTCTAATGGGACTTTAAATGAGACGAGACGGATCGTGAGCTACTCGAGTCCGACTCGGTCAAAGCTTGGCCAACACTGGACTCGACTCGAGCTCGAACTCCTCTCGAGTTCTTAATGATCCGAGTCAAGCTCAAATTATTCAAGCTCGTTAAAAACTACTCATATTTAAAATCAACTTGAATTCTTATCGAGTTGAGTCGAGCTCAACACTATTCAGGCTCGACTCAGCTCGTTTACATCTCTCGTGTTACGTATCAAAAGAAAATATATTTAACCTCTCATTTTTTTTTATTTGTCAAAATGCCATTAACAGTAATATATCTATATTTTCTTTCTTTCTTTTTAATTTTTTATAATTATCAGATTTTACTTCTTATCGAATAATTCAAATCATATATTATAGGACAACCGTTTTAATTTAATTGCTCCATTTAAAGTATAAGAATTTGAATCTCTAATTTTATTTAAAGAACATAACACATCATCCAACTATATCAACTTATAGTACATAATTTATTAAGCGTAAATTCTACTAATCGTATAAGCTCTAAGGGATTAGCAAATGAATTAAAAATCATAATCAGCTTATTATAGACTACTTCCTTGGTTTTACTAATATTGTTACGTGTTGACTTTTCACGGAGTTTTAGAAAGAAAAAATTATGCGGTGTAAAATAATTTAAATGGCAAGTTTGCCTTTAGAAAGTTAACTTTTATTTTTGTTGGGAAGATAAAGAAAAATAAAAAAATAAATTTATCTTATAAAAATTGTTGAATTTTTTAAAGTGACAAATTTGAATAAGATAATTTTAAAATGCAAAAATAACAATTTTATTAGGACATGTGGAATATTTCTTTTGAAATAAATATTATCTGTACACATCAAAATAAATTATTATAAACATTTAATTAAATAGCCATATAGCCATAAAGTCATTAATCCATTAAAATTAAATTAACCAATTAGTTTACACACAGTTTAGACTCAAATTTATTACAAATTAAAATTGGAATCCAAAACTCCAACATCCATCGCCTAACATTTTTTTAAATAGTCTAAAAATAATTATAAAATATTATTTATTTATAAATACTTTTAATATTTTAATAATACACATACCTTATAGACAGTATTAATTCATTGTATAAAAGAAAAAAAAAATATTTTTTATAGTTTAATTGTGAATCTCCCAAATTAGGTCGGGGGTTTTTGTGGCATACTCTTTCTTTTGAATTTACCCTCAAAACAATGTTTTTTTTTCCTCTAACCTCGCCAGCCTTGTTTTGTTTTGTTTTGTACAAACACACAACAAAGAAAAATATCACAGACCTTATCATTAATTTCAGTTCTTTTTTTATTATTTGATAATCGTCTTGTTTTGAATATGTCCAACGTTTTCACCAACCATGTCCTTTTAAAGAAAACAAATGAATAGATTTTTTAAGTATCTATTTTAGTAAAAAAAATATTTTAAATATAAATTATAAAAAAGTACACTTATTATATGTCAAAGAAAAATTAAAAGAAAAGAATTAATTAAGGAGATTCAATGTTGTAATTAATTATTTATACTTTTGGGGGATTTTTTAATTATTATTTTTACTCCCCCGAATTTCCTACACATTCTCTACCGACTAACAAGCAATATTCTTTTATTAATAAATAAACAAAAAGAAAATTGTTGGATCCCAAAAATCTTTGAAAACAGTGCATCAGAATTAAGATTTCACATACATGGCGTGTTTCGTTTGGATTTTGATTCAGAAATGTTACTTTATAACACAAATTAATTTTTCACTAACTTATGAATATTGGATAAGTAAAACAAATACATAAAATTAAAGATGAGAAAATTTTTATTTAAAAAAATATTTAATTTTATCTATCTATTTTACTTCTTTCAACTTAATTTCTTTCATTCACAATATTAAGATTCAAACTTAATTCTAAAATATTATAATTTAAATATGACCGTTAGATGAATTTAATTTAAATTTATTTTGGTTTTTCCATTTTGAATTCATAACTTGTAACTATAAAAATATTGTACACTCTTATTAATTTTGATTATTAATAATTTATACTAAATTATATGATATTTATGTTGTGGGTGAAAAATATATACAAAATCAAACACCAAGATCAAACCTACTCCTGAAAGATTTTAAACCTCTCGAATCAACTACTCTTCAGTTTTAAGATTTCTATTGAAGTTGTGGTTTAAACTATTTGATTTTTTAAAGGCTTAATAGTTAAAAAGGTGCTCAACTTATATTTTTTTCAGTTTGGTATTTAACATTTTTTTCGGGCCATTTTGGCGCCTAACGTTTTATTATGTAACTCAAATTGAGTTTTTCCGTGACAGACGCTAAAAAATTTTCATTATCCAATAAAAGCATAACACACATATTATGTTATGTTATTTTCTTTAATTTTTATTTTTCTAGAAATAAGAAAATCTTTAATTTTATAAAAAACATCAAAATCTTTAATTTCTCTAAAATCCCAAACCCAAACCCTATATCTTTAAATTCCTCCCCTCCCACCACCGATTCAACCACCATTGGCTACCCTTGCTTTCGTCGGCCCCCCATGACTGAAAGCCCCATAATTTCGTCGTCAAAACCCGGCGAATGAACTGTCAATTGCTCCGTTGATGAACATCTAAAAATAAAAGAAAAAAGAGACCAATTGGGCTTCTAACCGACGGCTAGAGGGTGGGGGATGTTGAACGGTGAGGTACTCGATGCTTGGGTGGTGAATAGTGAACAGCCGACGTGTGGGGGATGCTGGACGGTGAGGGAAATGTGATTTGGGGGTTTGTTTGAAAGAAATTAAAACTTTGGATTTTTTTAAGAAATACATAATTTTAAAGTAATTCAAAATTAAATAAATAAATAAAACAGACCACGTGTCATGTTATAATTGGTTAACGAAAAAATTTTAACGGTCGTTGACGAAAAAATCTAATTTGAGTTACGGAATGAAATGTTAGGCACCAAAGTAGCCCGAAAAAACGTTAGGCACCAAACTAAAAAAAAATTATAAATTGGACACCTTTTTAACTATTAAGCTTTTTTTTAAATATAATTTTGTGAATTGTTCGGAAAAATATATAATTATGTATTGAGAAAAGGGTGCGGTTAGGTGAGACTTTATTGGCAATTCTCAACGGTGCCATGCTTTCATTTTAAGGCTAGGTTATAAATTAGTCACCAACTTTCTTTCACTCTGTTTTGGTCATTATTTTTTTAAATGATTTTATTATTAAAATTTTAAATTATACTTATTTGAGTCACTCGATTATTAATTATAAAAGGTATGATGATATAATAAATGGTGTGACGACATGTCAAAATAACATTGTTTTGGATCTCTAAAAAAACTACAAAAATATGTTGTTTTGCATCATTGTAAAAGCTAAAAAAAAATCTCAATCTTTTCTTTTTCTTTATTTTTTTTTCTTTTTTTATCTCCCTCTATTCAAATCGATCCAGATTTTAACCGTCACGTCGATTATTGATGACTGGTGAGTCTTAAAATTTCACTAAACATGTTTCACTCTTTTGAGTTCGATCTAGGGTTCATCTAACTGAATATCACCCTAAATTCTATGAATCTAATGTTGAACACTTTAATTTATTGTTCTGGTATCCCTGTCATTCATCGTTGGGTGAAACTTAAATAGAAAATTTTCTCTTCTTTCTTTTCGTTATTTCTTTTTCTCTAAGTGTTTTATACCTTAATCAGAGATGGACCTAGAGGGGGCTAAAAAGGACAGTTGCCCCCCTAAAAATTTAAATTTTTTATATGGTTTAATTTTTTTAAAAAATTTTCTATATATTTCCTATTGAAAATCTATTTTCGCTCTTCCTAAAATTTTATAAGTTTGTCCCTCTTAAAATTTTATAATTTCGTCTCTCCTGACATAAAATTTTGCGTCCGTCTTTGATTTTAATTGATAATTTTTTCCCAATGAAAGTCCTCTTTTTTCACTGCAATTTGTCTTCTTAACAAAATTTATCTTTGTTTTCTAAAAGATAGAACCATAGTCGTCTACTCTGTCGAATGAATCACTGTTAGATTTAGGTGTTGGGGTTAGTGGGTAGTGGTGGTCTTTGACGGTTTTGCTAGAGAATTCAATTAATGACCGACAACAATAATAATTTTGATTCGATCTCTGTTCTTTAATATCTTTAGTGACTTGTAATCTTCTAAGAGATACTTAGTTTATCTCACAAATTTTTAATTTTCAATTTGATTTATGATAAAAAAAAAAAAACAAACTTGCATGATTTGGAATGACATGTTGATGTTGGGAAGATGATAAAATGAAAGAAAAATAAAAAAAGAGAAAATGCGGTACATATAACACATGGTGTCCATATCAGAAAACAACAATCCATATGTAAGCAAAAACAAGTCATCTCACTTTGTTGTAGGGAAGTACTCGATGGGTGCGGGAGGCAGTCGCACACCTTAAATTTTTTAAATTCTTTTATAGTTTAAATATTTTTTATATTTTCTATTAATAATCTAATTTCGCACCCTTATATATTTAATATAATTTCTTAATAGTTCGTACCCTTATACAATAAATTTTGTGTCCGTCTAATGCTTGTTGTAGTGTTGTTACATATTTGATGTCTGAGTGAGCCTAACATGAGCAATATTAAGGTCCAATGATAAAATTGAAGTTTTTAAACTTAAGTGAATATAATAGAAGTGAGAAGAGTGAACAATAACTAGAGCAGGTGATTAAAATCTCTTGGTTGACATATTTTTTCTTTTAAGTTGTGGATTCTAGACCCATTAGGAGTAAAATTTTTTCTTCTCTACTCCCTAGGTAGAAATTGTTTAAAAAATAAAAATAAGAAAAAAGTTCAAGGATTGAATAGGTAATTATCCTTAATTTAATCATCAATTTGTGACATGCATGTGTTTCTGAACGTTGATTTTAGGTCAATAATTCATTAGAAATGTTGAAATTTGTGGAAAAGTAGGTTGAAAGTACACATCGCGATGATTTTATTTTGATTTTGTATTCCCTCATATTGTCTAAACTAATAAAGTTGTTTACAATTTTCTAATATATATTTCTTTCCAATTTTTGAACATAATAATAATAATAAGCTTTGTTGAATAAAAAATTAGTCTATAAATCAGAAGAGAAACGCATACGCATGTGCCTAGTTTTCATGCCATTTTTTTACGTTGAGATTTTTTTTGCAAGGGGAAGGGATCAACTGTTATCCGGAGATAAAACTTGAAACCTATATTGGTTAAATTTTTTTAATAAAAAATCATATTTTATTGAGATAAATATATAAAGGTTATATTTTGATACATAAGCTTTGTAAAAAAATTATACAACCCTTCATATTTAAGTTATAAAATTTAAAACTTACATTATTAGCTCTAACACCCTAAAATCAAAATTCTAAACCCTAAACTTTAAATTATAACTATAAACATTAAATTTTACACCATACAACTTAAACCCCTAAAAGCTAAACCACAACCTAAATCTCAAAACCCTAAAATTAAAAAGTTTGTGTAAACTAAAATTTATATAAACCCAAAACATAAAAAAGAATTTTAATAATTAAGATCATTAAGAAATTTTATACATAAGAAATAAAACATGAAAACTCATAGAGTTTGAAAAAAAAATCAAAAGTTTCGATTTATTGTGGTCTTCATCATCTATAGAAATCTAGCAAACATATTTTTTGTCTTTATTTTACTAGATGCTTAAGTTGTAATATAAAAAAGATGACTAAACAAAATCAAGCTGGCAGATTTCTCCGTTAAAAGTTCTAAAAATACTAATAAATAATCACAAGAAAATATCTGATCATACGAGACTGCCGACATTTTCTAATAATAGACATGAATTGTAATGACGTCGCTACACAAACACTAAACTACCACAAATATAAACGAAAATTGTACTATAAAACAGTCGAAAAACGTGTTGACAAAAGATTAATCGAAAGCTTAATGCAAGTCTTTGTTATTTCACTCGTTATTCAATTGATAATGATTGAGATTTGGATCTAAAATTTAATTAACTAAGATAAATAGTAAATTTGGATGCAAGTTGATTTACTTTATTATTTTTATCATAAAGTTTGATTTGCTTTATGCATGTGTTTTGTAATAAAATAATAATGGTTATTTTTAAAAAAAGCTGATTTGCTTTACACGTGTTTTGGAGAATAAAATAAAAAATGACTTTAACGTCACACTTTTTAAAGAAATGTAAAAAAAGGTTATTTTAATTTGTAAAATTATTATATAATATAAAGAAAAATCCAAAAGCAATTTATTATTATAAAATATTTTTTTTACCTACAACGAACCTGATAATAAATCATCGTTTATTTATTTATCATCTCACTTTGACTATTAATTTCAATAAATTGATATATAAATTAGTGTATGTAATCAAAATATTCAAGGTAGATATTGACTATTGGGGCTTATTTAGGGGAAAAGGCCATTAATTAAAAAAAATGGAAAATGGTCCATACAAAAAATTATTTAGAAAAATAATCATTTTTATAGTACTGAGAGTCGGGTTCAAGTGGCGGCGGCTTCCGTGGTGGGGGATTGCAGGCTACTGTCGGCGACTTTGAATTTTTTTTTTTTTGCATGTTGAAAATAAAATAAAATAAATTAAAATTAGAGAAACTAAAATGAAAATGTACATAAATACTTAAATCAAAACGTGCATTTATCCTTTTTTTACTTAAACAATATGTTTCCGTAATCATTAAAATTTTTTTTTACATTTTAGAGACCAAAATGAAATGAGAGAGACTATAACATAGATTATTTTAAAGTATATTAATGTTTGAACAATGAATACGATATCAAACATAAAAATGTGATAACTTTGTGCTCGGGTGTTAAATTGAGGCAATTTTTTAATTTATATAACTTTTTAAGAGCTACACGTTAGCAAAGAGACGTAATCACCTTGTCGTTTTCATCCCGAAAAACATCGTTTTGGCCTTCAGTTTTAAATTTTTTATTTTTAACAAAAATTTAAATCCTGCCTTCGATCTTTTATAACTTGACATGCTTAACATTTCAAAATTTTGTATAAAAATATATCATTATTCATAAGAATTCGATGTGTGCACTTTCACCGCATTATGAAAAATTCATTTTGATCCTTATAGTTTTTATTTCCTTTCAGCTGGGTCCTATAATTTTATCACATGACCGAAATGAAATATTTTAAGAATGTATATAAGATTACACAATTTCTAAATACATTATAATTACACAATTACAATAAATATGTTTGTATTTTTTAAAAAAATTTAGTTTAATTTCTTTAATTTTAATTCTTTTTATTTTATTCGCACTTTACGACTATCAACAACTCCTCCACCCCATGAAATCGTCACCACGAACACGACTCCCCTTTATTACTTTAGAAAATAATCACTTTCTTATTTGTATGGTCATCTTCAATTTTTTTTAAATAAATGGTTTTTTCAAATAAATCAGATGTTGATATAAATATATACGCCAACTTATCAGGTCTATTTGAATTTTGAGATGTATAATAATAATAATAATAATAATAATAATAATGTGAAACAAAAAAGAATTCGATTGCAGACCTGACATTATCCCATACGGCCATACCCTAATAAATTATTAAGCAAACATGGGTCACACATCATTAACTCATTAATTAAATTTACTTATAAGTCCACGAAATAGGATTAAATATGTGATGTATTGGCAAAACAATATTATTTTAATCTTGATTGACAGTATTAGGTTTTAGATTTAATTATAGACCACTCCTTTCTTCTTGTCAAAATCAATTACAATCTTTTTGTAATTTTTCTTTTGACATTTTAAATTAGATAAATAAATAGTACCAGTAAATTATTATGATTGGGATGGTGTGAAATTTACCGTACATAATTAATTGGTTACCCAGCTGTCTCAGATTGGGACACGTTTACCGAGTAGCATGTGAAACTTTTGAAGGGTGTGTTGAATGACAACTAATGAAAAATGTGGTGGGTTTGGAAGTTGTGGCTCATGTCATGTCGTCACATGGGAGTAACCATCGGCTGCTAAGCCATGATGATGTCAACAAGTGGATATACTCAAGATTTTACGTTAAAAAGTACGAATTGTAATATATATATATATATTATAATATTAAAATATGTAAAACTTTTTTTTATCAAAAATATATAAAATTAAATTATTAACAAAAAAATAATTAAATTATATAAAATTTTCAAAAATACGACCGCTTTTCGAATATACCGGTAGTTCTCTAATGGGAAATCCACCAACTTTGCAAATTGGTATAGATGGGAATAGAGATAGCACAGACCGAGTTAGTTTTTTTGGCCCACTCGAACTCAACTTTAAAATTAATATATTAAATTCGAATTTGACCTGAATTTATTTTTTAAAAAATTCGATCCAACCTAAAAATGAATATCATAAATCTGACCTAACCCGACATATTGAAGAAAATTAATTTCAGGAACCTAATTTTAAAAAAATCAAGAGATTTAATTGTAAAAAATAATAATTTTAAGGACTAAATTATAAATAAAAATTTAATTTTAAAGACCTAATTATAAATGTATGTATGTATGTGTGTGTATATATATAGTGTATTATTATAAATATACCTAAAAAGTTTAAGAAAAAATTACACAATGAATCTCAAGTCGGGTCAAATGTTTTACATCCTAAACCCAAATCTAAACCCTACTTAAACCTAATTTTTTATTAAAAAATTCGATCAAGTCAGGTAAAATGCCTATCCCCATGATGGGAAATGGGTGGGTGAATCATTGCGTCGGGCTTTATTATTTGAATATTTTCTTTTGGGATAAATATTAGAAATTCACCCTTTTAAACAATATTTGAAAAAAATATCCTCTTTCAGTTCACGTAGGTCAAATTCGCGTTAGATCAAATGCAGGTTTGAAACTCGCGTTTGACTAAATGCAAGTTTCGTATTAAGTGAATAGATAAAAAAATTAATTTACTAAATTTTTATTATATAGAACTCACGTTTGATTAAACACAAATTTAATTTACATAGACTAAATGAGAGGTATTTTTTAAAATTTTGTTCAAAGAAGGGTGAATTTTCAATATTTATCCGAGAAAAAAATATTCAAACAATAAAAAAGCCGCCACACTCATGTGCAAGCTCACCTTGTAAGAAAAAAAATAGTATTAAAAACTGAAAACCAACAAATCAACAGTAATTCATCTATGGTTAAAAAGTGGGGATTGGGGAACGCAGGGCAGCCCCATTTGTATTTAATTTAGAAGGCTTAACGGTAGAAATGTGTTAAAATGATTTTTTTTTAAAATTAGATGTCTAAACTTTATTTTGAATTAAATTAGTATTTAATATTTTATTTTATAATTCAAATTAATTTTTTTTTGTAAAAGAAGTTAAAATTTTCTGTTTTTAAATAAAAACACGACACGTGATATGTTTATGTTATTTTTTTTTAATTTAAAAAATAAAAAATAATTTTATAAAAAAAACTTAAAATCTTTAATTTCTCTAAGAAAATCTCGAACCCTAGCTATAAATAATTAAATCCTAAAATTTATCTCATTCGATCACCGATTCAACCTCCATTAGTCACTTTTACTTTCGTCAGACCCTTACGATTAAAATTTTTATTATTCCGTTATCGAAAATCGACGAATGAATCATCAATGTTTTGTCAACAAACATTCAACAATAAAAAAGGTCGATAGAATTTTTGACAGACGGTTAAAAAGTGAAAGATGCCAAAATAATAAAGTACACGACACTTGGGTTGTAAATAGTGAACTACCGACATATGAGGAATGCCAGATGATGAAAAAAATGTGATTTGAAAGTTTTGTTAAAAGAAATTAAAACTTTCAGATTTAAAAAAATTTATATTTTTTTTAAAATTAAAATTTAAATAAATAAAAATCCAAAACACGTGTGATGTTATAATTAAATGTCAAATTTTTAACGTTATTTGAGGAAAAAAATCTGACTTGAGCTATAAAAATAAATATTAAATACCAATTTGGCATGAGTCACATACCTACCTAACCGAAAAAATATATAGTTTGAGCACATTTCCTAAGCCTTATTAGAATAACAACTTACGGTAGAATGACAAAGATTTTCATTTAAATAAAGATTAATCGATGATAAATCTTAAATTGGATCTTTCAACGATTCATTCGTTCTATTCTTATAAAAAAATATAGATATTCGTTTGATACAATAAATTTTCAATCTAAATATATATTAATTGATAAATTTAACGATTATTAAAATATCATAAGATTGGAGACATCCTGTTACTGTGTATTTTATGAGGGGTTTAATGAACTGGATGGAGATGGTGGGTGCATCTATCACCGTAATTAATTCCCCTTCAAAACTCAATGGAAAGCCTGTAAATTTATATATAAAAAATACAAAATAAGATGGAGCTAATGCTTTTCACATACATATACAAAACCCAGAACATTACTGCATGTTTATACATACCAAACCTCGAACAACTCTCTACACCTCGGATGATTTGGCTTGTGGCGGTGGTGTTGAGGCCGTAACTGAACCAGGCGGTGGCAAAGGCGGCCCGAAATATTGAGCAGCTCTTTCACTTCGACCCTGAGCTCTACCAAGAAGATAAAAGGCAAGGGCTAGGATTAAGATCAGCAAGATCAATGGAAAAGAGATCACTAAAACAAAACCCATTGGACTGTAAAATTTATAAACTCCCCTTTGAAATTAAACAAAGTTGCTTTCCATGGATAGAGGTGGAAGATGATAAATAATGATGTGGAAATAAGGTTTTGGACTTTAAGGTTCGTAATCATCCACGTGTCTCCATAATAATTTGACTTCTATGGTCCCTTTATTTTATTCAATTTTGTCTTCTGGGCAGATTTTAAAACCCCAAATTCCAATTCAGCCACAGTTTGTTATTATGGATCATTTCCAGTTTTTGTTCTGAACCCTGTTTTTTACTAGATTTCTGCTGCAATTACAACTTATCCAGTATATTTCGAATCCTCTGCGTATATATCACATACATGGAAAATTAAATTTGCAGCACTGACTTTCAATACAGAGTGTGGGGGAGGAAGAAATGGTGGGGGTTGATAGTTCTTGTGAGAGAGTCAGTACATCATGAGCTGCCTTTCAAAATCGAACAGCTCGACAAGCATGAACTGGGAGCGGAAACCGAAAACGAAAGCTGCTAGCTGTAAGAAGCCAACATTGGGGCTGTTGTTGGAACCTTGCGTGATACGGTCCCCTCAAGGGTGCCGACTTGTTTGGTTGACAATCGGCGTTTGTAGCGTTTAAGGACGGATGCCAAGTTCTCAGTACCTGTTCGACCCTTCCGGCAAGATATAGCAATCTCCACATCCTTAATTATATCCAAGAGCGTCGATGCAGTTGTAGTCTTACCCCTGCCAGGTTTTGAAGCTGGGGGCAACGATCCATTTGGAGGACTTAACTTTTGCTGATATTCCACGGGGATTTTAAGGCAGAAGCATGGGGACACCGAGGATCGATGCTTTGTAAACGCAAGATCTATCACACCCTGTTATTGAGGAACGGTCACAGTTAATTTTACCAAAAAATGAGTAATAGAATTGACTACTATATATTTATTAAATAATAAGAACTACTAGTAGAAGACACTCCCACTGGGAAGTGGGTGCATACAGTGAAAATGAAGCTAACGGTGCAATTGGAGCATTTTGATGCAACCTCGTAATGGCTCTGTTTGAATTCAGATGGAAAGCTTTAAGAAGAAACAATTGTGAAATAATAGTCCGCCCACTCGATCGTTAGTACTCAAATGCTACAGGAATGATGGTGTCTCATACAACAATTATGCAAATGGATACGCATGAACTAGATAAGGAAGAGACTATAAAAATATATACCTGAAGTCGATTAAGGACATAAGTGTATTTTCCCCATAGGTCTGGTCGGCTTTCCATCAGCGAGAGATCAAGGATCCGGTGAATGCACCACACTCCAAAGCTTATTATTAAATCAGCTTTCCATATGCAGCCCTCCCCGCAACGAGAAACCGAAGAAATTGAAAAGTTCGCAAATCTTGAAGCGTTACTCTTTGGTGTTGAATCATAACTCCTTTCAGATGACAGGTACTGGGATTCACCCATGTGAACAACCTGGTTTGCTTGCTTAGCTTCAGCATCATAAAGAAACCTCTCCCTGGCTGCTACACGGTCGATTAAATCTTCATCAGCTCCATCATTTTGTCGAAACAACCAGTCAGACCCATCTAATTTCAAGAGCCTTAATATACAATGTCGGAAAGATTGAAGGAGCTTGGACTCTAAATCCAGACCAGAAGCAGTATCCCGAGTTAATGAGTTCAACCCACTTCCAAGTGCTTCACTGCCAGCAGTTTGTCTTTTCTCAGCTACACCAAACTGCTCAAAAGGTTGTCTGGACCAAAGAGATCCCGTGCCTAGACTGGCGCTCAACTGTAGGGGCAAAGAATCTCCGTAACCCTTTAATTTATAAGGCTCGTCAAAGGCCAATGGAACTCCTGCTCTTGATCCAGTATTTGAATACATGGATGCTTGATAATTTGTATGACCAGTTGTCGATCCATATCCAATGGGATTGTCCCACTGAGCACTCTTGTCAGACATGTACATATTCCGATGAGGAACAGAGAGTCCAGATATGTCCGGTAAGCTGTGATACTTCTTGGAATTGACTGATAAGCCAGATTTACCATTAGTTCCAGTGGAGTTGATGTCATAATCAGACCTTTTGGATTGTAATGGAGTATTTCTAGAAACCGCAGCATTCTGAAATCCAGCGGCTTGAACAGGAGTTATCCGATTTTGCAGTTTTTGCCCTAATGCAAAAGCCAGGGAGTCTGTGTAATTTGTAGGGGCGAGGGCTGGAGATTTTGAAGCAGGTAATTCCATTTGACCATTCAAGAAATCAGAGCTTTTATCCTTAGCAATTCGATTGAGATAAGATGCAATCTGATATCCATGAACTGTAGCTGGTTGATAGTCCACTGCGTCAACAGATGGTGCAGCACGCAAACTAGAGTACCTCCTTTCACTGGAATCAATATGTTGACTTGAATTTTGCACATAAGCATCCAACAACTGCATGTGGTTTGACCACAAGGGCAAAGATCCTCTCGAATACCCAAACGGCGAATCAACACTGTTTGATACCTTCAGTTGCTTCGGAGATTCATACAGACCTGAATTAATAGCATCCGATCCTCTTCCTCTGACACATCCCCCGTACTTCTTTCCAGTTGTATCCACTTTAAATAGTTTTGAATCAATGCCTAATAAAACATCTAATTTCTTCATCTTTGCTTCTGGGATTGGTTGCCCATGAAAATCATACAATTGTCCCCAAAATTCATCAAGAATAGCAGCTAATTGACGCCTTGCAGCACGGCCTAATCCTGCTAACCTAGAGAGACTTCCAGTTCCATTCCCACCATCATCGCTTTTCCCACTGAGGCTCCTAAATGATGGAGGGCCATCTAGTGTCAAAGAGGACATACTTCCGGAAGGAGGTTTGGATGGTTCTTCAGGTTCCCAACTATCTCCATCATCATCTTTTTCTTTCAACAAATCTCTCTCTAGACTCGCTGTTTTCTCCACAAGCTTCATCGATGCAATCTTCAGAGTCTTGGTGCCTGGTAAATCATCATTGACTACCTCATTAACTAGAGTGGGAGCTGACTCGACTATGGATGTCAACTCCTGGGTGTTACAAGCAGAGGGGCTAGGAAATATACTATCAGAATTATCATTAACAGTAGTGATATGTATTTCCTGGTCAGGCTCCATAATTGTTTCAGGCAAATCCAGATCATACTTTTGAAAAGATAAATCTGAATGACTCTCGATAGACTTTTCTGGTGTCGATGACCTTTCCTGCATACAAGCAGATTCCTCTCCGTGATATCTAGTTTCGCATAAATCATTTTCCACCCTATCAATAACTACCTCGGAAACAGTTCTGTTCAAAGCCCATTTCGATGCATGAGATTTACTTCGGGAACTAGATGATTTTAAAGGAGTAGCCGCTAGCCAAAGCATCAGAGAAAACGATGCACAAGCAGTAACAAGAAGAACAGTAAAAGGAACTGACATGCTAATTCCAGCATTCAATCTCAAATTATCAACCCAATCACTATTTCCAAATATCATTTCTACCACAAAAACCATCTTTAAGCCCAGCATCCCCATGAATGTTACCAGAGCTAGGAACTCCACGATCGGAGAAATCTTATAAACACCCATAATCGGTCTTGATGAGGCAATCCGAAACAGGGGGATTACTGAAGATGGAAGCAGAAGAGCTACCATAACCTGAGCAAAGATTAGCAATTGATATATCCCTTCAGCTCCAGAAGTCCACACACAATAAAGTGCCGGGACCATTGCCGTAATTCTGATTGTTGCTCGATGAAGCCAACCAGGTAAGTCAAGCCCAAGACAATCATGCAAAACAACTTGCCCACCGAGATTCCAGGCTGATGCAGTGATTTGATTAGATAAGAACAGAACCAGCAGAAAGATTATGGGCACTATACCATTCCTAAACACCTGTTTCAAACATTTTTAAAAGAAACTTATTAACACCCACGGTTGAATTGTGGAGCAAAATTTAAGCATGATTCTCATAATAACCAACGGCATATCTGAAAACAGGGGGAAAAGAAATAACCTGTTCCATTAGTGACATTGCATCCTGAAACGTAACCAAGACAAGGCCTTCACTGTTGAACACACTTGCAGCTGAATTCATCAGCACATAATTTACCAGATAAATACCACTGAAGGCACATAAGATGGCAAAAAGATGGCTATGACATAAGGCACTCTTAGAAATATTTGGTGGTCCCTGATGCTGCCGTGAACACGAAAACAAAATTTTGAGAAAATTGACAATGAATCACATAAAATAAAACCATATGAATAGCAAGCGTGAAATAGATAAGGTGCACTTATTGGTTCCACAGTTTGAGAGTGGTACTGCCTATAAAGTTTAAGCATGGTGTAATAGACATCGAAATACCCTATACTTGGGAATGATGTCATAAGTGTAACAACCCCATCATTCGAGAGACTAATCCACCAAATACAACAAAGTTATGCAACAACATGATCTGGAAAAATGCCTGAAAACAGGAATTGATGAGAGAACCAACATAAATAGTATAGTTAAGCCAAAATCAATTGTCCGATTATCATTAATTAGTACGATACTGTTTGACCTTCATGTATCCCACTAAAAGGTTATACAACTTGTGTCTGATTACTGTTGAGGTCAATAGCAGTATTATTACAGCAGAGATATATTCAAGTGGGACATGAACTTCTCACTAATATCATCATTTAATGAAAATTAATACTTGACAAACTTAAGTTCAATTTATCTGAAAGAATATGATCCCTTAGAAACAAAGAAATACACGCGAAGCTACAAACATAAGTTAAAAATGTATACAAACACCTTTCAGAATGCAGGGAACCAAAAAATTACAAGGACGTCATCAATGTGGTTAAAGATTCTAAAAAGACATCTAAAATCCAAGTATAGTTGTTAACAAACATGTATCAAATTCTTAGTAAAAGTAAGTTCCCAAAGAATATAGGATTTGCCAATCCATTGAAGCTCAAATGTATACAAACACCTTTCAGAATGCAGGGAACCAAAAAATTCAAGGACGTCATCAATGTGGTTAAAGATTCTAAAAAGACATCTAAAATCAAAGTATAGTTGTTAACAAACATGTATCAAATTCTTAGTAAAAGTAAGTTCCCAAAGAATATAGGATTTGCCAATCCATTGAAGCTCAAATAAGAGGACCATATACAAGATTAATGTACATGCATGCATGTATACATTCCAATAAGAGATACCTGAACAATAAAAGAATGTAAGTAAAAATTGTGAGGCATGATGCTTGCTCCAAGGAGACTCATCAGGGCAAATGCACTCTCCCCACTCAACTTTGTGAGCATCCCCGTCATGGAGAGAGAAATTTCTGGTTGACTGAAGAGCACTCCGAAAAGATAAGAAAGCAATATGAAACCTGCCGCATATATGCATAGGAATCTTGCCCTACGGTGATCCTAAATATTGAAAACTGATCAGATTTTGGTGATGTTATGAGAGAGATTATGTAATAAAAGAAGCAGTTTAGCTTACCAGGATGGTGGCAAAAACTGGGAATAAAACAGCATCAAGAGCAGCTAAAAAAACTCCAACGGACAAATCCACCCCCAAGAGAAGATTAATACCATGTGCAACACCCAAAACCTGGTAAAATAAGGATATTTGTTGTGAGAACAGAATAAACATCAATGTATATGAAGCAAATCACAAATTTCAGCGGTCTTAGTTCCAATATTAATTGCAAAAGCAGCTGGGTGTTATAGAAGTTCATCAACAAGAAAACTACCATGGTAAGGTCCAAGACAACCATGGAAAGCTCTGCTTGAACTCCCAAGAATATAGGAGTGGCTTTATCGTACTCATCACTGCAAATCTGTCATCACCAAATGAAAAGATCAAACCAGCATCATCAAAAGGGCAAAGAGACATCCACGCCCCCACCCCCCCCACACAAAAAGAAATGAAGCATGCATGAAAAGAGTGAACTATACCCGAGCAAGATCTCGTCCGGTCACTATACCAATTCGAGCAGATAGGTATTGAAACAAAATGGCAGCACAGTTAAAAAGAAGCATGGGGGCTACCAGATCAAAGCCAAAACGTGCGCCTCCTTCAACAGTTGCAACCCACTTTCCAGGGTCAACATATCCAATTGATATTAGAAGAACAGGTAGAACAGCAGGAAGCATCCGATTAAGAACACCTGGTTGGTGGTTAGCATTCCCTGTCTCGGCTTCCATGTTTGAAAGTATAAATTTAGGGAATATGCAAGACACAGTACAGTAGAGAATCTAAATAATTCTTCAGACTGGCAAAAGAACCTCTAATGCCAAAAAGCTACACAATTACACGCTTGCCCATGTTAATTGAATCACCTAAGAGGATTTACTACCCATTTAACCCATCAGAACACATCCAGCAGGACACTGGCAACTTCTTTAACTAAACATGATTTTCCACGATGAAGTGACAATCCAGCCCGTTTTCTTGAAGCTTGCTAGCAAAGGAGGGTACATCTAACAACAGCCCCGTTACAGAAGGACTAGCAGGCATCTAAAATTAACTTTCCAGAATCAGTGCAACAGCAACTGCTAGCAAGGCAAAATTCCAGCCCCAGATGCTAATCTAATGCTTGCAATGCAATCAGTCCATGAAACGAACAACAAAGATACCCAAACAGATTCCTCTTCTGTAGGCACCTGCGAAGTAAAAAACTGACTAAATCAGTCAAACTGGATAAACTACCATAAACCTTTGAAACTTAATACAGGGCAAAGAATCAAAGTCCAAAGAACCAATCAACATCGAAAAATGATGGTCAACTGTCAACCGATATGTAGTACAACTCAGAAATAAGCCATTTGAAGCAACTTCAAAACAATATATGCTCCAAATACAGATATCAAACCCTGAGGGAGTCCACATACAGTGAACCTCATAATTTTTACCAACTGGCATATTTAACTAGTTTATTCACATAAAAAAGGGTAAGGTGAATTAATTCAAGCAGGCAAGTATTCAACATCATTACAAATCCACTCTCTAAGCTAAGTTTCACCATTAATGCAGAACAGTGGTAAAGATCAGCACACAAAACAATTCAATCCAAAATAAAATCTTGACTTAAAAAGACCAGCTCAGATCTTCCTCAAACGTCACAAAGCAAGCAATAGTTCAAAAAACCCACCAAAAATAGTAAAGAAACCCAAAGTGAATTGAACATCCATAAAGCTAAAAAATGGATAAAATCAAGTTCCATGAATCTGATTCAGCTCAAGAACTAAAATAATAAAAATAATAAAAAACCCAGTTTGCATCATTTCAAGCCAGATTAAACATAAAGTGAGAAAAGTCCTAAAATAAAAATAAAACAGTTTGCAGAATTTCAAGCTAAATAAAACTAGATATTTGAGTAGGGTTTTTGGGAAGGTAAAAGAAAACAAGTTTTGGTTTTACCTCTACGGTAAAGTTTACAAGAAAGGGTTGCTTTTTCTGGAGCTTATCAACTCTATCTGCTATCCTTTTCTCTGCAATCGTAAGTTAGAGTTGAATCAAAGTAGATCTCCAAGAAATGATTTTTTTTCACAAACGAGAAAGAAAGAAAGAGTAGTTTTTTTGAAAGAGAGGAATATTGATCTATTAAATATTATATATTTCAAATCATGTTAGAGAGAGAGAGACAAAGTGTATACATTATGAAAAAGAAAAACAAAAAGAAAAGTCTTACTTTTGCTACTAATCAAAGCCAATCAAAAGAAAGCAAACAAAAGCCATACACAGGGATCCGACACTTGTATAGTGTGTATTCATATGAGTGCTTTTATTTACTTGTTTTTTATCTCTAAAAATATCAAAGTCTAATTTTCTATTTTTAGTCTTAAGTAAATATCTTTTTATCATTTGCAAATATCTTTTAATATTATTTGTTGTGTAAATTTTATGAAACATAATTATAATATAATATAATATAAGAGGGTAAAGATTCAATTATACTGTATAAAAATTTAAAATTTTCGTTATTTTTGAACCAAATGAGTATAAATTTATGATTCTGATTATTATTTTTCTTTAAATTTTTTCATTTTTACATTCATTCAATTTGCACTCATTTAATAATCCAGAATCAATATAAAATTATAAGATTTTATATTGTACAACTAAATCTTATCTCTAATATAAAATTAATATACATTAGAAAAAATAGTTGCACAAGTGATATTGTCAAATGTTTCATTATTTATTTTATAAATATTATTAAAAATAATATATAATATTATTTAAATTCTGCTTGTGAAATTATTATTATTTTTGATAATATATTAAATAATAATCCATAATATAATGGTGGAAGAAGTTTGCAATTTTGACTTGTCGAAATGGACAATAATTGACTCCAACCAATTATTGTTTGGCTTATCTGTTTAGGCACTACCAACCCTCCTTAGTTTGTATTGTTTTTTTATTATTTTAGGCATAATTTTTTTTGAAAGTATAAATTTTAAATGACAAAGAAAATAATACATGATTAAAATGAAATAAAAATAGACGAACTTTTTGATATATTTTGAAAATAACAGTAATTTCTTAATTTTAGAGAGAAAAAACAGATATAAATTAGGAATAAATTTTGTAAGAAGAACCAAGGGATATTTTCAACTTTCATTAGTACTTCAAATTGAGATGAAGATATTTTTCAAATAGTTTACAAATTGTGTATAAAGTTTTTATTTTAAGTAATTAATTAATGAAGCAAATTGTTTTCTTTGGTAAGGAAGTTAGCAAATTTTCCAAAAAAATTTCCAAATTTGGTACTATGAAATTAACATTTTTTAATTAAGAATTAATGCAATGCATTGGCGAAAAGTGTCAAATACCCAAATTAAGACATAATTTGAGATTTTTTTTTTTTAAATATCAAACACCCAAATTAAGACATAGTTTAAGATGTTTTGGATGGATTTATTACGGCCATAACTGAAAGGATGAAGTTAAGCTCTTCTTACCAAATCCAATGGGGAAAAGGTTTATGTTAGGAAGACAAATTAGCTGATGCATATATTGTTTGAGAAGATTATGGCAGTCAATAATGTACCCATAGTCATATTAGTCTAAAACCCTAGTTTGAGTCTAGAACGGACGACACACATTGTTATACGTTAATGCTACACCACTACATATTAAAAATGAGTGAACTACACTCATGATCATTGAGTTATTATCTCGATTCTGTTTTGACCATCAATCTTTGAGTTATGATCTGACAGTTAAATAAATTTGTATAATTATACATTTCGTCCTCCTTATTTATACATTCTATCAATTTAATCCTAATTTTAATTTAATAAAATACTTTAATCATTGTAATACCCCAATATTAGCTTAGTGACTAAAATGCAAGGAACTAAAAGTTAGTGGTTTTAGTTTACTGACTAAAACGTAAAATTTTAAAGTTTGGTGGCCAAAGTGAAAAGTTAGGAAAAGTTCAGGGACTAACATGGTAATTTCCTCAACAAATTATTTTATTAGTATAAGTGTAAATCGGATTGAATTAAGTACCTTGACGTCGGTTTTTAGAATAAAGATGGAGAAAAAGGTACTGAAATTGGATCGAATAAAATTTTAAGTGTGCTCAGGCCGGAGAAATTTTAGGATGGGTGACCTCTGGGAAGATTCAATAAAAGTGCTTCTGATTAGTATTTTGGACTCAGTAAGAATAGAAAAGATTCACATGGATTATCGATAAAGGAATTTTAAGAGAATTTTGTTTTATGAAGATTTTTGATAATTATCGGAATAATAGATTGATTTAGGAAAATTCAGTCTAAGTTTTGAAAAAGGAAGATTTATTGAAATAATAGAGTTTATTTCTCGAATATGGAATTTTTGGATTAAATCTATAGTTTGGAAAAGGGTAAAATTGTAGTAGAAGTATTTTATGAATATCGGGAAGTCAGATCGAATCAAAATTTTAAAGATTGATTTAAAAGCTATGGAAAAGTAATGGAATATTATTTTGGGAATATTCTATTATGGTTGGTTTGATTTCAACTAGATTTCAACTAGTATGGTTGGATTTTTACTAGAAAGGCTAACTAGTAAATATTAAATTAGTTGGAGGATAAAAGGGACTTTTTACCCTTATTTTGTTGAGATAATTGATTATTTAAGATAAGATAATATAAGTGTTATGGTATTATTGGTTATAATTCATGGAAAAATAGTTATTATTATTTAATTTGGTGTTAAAAATGCCATTTGGCATTAAAATAAGAAAGAAAAGTTGGAAAAAAATTTCTCATCATCTTTTTGCTCAAGCCGTGGGGTTCCAACATAAGGTGAGAATGTTTTCAATTCAAATTTTAAGCTTCTATGGTTAGATTTAAGCTTGAGACATGAAATAGGAATTTAATCTACATTAAATTCTCTATATTTTGGTATAAGTTTCACTTAGTTTCCATGTCTCTAAGATTGAGTTTGGTGATTAAGGTTGATGAAGAGTATGATGGAATCTTAAGTTTTTATGGTTTTTCATGTTGGAAACATGCTTGTGGTGTTGTTTCTATGGTTCAAATGTTGAAAATTCCATGGAAAAAGTTTAGGTGACCATTCAGTTATGATGAAGAAATAAGGGAAATTCTTGCAAAAATTTGTTTGATGATGGAAATGATGAGAATGATGTTATATAAGTGTGATTTTGTTGTTAGGATGAAGAAATACCTATGTTATTGAATTATGGAAAATTAGGGTTTATGCTAAGTTTGGAATTGTAATATGTGATTGAAGGAAGAATGAATTAAAGTGATGATATAAGGTGTTTAGAATAAAAGTCCCTAATTATTTTGCATTAGGGACCAAATTGTAAAATTTGGAAAGTTTAGGAACTTGATGTTTGAGCTTGTTTTTGAAGTATACTGGGTTGAAAAATTAAGTTAAATGATTTGAGAGTTGATTTTGAAGTTTATGGTGATTTTAGGACCAAATTGGAATTTTTAGAAATTATAGGGACTAAGTTGTAAATTTTTAAAATTTGGGTCCTAAAGTGTAAATGATGAAAAATGTAAGGATTAGGCTTGAAATGGTGGTTGGAAGCTTAAAACTGTCCTTAGGGACTAAAATGTAAATTTTGGGAAAAGTTGGAAATTTAAAGAAAAGTATGAGAAATATTGATTCGAATATAGAATGTTTTATTGGATCAATTTTTGTAAATAATGGATAGTTATTTATTTACTTTCCATTATTTTATATGGATTAAGTATATTCTAACATATACTTTGAAATGATATATGTTATTTTATTGTAGATACCGATAAAGATCGAGGTTGTATTAGTAGCCGGGAAAAGAACTAATTCGAGAATGATATCGAATAGTGAAGGAAATCTTTGCAAGGATAAGGTGAGTGCATACATGTTTTAACTTGTATGTTTGTTAACATGCATTTTTTAAAAGTAAAGATTTATTTTTATAAAGCATGACATGAATTTTAGCATGATATTTTATTTTAATGATTTAAAGATTATGATACATTTTCATGCTTATATATGTTTTATAGCTTGATAAATGCATTACAAAGTTATTTGATGAAATTTTTAAGTGGCAGTATAAAATGAATGTTATAAAGTATATTGGAGTATGAACTGCTCCAGTATAAAGATGTTTTACATAATGTATATATGTATGTTTGAAAGTATGGAATTTGGGTTACTTGCCATTAACTGCAGGAATTGTTTTTAAAAGTTTTCCTTTGGTAATTATAATGTTGAGTATTGTATTATAAAGTTATTGACACTTTATTGTGTCTCGACACTTCCTTGTGTATACGAGTAAGATATTGACACTCTTATGTGTCTCGGCACTTTATTGTGTCTACGAGTAAGTTATCGGCACTTCTATGTGTCTCGGCACTTTAATGTGTCTACGAGCATGATATTGACACTTTATTGTGTCTCGACATTTCAATGTGTCTACGAGTAAGAAAAGAATAATACAAGTCACTTGATAATTACTATGGGCTATATGATGTCATATGATAACTATATGGTTTTACAAGATAACATATGCTTTTATGTTAAAGAATGATTACAACATGCTTTACTGCATAAATATTCCTGCATTACAAGTTATATGATTTATTGATTATCATGCATTATGCCTCACTAAGATAACATATCAACAGGTTATTTTAGTATATACGACTTCCTTATTTTGTATGAATAGTGTCATGTATAAGATAATCTACTTATTTTGTTTTAAATGTTTTTAAACCGGCCTGCCTTGCAAAGGTTTTGTACTTGTAAAATTAACGGTATACTATATGTATAATTTTGATATATATTATGTTAGGATCTTGATATGATAATATAATGATTAATATGTTATATGAAAATTTTTATTAGTCCCCATTTTTGAACGTAAAAATGTTTTTAAATCACTGTGACATTTCTGACTCGTGTTCAGTGTACGAATACGGGAAGGGGGTGTTACAATCATGCAATAAGATCGTGACACATGTCACCATATTATTGGTCCAATTTTAAACTTTCAATAAATTTATTTTCCTTCAAGCAAGTTGTGATATGTGTCACAATTAGGTTGAAGAAAATAAATTTAATTTAATACATTTAAGCGTACTCGAAAATGCTTTTTCTTCTAAAAATCTTAGTTTTTTCTTTGCCAGTCGCAACCTCTTTTTTCATTAGTTTCATTGGCCAGTGGTCGGCAATCGATCTTAGTATTGATTGTCGACCACCAGGGTTTATTCTTTTTTTCATACTTTTAATAGGAATCTCTGCCTTTGTGGCACGCGTTCTATATGTCATTGTGACAAGCTTTTTCTTTGTTTTCTGGTTTGTTTAATCCGTGGTTTTGGCATGATTTCAGCATACCTTAGTGTTCGTTTGGAGCTCGTACAAAGATTTTTATGGCGCTAATCTCTGATTATGATTTTGTTGGTGGTCATAGAAAGATAGATCCCCACTCGATTGATGGTTATTTGTCCATGTAATCAGACTTGGGTAGGAAAGCAATCTGCCAGATAGTTTAGTTCGCTTACCACTCCTTTTTTTCACCTCGTAAAGGATAAGAAGATTCAGGAATGCTTATGGATTTCGACGGTATACTAATCTCTATAGGCGTATTTACTTTTCTTTGCACCTTTGGGTTTTTGTATGAAATTTTGGTGGACTAGTCTCCATTATTCTCCTTTTTGGATGTGTTGTATTTGTAACATTTTCCATGGTTTTTAATACAATTCAGTTGCCATTGTAAAAAAAATGCTTCTGCTTATGTTTTATTATATTATATTAGAGAAATGGATGGAATTAAGCAAACAAGCCAATAATGCATGATTTTTATATGGGTAAAGTGCACAAATGGTCACTAAACTATACAAAAAATTCAAAATGGTCATCGAACTTTCTAAAGTTACATAATGAACATTAAACTTTAGTTTATATTATGAAATGGTCATTAAGCCTCCATATTTGTATAATAATACATTTAACCCTCCTTATTTACCCATTCTTTCAATTTAGTCATGATTCAAAAAAATATTAAATTTAGCCCTCATTATTTAGATATTCTTTCAGTTTAGTCATATTTTTAATTAGAAATAATTTAATATTTTCCCTCAAACCAAATAATGACACGTGTTACTATCAACCTAGGTGGGAGAGTGTAACACCCCGATCCCACCGGATCCGAGAGACTAAATTTGAGCTACCTCTAACCAAACCGTAAAATTTGTTCATTTTGAAAACCCAAGTTTAGCCATAAACACATTTAAATCAAGTCATAAAACAAAAGTTTCACAAATAGTTTCAAATCCAAATTATAAACGGTGCTTCAGACGAATAAACATCGTATTTCAAAAATTGTAATTAGAGTTACAGATCAACAACAATAAGCTTCTATGGATACATAGCCCAACTACTAAAATCAAGGTATTGTACTCAAGTTGAATCGGTGCTGGGAAATTCCTCGTCGATGTGCATCTTTAAGCGAGCGACTTTTCAACCTACGCACGAAAACAACAAATCTGCAAGCTGAGCGTACAAAGCTCAATGGTACATGTCTACTCTACTATACTTCATGAAATTCATAAATGTAAGCATACTATATAAGCAATGAGTATATGGCATGAATAAGCAATTCAATCATCAATTACCATCACGGTGGTAGTCAAAACTATTTAGCTCAGGACTAATAAGACATCAGGCTAGCCACACATGTACTCGGGACCACTTAGACATAAAGTAACTCACTCAATATTCGAGACCACAAAGATATCGAATACCCTACCATGCCACCCACCTAGGACTACAAAGACATCAGGCGACGCATGTAACACCCTTAACGTATACTCGTAAATCGGATATACATTAAAGATGTTACAGAGTCGTTTAAAGAAATCTCGACATATAAATTTATTTGTACAAGTATTTACAAATTTTAGTTTGTAAATCTAACCCTTTCTTGGTTTTCTTGAAAACACAACCTATGTGCAGTTAGCTAGTTTCAACCCTGAACTAATTATTTTAAAACATATTTGGCAATTATTAAAAAAATAGTTCAATTCAGGGTGAAAACTAGGTTCGCTATCTAGGCCCTTTCTTGACTTTAAAATCTTTACGCGATTACCGATTATTTCTTATTAGCAAAGTAATTATCATTTCTACCTTAGTTTATTCTGTTACAATGCTAATGCCTTATTTTGCTTTATCTATATACGATTCATCATCAAAACTGATTATTTATCTATCATTTAGTCTAATTTAATGCATCATACTCTACAAGCAATTAAATAAATACATGCCCACTAGAGATTATCATAAGCTAGAATATCTTACTGATGTTTTGCAGATTGAAGCTTGATCAGCATGCTCGACTCCTCTTCAAATCCTCTATCTTAATCTACGTGTGAAACAAACACACACTAAGTACGAACTTAGTGAGGCAAAACTTATAAATCAAAGTAAAGCACTTTAATTTTATTAAAAATTGCATAATAAATAAAATACTGAATATAACATATAAGAATTTAAAATCGTATAGAATGACTTATCGAAGTTGTTCCTCTGTCATGTAACCTGTAAAAATCAACATCTCATATATTCATATATATATATATACAATACAGGTTATATCAATACAATCCATTGTACTTTCAATTTCAATATAGCCCAATGCAATATGGATGAGAATACATGGTATGCGAGTCAATGATGAGTATGCACATGTGCCCTACAACAACTATTTAGTTGTGCCATTAATAAAACAATGTATCAATGTATTGATATCAATGTATCAATACCAATGTATCAATGTCAGTGTAACACTGAAAACACTACCGTAACTTAACATCATCAGTAATAATAATAGGTCATTGTTGTAGAACACAACTCACTATATTACTGCCGTAACTTAATAGTAGTATTAACCAATAGGTCATAGCCGTAGAACACAACTCATTGTCTCATTACTGTACTTGACAGTAATATCATATTAATATACTCCACCTCTTTGGCATGCCAATATATCAAGACTCTCAATAATTATACAATGGGCTTTCAAATAATTTACTACTATGAACATTTCATTCATTTGCGATGATATCAATGGATCAAGATAATCACTTCAATATGTAAAAATATACATTGGGCAGTTCATACCCAAAAATCATTCATAAAGCATTTCAAAATCATTTAATAATAATTCAAATCCTTTTCTTTTAATAATCGATAAGGACTTATCACCAGTCTTTCTCATTTCATAAACAGAGTAAGTAGAATGCACTCACCTGGGCCATGTAATAGTATGCCTCACTAAATTCTACTCGATCTTTTCCTTTATAGTATCGTGAATCCTCTTTGATTCGTGTTCGGCTTCATTAGCCACATAAATATAAATACCATTTGTTAGATTCAAATCTAACAATATTCTAAATATGCTATCAAATCTAATTATTCGAATATGTAAAATTTCCAAAACGTTTCTTCCTTCCTTAGAAAGTCCAAAAATTCATTTTGGTCCCCAATTGACCACTTTGAACTTCAAATAATTCTTCCAAGCTTGCTAACTACGATTAGATACCAAATGTCTCAATTTCCATTTTCTGATAACTTGCACTACCTTCAAAGATTTTTTTCTATAAAATAATCTAAAACTCAGAATTTGATTCCGTTTGTTCTGAAAGAAACTAAATTCAATAAGATTTTCACCCATATAAATTAATATCCCAAATTCGACTTGTACGATTTATGACGAATTTTCAAAGTCAATTTCCAGTGCTGATTTCGGAACAGACTGCCATACTGTTTTCTGACCTTTCACCATTTAAAAGTTCATATCTTTTTATTCGAAACTCAAAATCAGTTTCTGTTTGTTGGAGACAAAACTAGACGAACAAATATTTACATCGGTATAAAATTCACCATCTAATCATTTTTGTAAAATTTATGGTGAATTTTCAAACTTACTGCCAAATCTAGTTTTCCTACACAACTTCCATAAATAACTTCAAACTTTATACTAATTTCTCCCTACTTTGCTATTTTTCAATTTAGTCCCATTATTTACTTTAAATCATCAACTTATCACCTTCTTCATCAAATAATTATTCACAATAGTTTCCCTTAATTTTCCTTCTTAACCGAAATAGCCACTAAAATGCAAAGATAAGGATTCTAGCTTCTTCACTTTGCGATTTACTTCTCAAATCAACATTACTATATTAATTCCATTATTATAACTAAAAATCAGATTTAATCCTTCTCTAAAACCTTATTTTTGAATTGGTCACTTAACTTTGACAATTTGTCAAAATGGGCACTAACTCGATTTAGCATCGGTTTTGCATTCTAACTTCAATGTCATATCTTCAACATCCCTAATAACATAAATACACACAAATTCCATAAAAAATCAGATTTAGTCCTTCAACTTTTAAACTTGCTGAATTGGTCCCTAAACATTTAAATTAGGGTTTTGTTTCCAAACAACAAATCAAGCTTACTAGATCATTTATCCAACATCACAAAACCTAAATCAAACTTGAATCCATAAACCCTAATCATCTTCATAATAATCAAAATATGTAGAGTTTAAATCCCACCCCAATAACATGATTTTAACATCACAAAAACTTGATTTCAACTTGAATTTCAACATGGAATCATAAAATCTCAAAACCCCCAATTTGAGTCCATAAACCCTAATTTATTCTCATACGAAATTCTCATCAATCAAGCATGTTTTCCACAAATTATTTACACCAAAAGATAGAGCTTGATGAGTAGAACAACTTTCTAGTTCGAAAGATTACCTGAAAATCGAGTTTCGGGGCTTGAATCGAACTTGGAATTTTTCTCCAATTTTCTTTCTTTCTCCCCCTCATATTTCGAAATTTGAAGATGAAGAATGGTCTTAATCTTTTTATTTTCATCCAATTTGGCCACTTGCCTTGTATAAATGAATTTTAAATTCATTTAAATAGTGAAATCACTAAAATGCCCTTTTCATCGAATGACCAAGATTTAATCTCATCAAAACTCAATGCCCAAGATCAAATCCATGTGTAATTGGCCTTTAAAAATTTCCCTTAAAGTTTCAAAATATTTCAAAAATGCCATCCATGGCAAATGTCCAATTTGCCCTCCAACTAGTCTTTATTTACAACAAGTCTTGAAAATTGCCATTGCATTAAAATTGAACTAAATTGGTTCCAATCCAACCGACCATGTCCCAAAATATCTTATATTTTTATTTATGTCATTTATTCGATCCAAATATTCAAATTTCACTCAATACGATTTCCAAATTTTCTTCCTACGAACTTTAAAGCTTTATAACCATTAATATAAGCTTCGTACGAAAAATATGGGTAACACGAAAGTGACACTCTTGGGGGTAAACTATTCATTTATGGGGTTAACTTACATAACTTTTGGAAATTACACTTTGGTCCCTGAACTTTCCCAAAGTTTATACTTTAGCCACAAAACTTTCAAAATTTTCATTTTGGTCACTGAACTTCAATTCCCATTTCAATTTTCCTCATATTTTTACCAACTTTGAAAGTACCCAATACAACTCACTATCTATCACATGATACTTTTAAACCTTAAAAATTTCCTTTCATAAAGACTTAGATTGAGTTTTCTTAACTCAGTCTATTATTCCGATAATTATTGAAAATCTTCATAACATAAGGTTTCTCATATAAATCCTTTATTTGAAATCTATACGAATATTTTCTACTTTTACTAAGTCCAAAATATCGATAAGAAACACTTTTATGGGACCTTCCCGAAGGTCACCCATTTTTGTATTTCTTTGGACTGAGAACGCTTAACAATTTCATTTGATCCAAATTCGGTACCTTTTCTGCATCTTAATTCTTAAAACCGATATCAAGGTACTTATTTATATCCGATTCACTCTTCTACTGAATAAAATTACTTGTTGGGGAAATTTACACTATAGTCCCTAAACTTTTCCAAGATTTATATTTTAACCCCCTAAACTTTCAGAATTTATAATTTAGTCACTAGCCAAAATTTGGGATATTACAATTCTCCCCCCTTAAGAAAATTCATCCTCGAATTTTCAATGCATACATGTTCCAAACATTTACGGGATATTACTTCCTTATTTTCTTCTCAGCCTCCCAACCGGCTTCTTCGACCTTATGATTTTTCCTCAAAATTTCGGTCAATGAAATTTCTTATTCCTTAATTCTTTAATTCCATAAACCAATATTTTTACTAACTCCTCTTCATGTATTAAATCTAATTGCATCTCAATTTATTCAGGAGTGTTGACATGTAAATAATTCAGTCAATGCCCCCAAACATAAGTACATATACTATAGACTTTTGCTCACTTCTGAAGATAAGATCCATTAATATGCCCTTGGCATATTGGCTTAACCCACTGATCTCACACTATTCCTCAGAAACAATGTGAGTACCTTGTCAAAGTTCAGAAATCAGTGAAATATTTTCCTTATGAATAATTCCCATATCCAAATCTTTATCACTTTTCTAAGAAGTTTTCCAAACGTCCTCCTCTGTATCAATATTATTTCTTCCAACTTTTCAATATTAATACATCTCAAATCTTCTATATAAGTTTTGTCATTTTTTGTCTTCAAATAAGCAGTTATAAGTCCTCTTTCATCATAACCTTTAAGGTTCCCAAAACTTAAACTTTTTCACAGCCAATGCTTTATTATATACAGATGTCGGAAGTTAAAACCTCTGACTGATTCATACCTAACATCTCCTTTTTTAGCTTCAAATATAATCGCTTTACAAATCAATTTCTTTCTTAGTTTCTTTTCTAATTATCTCAGTAGTATCATTACTTAACTTTCCAACTCTCCCTTATGTACCGACAGTACAGACATCTTATAATAAGATACCACTGAGTTATTTCCATCATAACTTCAATCCTTAATTTATCTTGAGTATATCACCAGATTACATCTGCGTCATCTAGTGAAACCGTTATCTTCAAACATATATATTTCTAAAGTAAAGATACTTCTTCTTCTTACTCCTTCGTATCCGAGTATCTTATAATTACTGTATTATATCCTCTATGGGTCCTTTCTTAACCTCTAAGATTCGTCAACTGATAAATCCATTATCGTTTTACTTTCCTTATTCTAGTATCATTTCACCTTATACTAATGAGGAGCAGCATCAAGTCATACAATCAGTACATCAGTAATATGACATCCTAAGGGCATGTACTTACTAATAAAAATCATATTATACTCGGTTCAGCATCCAGAACCGGCTAAACCTTTGCTCTAATACCATTAAATGTAACACCCTTAACGTATACTCGTAAATCGAATATACATTAAAGATGTTATGGAGTCATTTAAAGAAATCTCGACTTATAAATTTATTTGTACAAGTATTACAAATTTTAGTTTGCAAATCTAACCCTTTCTCAGTTTTCTTGAAAACACAACCTAAGTGAAGTTAGCTAGTTTCAACCTTGAGCTAATTATTTTAAAACATATTTGGCAATTATTAAAATCAACAGTTCAATTCAGGGTGAAAACTAGGTTCACTATCAAAGCCCTTTCTTGACTTTAAAATCTTTACGCGATTACTGATTATTCTTATTAGCAAAGTAATTTTCCTTTCTACCTTAGTTTTATTATGTTACAATGCTAATGCCTTCTTTTGCTTTACCCATGTACAATTCATCATCAAAACTGATTACTTATCTATCATTTAGTCTAATTTAATGCATCATACTCTACTAGCAATTAAATAATTACATGCCCACTAGAGATTATCATAAGCTAGAACATCTTACTGATGTTTTGTAGACTGAAGCTTGATCAGCATGCTCGACTCCTCTTCAAATCCTCCATCTTAATCTACGTGTGAAACAAACACACGCTAAGTGCGAACTTAGTGAGGCAAAACTTATAAATCAAAGTAAATCACTTTAATTTTATTAAAAATTGCATAATAAATAAAATACTGAATATAACATATAAGAATTTAAAATCGTATAGAATGACTTATCGAAGTCGTTCCTCTGTCATGTAACCTGTAAAAATCAACATATCATATATTCATATATATATAAACAATACAAGTTATATCAATACGATCTATTGTACTTTCAATTTCAATATAACCCAATGTAATATGGATGAGAATACATGGTATGCGAGTCAATGATGAGTATGCACATGTGCCCGACAACAACTATTTAGTTGTGCCATTAATAAAACAATGTATCAATGTATCGATGTATTGATATCAATGTATCAATACCAATGTATCAATGTCAGTGTAACACTATAAACACTACCGTAACTTAACGTCATCACTAATAATAATAGGTCATTATTGTATAACACAACTCACCATATCACCAACGTAACTTAACAACAGTATTAACCAATAGGTCATAGCCGTAGAACATAGCTCACTGTCTAATTACTGTACTTGGCAGTAATATCATATTAATATACTCCACCTCTTTGGCATGCCAATATACCAAGACTCTCAATAATTATACAATGGGCTTTCAAATAATTTACTACTATGAACATTTCATTCATTTTCGATGATATCAATGGATCAAGATAATCACTTCAATATGTAAAAATATACATTGGCCAGTTCATACCCAAAAATCATTCATAAAGCATTTCAAAATCATTTAATAATAATTCAAATCCTTTTCTTTTAATAATCGAGAATGACTTATCACCAGTCTTTCTCATTTCATAAAAAGAGTAAGTAGAATGCACTCACCTAGGCCATGTAATAGTATGCCTCACTAAATTCTACTCGATCTTTTCCTTTATAGTATCTTGAATACTCTTTAATTCGTGTTCGGCTTCATTAACCACATAAATATAAATACCATTTGTTAGATTCAAATCTAACAATATTCTAAATATGCTATCAAATCTAATTATTCGAATATGTAAAATTTCCAAAACTTTTTCTTCCTTCCTTAGACTGTCCAAAAATTCATTTTGGTCCCCAATTGACCACTTTGAACTTCAAATAATTCTTCCAAGCTTGCTAACTACCATTAGATACCAAATGTCTCAATTTCCATTTTCTGGCAGCTTGCACTACCTTCAAAGATTTATTTCTATAAAATAATATAAAACTCAGAATTCGATTTCGTTTGTTTTGAAAGAAACTAAATTCAATAAGCTTTTAACCCATATAAATTAATAGCCCAAATTCAACTTGTACGATTTATGCAAATTTTCAAAGTCAATTTCCAGTGTTGATTTCCGAACAGACTGCCATACCGTTTTCTGACCTTTCACCACTTAAAATTTCATATCTTTTTGCTCGGAACTCGAAATCAGTTTCTGTTTGTTGGAGGAAAAACTAGACGAACAACGCTTTACATCGGTATAAAATTCACCATCTAACCATTTTTTGTATAATTTATGGTGAATTTTCAAACTTGCTGCCAAATCTAGTTTTCCTACACAACTTCCATAAATAACTTCAAACTTTATACTAATTTCTCCCTACTTTGATATTTGTCAGTTTAGTCCCATTATTTACTTTAAATCATCAACTTATCACCTTCTTTATCAAATAATTATTCACAATAGTTTCCCTTAATTTTCCTTCTTAACTGAAATAGCCACTAAAAAGCAAAGATAAGGATTCTAGCTTCTTAACTTTATGATTTACTCCTCAAATCAACAATACTATCTTAATTACATCATTATAACTAAAAATCAGATTTAATCCTTCTCTAAAACCTTATTTTTGAATTGGTCACTTAACTTTGACAATTTGTCAAAATGGTCACTAACTCGATTTAACATCGGTTTTGCATTCTAACTTCAATTTCATATCTTCAACATCCCTAATAACATAAATACACACCAATTACATAAAAATAATATTTAGTACTTCAACTTTTAAACTTGCTGAATTGGTCCCTAAACATTTAAATTAGGGTTTTGCTTTCAAACAACAAATCAAGCTTACTAGATCATTTATCCAACATCACAAACCCTAAATCAAACTTGAATCCGTAAACCCTAATCATCATCATAATAATCAAAATATGTAGAGTTTAAATCCCAACCCAATAACATGATTTTAACATCACAAAAGCTTGATTTCAACTTGATTTTCAACATGGAATCATAAAATCTCAAAACCCCCAATTTGAGTCCATAAGCCCTAATTTCTTCTCATAAAAAAATTCTAATCAATCAAGCATGTTTTCCTCAAATTATTTACACCAAAAGATAGAGCTTGATGATTAGAAAAACTTTTTAGTTTGAAAGATTACATGAAAATCAAGTTTCGAGGCTTGAATCGAACTTGGAAAATTTTTCTCCATTTTTCTTTCTTTCTCCCCCTGATATTTCGAAATTTGAAGATTAAGAATGGTCTTCATATTTTTATTTTCATCCAATTTGGCCACTTGTCTTGTATAAATGAATTTTAAATTCATTTAAATAGTGAAATTACTAAACTACCCTTTTCATCGAATGGCCAAGATTTAATCTCATCAAAACTCAATGCCCAAGATCAAATCCATGTGTAATTGGCATTTCAAAATTGCCCTTAAATTTTCAAAATATTTCAAAAATGCCATCCATGGCAAATGTCCAATTTGCTCTCAAACTAGTCTTTATTTACGACAAGTCTTGAAAATTGCCATTCCATTAAAATTGAACCAAATTGGTTCCAATCCAACCTTCCATGTCCCAAAATATCTTAGATTTTTATTTAGGGCATTTATTTGATCCAAATATTCGAATTTCACTCATTACGATTTCCAAATTTTCTTCCTACGAACTTTAAAGCTTTATAACCATTAATATAAGCTTCGTACGAAAAATCTGGGTAACACGAAAGTGTCACTCTTGGGGGTGAACTATTTATTTACGGGGTTAACTTACATAACTTTTGGAAATTACACTTTGGTCCCTAAACTTTCCCAAAGTTTATACTTTAGCCACAAAACTTTCAAAATTTTCATTTTGGTCACTGAACTTCAATTCCCATTTCAATTTTCCTCATATTTTTACCAAATTTGATAGTACCCAATACAACTCACTATCTATCACATGATACTTTTAAACCTTAAATTTTCCTTTCATAAAGACTTAGACTGAATTTTCTTAACTCAGTCTATTATTCCGATAATTATTGAAAATCTTCATAATGTAAGGTTTTAAGTATAAATCCTTTATTTGAAATCCATACGAATATTTTCTACTTTTTCTAAGTCCAAAATATCGATCAAAAACACTTTTTTGGGACCTTCCCAAAGGTTACCCATCTTTGTATTTCCCTGGCCTGAGCACCCTTAATAATTTCATTTGATCCAAATTTGGTACCTTTTCTGCATCTTAATTCTTAAAACCGATATCAAGGTACTTATTTCGATCTGATTCACTCTTCTACCAAATAAAATTACTTGTTGGGGAAATTTACACTTTAGTCTCTAAACTTTTCCAAGGTTTATACTTTAACCCCCTAAACTTTCAAAATTTATAATTTAGTCACTAGCCAAAATTTGGGATATTACAACACATGCCACATAGCTAGGACCATAAAGACATCGAGTAGCGAATGCCACTCGGGACTACAAAAACATCGAGTGTATTGATAATACATGTACTAAAGTACCTTACTTGGGTATCCAGATCCCATACCAAAATAATCATAGTTCAAATTGAGGTTTACAAGGCCTATATTCAAGTACCAGGTAAGAAAAGTTCATACATTAAGAGCATCCAAAGTCATAGTTTAACCAAAGGCTCATTATTGGAGTTCATCATATTCGATCTTGTTTCAATATAGCATATTCTCAAACTCGTATTAAGGTTTTATAAAAATTCATCAAATTTAAAAGTGGCTTTAGTGGGTACCGGTACGACCTAGTGAGTATTGGTACCCAGCCACAAGCATCAATACTCTACTGCCCGTACTGATACCAAAATACATTATTGGAATTTAGAAAAGTCAGTCTGTATCTATATTGGGTCAACTATAACGATACACGGGCTCGAGTATCGATACGTTCCCTATTGTATCGATACCAAAAATAGTCATTAAAATCTTACAAAACCCACAAGTATCGGTACGGGTAAATTTTTTTGAGAAATAACTTGTTTGGGCTAAACCCAAGTTGAGAATTTTATGGTTTTAATTTGGGCTTAAGGCCCAAATTGTGACATCCAGGTCAGGGGTGTTATAAAAGTGGTATCAAAGTTTAGGTTTAGTTGGTTCTAAGAAACCCTGGGGTGGTATAGATGTTTTAGTAAGGTGTCTAGTGAATACAAAACCCTTAAATTAAGTTCGTACTCCTTAAGATTGGAATCCTGATGGTGCATCCAATGTTACAACGTCAATATGGTTATGATCTTGTCGAGATTGGCCAAGTTAAGTGTTGAGTCGCTCATGGGAGCGATTCCAAGGGCGAGGTTACCTAGATTATTAAGATGCGAGTTAGTTGAACGATGTCGGAGTTGAGGATGTGTCCTCCTTCTGCCACTTGAATGATGTCTTTGTTGTGTATTGTAGTATTTCCAGAGCCTTCAAATACGTTATGAGATTTGTGGCAAAGAATCTTCATTGTTATACAAGAATAACGTTTATGATGCGGGTTTAGACAAACCACTTTTAAAATCGATTAGTGGATGCAAGTTGGTTAAAGGACCCTTTGTTCTTTTAAAAAAGTGTCTTGTGGATACTTGGAGAGTAACACCGCCCTTCTCAGAGGTATTTCTCAAAGATAGTGGATTCTGGATCCATAAGTTTATATGAGTGTGATTGAAGTTAAATGTTCTACGGGTTGCTAGAGCTACCTTCTAAAGAGTTGTTGCACCTTGAAAATTAATTTGGTTAATCAAGAGCGATACTAGCTAGTAATGTTGAGAGTAGGCTCGAGGCTCCGAGACCTCAAAGGAACCCAATCTTTGGTAATGGAAAGGTTTGGATCGTTGCTCTTCTACCGTGATTTTTATAGTGGTTATTTGGAGAATGGCACAATAGGATTATGGGACACATTTGACCATTTGGCAGATGCCTCTGTGTATAGTTCAACACTCAAGAGCCCTCAAACTTTCAGAATGTTTGTTTATGCTTCTTGGAAGAGGAGTCAAGACTTCCTCTATGTCAAAATATGAGTGGATGTTGAGGTAAGGCCGAGCTGAACATCGGTGCCCATCGTCTTTGCCAGAGGACACCAACCTAGTTGAGAAAGTTGGAGGTTTAGTTGTAAGGGTGCAACTTGAACGACGTCACTTTTATTTGAAATATCTCTCCCAAAAGAGAATTGAGCTTGTTCTCTAGTAAGAAGTTGGTTCGTTGAAGTGATCCTTAAACCATTGATAGCTTGTTGAGTGACAGTGAAGGACCGTTGCTTATCTTATAAGGTAGATGACTCGTTTAACCGATTATAGAGTACTAGCATATTTTTCTGGGATTAGTGCGAGAATAAGATGCTTATGGTTGAAGTGTTAAAGGCTAGTAAGTTTGAAATGAATTTTGGAAAGAGAATTTCTCTTTTTAGAGCATATCGTGGTAACATTTGATTTTTATAGTGATGTTTGGGGTGTTTCAACGATAATAGAGGGGGGCACTATGTTGTCTCTCGAATGTAAGTTGATGCTTTACGTGACGTGTGAATAAATAAGGAATATGGAAATATGAGCGTTGGTAAGATAATTATCCAAATAACCTTGTGTGTGTAGGAGAGGTCAGTTATCGCGTGATCAGTTAAGGAAGCAAGAGTTTGAGACTTTGTAAATGCTTTTGTTTGTATAAAAGTTTCCTTGGAACGAGCCGATGAACATTGATGGAAATTCGAGTTGCGTGAAACCGTTTTGTTGTGGTAGTGATGCTAACTCGATTAAAGTTGAGTAAGGTTTTGAGATCTTCGAGGGTGTTTTATTGTTTTGTTAGGGCTGCATTTTTTTGCTTTATGAGGGAAGGTTATGTTCACCTCAACAATGTGAAATTTTGGGTACTTGATCTTTAAGGAATTTGAGAGTTGGACAACGACGTAGGTCGAAGTAGTTGAGAACTATTGATCATATGATCAATCACCACCTAAGTAAGCAAACTTGATACGTGATGGATTGTACGGAGTTAGTTCGAGTTAGAGTATCATGATGCCCGTGTAGGGCGATCAAGGTTTAACAGCAAGGGTTATGTGATAGAGTACCGATACTAGCTTTATGCAGTATTGGTACTAGTTTCTTTTGGTATGGGTATTGATTGGCCAGTGTCGATACCCGTGTGGTTTAATCATTAAGCTTCATGTTTAGAATTAGTTAGTTTTAAAAGACGTGATAAGTATATCGTTGTTTATATTAACAGGACCTAGTGTTATGGTTGAATTTTAGGTCAGATGGTTTTTGATGGACAATGAGAACTTCTTGTGGATGTTTCAGAGAAAGATACGTCAAGGCAAGAGATTCTTTCTAGATGGTACAATGGTCAGAATACAATAAATTTTGAGAGCGACCGTTTGTGCGTAACTTTTGTCGCGTGTTTTGGGAGACAATGTGGAGTCTTGTGTTTGAGATAATGATAAGTGGTTGACTTGCTGTCATTTGAGAGTCTAGTCTTGAGTTTGTCATAGTTTTTGAGATGTTTCGATGTTCCTCAGTGGAAATTAAATAGACGACTGTAGATTTTGTAAGGATTGTGAGTGCATAGTTTTAATGGAATTTCTTTGAGTAATGGTATTTTAATTGGTAAGTATTGTTCGTTATTTTTCAACAGAAATGAGATCCAGATAGAAAGTCTACTTAGATTGGTTGTGGGTTGGGTTATACGGTACTACAGTGTGTACATGATGCCTTTTGGCTTGAGATTCGAGGTTTGTGATAGAACCTTATCCCTTGGTGGGATTTTATATGATGACGGATCCGAGTGATGGCATAGATGACATGTTTTTCTAGACACGTTATAATTAAGATTGTAAGATTCTTGTATAAACCGAGTAGATAAGATATATTTTAGTTATCGAGATAAGTTACCATGTCGAGTTTAAGGTAAGTACTTGAGGCGAGTTGAGACGATGTTCGTTTTCAGAATGTCTTGCACCAGACACGCAATGATATTGATAAGGGATGTCGTCAGAGTTAAAGTCTTATTTAGAAAGTCACCACGAATAGAATCATTTCGTCTTGGATGCAACAACTGTTTAACCTATTGTTTCTTTAGATCATACGAAGTGAATGAATGATATCTTTGTGTAACAAACCTTTTGAGCTCTACAACATAAGTTAAGTCTCTTTGATGAAATATTCGTGTGATAGTTTGGTAAGGTATCGTTGGGTTTTTCTTGTCGTCTATATTATACCGAGCATGGATGAATTTTTTCTAAGAGAAAGAATAAGTGAGATTATGCTGGTGCTGTTAGAAGACAATGATTATATTTGATAAGTGTTGTAAAATATCAGATTAGCGTAGCAGGATATGTTTGAGAACATTGGAGAGTTATAAAAGTTTTAGCATCTTCACTAATTAACCGGTATAAGTTTTGAGAACAAAATTTTCTTTTAAGGTAAGGAGAGTTGTAACGACCTAAAATTCGAGTTTGTAATTTGGGTTTTAGACCTGGGATTATGGGTCTTTATTTTAGAAGTCCAATGTAAGGATATTAAGTTGGACCCATTATATTAGACGATAGGATTTTGAAATTTAAAAAGGTTGGTGGGTGGCTGGAAAAGAAGGAAGATTTTATGAAGAAACAGAAAAAGTAAAAACTGATATGATAGAGAGAGAAAGAGAAAAATAGGAGAGAAATAGAAGGAGGTAGAGCTTTAAATCCTGATCTAATGCCGTCCAAGCCTCCGTTCGTGACATTGCTAGCGTCATTGGAAAGCTCTCGTCGAGACATATCCGTCGGTGGTCTTTCTGCCGTCATCTAAGCTGTTATTCGCTAGAGTGAAGAGGATAAAGTTTTGGAGAAGTTGAATCGTCAAGTTCTAGGGGTCATTGTCGAAAGTCGTTATCGCCATCGATACCACCACCTCGAGAATAGCCGGCCAGTAAATTTTGGTCGCCAACCATCGTCGGAGGATACCCACGTGCCCTTACGCACCGCCAGTGAGGGTGGGAGTAGATTAGCACAGGCATGTGTACCATACTGCGGTGCACTACGCCACACTAGACTAGACATACCTAGGTACACGTACACCTGCCCACACAAGAGCACACCCCACAGGTACACCATCTTCCCTATGCACTCGCCCGTACTAGATCATGTACTTAGGGTGCACCCAGCTTGCTATAAACCATGTCGCACCAGATTATCTAGGCAGTTAACCAGCCTTTGACTGGCGTTGACCCGACCGTTGACTTTTTTTGAAGGACCTTACCTGGGGGTTTCTCAACGTTCCATATCTATTGGCATAGTTTATTTTACCAAATTCGAACCCAGTAAGCTATTTTTATACATTTGACCTTTCGAATTCATTAAAGTATATGGTTAAGTGATGCTAATAGTATTAATTGATATATGAAGATTATTTAGGATCAGATATCGAATCAAGTGGAATATTCAGGAAGCTCAGATAAGGATTTTAGCGATATCGGCTTAAGGTTAGTACACCTCGAACTCTTATGGCTTCATGAGCATCATAAATATGATTTTTTTGCGTGTTAGTGTCTGCAAAATAGGTAGACGATGAACAAGCATGAATAGGGACCAGTAGTATGAGACGTGATATTTATGAGATGCATGATGATATTGCGAATATGTTGAGACTTATGAAGGCTTTAGAGACCGTATAGGGTCATTTGAGATGCTTGTGTAATTAATTGATGATTGATTGTTTTGGTTGATAAATTGTGATACATGTTATGCAAGTTCGAATAGATTGATGTGATTTGATAAAAATCACGCTTAAGAGATAATACCGACAAATACTCGATTAAATGACTATAAAGTCAGTAATTAATATTAATTAGGTGAATGCGTTAGTAAATAAACCCTAATGACTTTCATAAGCTTTAGGGATCGAGTAAAGTATGGTAATATCGTAATTCAAGAAAATGATACAAACTTGTGAATAGGGTATCAGTACGAGCTTGAGCCATACCGGTACGCGATTAGGGTGTTATATCAGTACGAGTCGACTTGTATCGGTACTTGTGGGAATTTAGGATTTTTAGTAAGCTATTTTGTATCGATATGGGTATGAGTATCGATACCTGGGGTACCGCATCAATACTCATGTTTGAGTACCGATACCCACTGAATGTAATAATTTATAATGCTAATAAAAGATAAAAATTTACGTGGGATGATAATGAGATAATATGTGTTAATAAATATAATAAATGAGTACTATTAATGTACACTCTCATAATATATTAACAAGTTTGTAAACCGAAATAGTTGGCTTGATAATTGACAGAAACCATAGTGTTAGTAATCATGTAATGTTGTGTGTTGTATGGTAATCGTGTCAATGTTGTATTCACTTATGTGGTTGAGTCACTTTTGATTGATGGGATTCAGATACCTAGAGAAAGAGTGTTGCAATATCATGGTTAGAGATATCGAATGTATGTTCACGATGCTTGTGACACTAGGCCTCATTTGAAGATACTCGAGGAGAGATACTGAGTATGGGTATACGTTTTCGAGGCTGTGTAACACCGAGCTTCACCCAGAGAGAGTGTATGTTCATGAGGTTGTGTAACACCGGGCCTCACTCAGAGTGTGTGTTCCCGAGGCTGTGTGACATCGAGTCTTACTCTATGTTTGTGATAATGACATTGTGTGTTTCGCTCAGATAATCCAGTGGGATCCTGAGTTTGGTTGGGACTTGTGGGCCATGTATGATGTTTTGCTGTGTTTTAAGCATGTGTTTAGGTGACTAGTGGTAGCACCACTTGTTTATTTATCTTCCCTTATTGCTCGTACTAGCTTGCATGCTTATGCTTATGATTAGCATGAAGTATAGTAGAGTAAATGTGTACCACTAAGCTTTGTAAGCTCAACGCTCAAAATTATTGTTTCCGTGCGTAGGTTGATCATCAGATTGTAGGATCAAGGAGCATTATCGGTTTGAGATTCTAGCGTATGGTGGTTCTAAAGTAAGGTACTTGGTTTAGTGGGCTATGTATTCATAGGACCTTACGTGGTCGAGTCTGTAATTCTTACTTTTGAAATTGTATTAATCAAGTCAAGTGTTTAAATATTTTAAATTAAAGTAGAGCTCCTTTGCAACTATTTAAATGATTTATCTACATTTTCAACTATTGATTTTTAACGCTTTTGAGAAATGCTTGTTTGGGATAAACCTAGTTTAAGAATTTTATGGTTTCAATTTGGGCTTGAGGCCCAAATTGCGACATCTGGGTCAATGGTGTTACAAAAATGGTATTAGAGCTTAGGTTTAGCCGGTTCTAGGAAATCTCGGGGTGGTATAGATGTTTTAGTAAGGTGTCTAGTGAATATGAAGCCCTTAAATTAAGTTCGTACTCCTTAATACTAGAATCCTGATGGTACGTCCAAAGTTGCAACGTTAAGATGGTTATGATTGTAGCCGAGAGTGGCCAAGTTAAATGTTGAGTCACTCATGGGAGTGATTCCAAGGGCGAGGTCACCTAGATTGTTGAGATGCGGTTAGTTGAACGATGTCAAAGTTGAGGATGTGTCCTCCTCTTGCCACTTAAATAATGTCTTCGTTGTGTGTTGTAGTAGTTCTAGAGCCTCTAGATACGTTATGAGAGTTGAGGTAAATACTCTTCATCGTTATACTGGAATAATGTTTATGATGCAGGTTTGGACAAATCACTTTCAAAATCGATCAGTGGATGCATGTTGGTTGGAGGACCCTTTGTTCGCTTAAAAAATAGTCTTATGGATACTTGGAGAGTATCACCGCCCTTTTCAAAGGTATTTCTCAGAGATAGTGGATTCGGGATCCACTAGTTCCTTAGAGTGTGATCGAAGTTGGAAGTTCTATGGGTTGCTAGAGCTACCTTCTGAAGAGTTGTTGCACCTTGAAAATTAATTTGGTTAATCAAGAGTGATGCTAGCCCGTAATATCGAGAGTAGGCTTGAGGCTTTAAGACCTCAAGGGAACCCAACCTTTGGTAATGAGAAGGTTTGAACTGTTACCCTTCTACCGTGATTTTTGTAGTGGTTGCTTGGAGAATGGAACAATGGGGTTGTGGGACACGTTTGACCATTTGGTAGATGCCTCTGTGTGTAGTTCAACGCTCAAGAACCCTCAGACTGATAGAATGTTTGTTTATACTTCTTGGAGGAGTCGTCAATACCTCCTCCATGTCAAGAACATGAGTGGATGTTAAGGTAAGGCCTTGTTGACATTGGTGCCCATTGCCTTTGTTAGAAGACACCGACCTAGTTGAGAAATTTAGAGGTTCAGTTACAAGGGTGCAACTTGAACGAGTTCGCTTTTATTTGAAATGTCTCACCCAAGGGAGAACTGAGCTTGTTCGCTAGTAAGAAGTTGGTTTGTTGAGGTGATGCTTACACTGTTGATAGCTTGTTGAGTGACAGTGAAATATTGTTGCTTATCTCATAAGGTAGATGACTCATTTAACCAATTATAGAGTACCCGTATATTTTTCTTGTATCAGTGCGAGGATGAGATGCTTATGGTTGAAGTGTTAATGGCTAGTAAATTCAAAATGAATTTTGGAACGATGATTTCTCTCTTTAGAGCATGTCATGGCAATGTTTGATTTTTGTAGTGATGTTTGAGGTGTTTCAACGATAATAGAGTGGGGGTACCGTATTGTCTATCGAATGTAAGTTGATGCTTTGCATGACGCGTGAATGTATAAGGAATATAGAAATATGAGTGTTGGTAAGATAATTACCCAAATGACCTTGTGTGTGTAGGAGAGGTTAGTTACCGTGTGATCAGTTAATGAAGCAAGGGTTTGAGACTTCGTAAATGCTTTTGTTTGTATCATAGTTTGCTTGGAATGAGCCGGTGAACATTGATGAAAATTCGAGCTATGTAAGGCCATTTTATTGTGGTAGTGGTGCTAACTCGATTAAAGTCGAGTAAGGTTTCAGGATCTTCGACGATGTTTTGTTAGGCTGTATTTTTGTGTTATATGGGGAAGGTTGTGTTCACCTCAACAATGTATAATTTTGGGGCACTTGATATTTAAGGAATTTGGGAGTTGGACAACGACGTGGGTCGAAGTAGTTGAGAACTGTTGATCATGTGGTTAATCACCACCTAAGTAAGTGAACTTGTTACGTGATGGATTGTACGGAGTTAGTTTGGGTTAGAGTATCATGCTGCCCGTGTAGGGGGATCGAGGTTTAACAGTGAGGGTTATGTGACGGAGTACTGATACTAGCTTTATGCGGTATTGGTACTTGTTTCTTTTGGTGTGGGTACTGATCGGCCAGTGTCGATACCCGTGTAGTTTAATCGTTAAGCTTCATGTTAAGGATTAATTAGTTTTGAAAGACTTGATAAGTATATGTTGTTTATTTTAAGCGGGCCTAGTGTTATGGTTAAATTTTAGGTCAGGGGGTTTCTGATGGCCCTTGAGATCTTATTGTGGATGTTTCAGAGAAACATACGTCAAGGCAAGAGATTCTTCTTAGATGGTACAGTGGTAAGAATATAACGACTTTTGAGAGCGGCAGTTTGTGCGTAACTTTTGTCGTGTTTTGGGAGACAGTATGGAGTCCTGTGTTTGAGATAATGATAAGTGGTTGACTTGCCATTAGTTTGTCAGAGTTTTTGGTATATTTCAATGTCCCTATGTAACCCTCTCAATCAGGCCTAGTCGTAAGACCAAACCGAGCAAGCTACATTAGGTTTACCGAAGTAAACCGGGAAGATTAAACCTAAAACACATCTATTTTTTCTTTTATCTTGTCTAGATGCATTAATGCTTTCCTACATGAACATACTGTTCACAGGTGAGCACTCATCTCAATCGGGCATATAATGATATCCAATTGGCCACAAATACGAATTAGGGACCAAAACGTAATTCCAGCACAATTTCAGGAATTTTCTAATTTTTAAGTTACCAAGATTTAATTAAGTTTATTTCATGCTTAGATGTCAAAAATCAGTTTTCAACGAACATCCATGCTTAAATAATTGGCAAAAAAAGATTCAGGAACTAAAACGAAAGAAACCAGAACTAACTTTCCAGGACATTAACAGAAATAACGATATCCATATTGATACGCTGAGTCCCGTATCGATACGGTTGTGAACTCACCTTTTCGATACGGCAAGACCCGTAATGGTACGCCACTTCGAATAAAATACGTTTTAAAATCATTTCACACCGTACCGATACAGTCCCTTAGTGTTTCGGTATGCGGCCTTTTCTCTAAAAAGTGTAATTCTAGTAACCTTTAGGCATATTGAAACGCCTCTACCTATACCGAAATGCCCTGGTCATATTTGCCTAGCCGAACCGATACGGTCCCCCACGTATCGGTATGCCTAGGCCTGTAATGTCAAATTTAGCTGGTTTTCGCACAATTCTAGATGCAATTGACCCGTAGCAACTTGCAAACATGCTGAACAACACTTGAATATACATAAACCACCATTTATAACAATATTAGGCAACCAAAACAACCTCATACTTCCAAAGGACCATTCTAAAGGCATGTTTCCTAGACCACTTTGCCAAACATACCAAAATGCACATTTAAACCATTCTCATCATAACCAACATGCCAACACACTCAACATAGTACATCAAACCTGGTCAAACCAGCACAACATAACAACCCACAAAGAAACTCTAGATGCATACCTAATCATCCATTCAACCTCAACCATAGGCAAATAACAACATCAAGCTAAACAACATATAACCATCATCAAAAACCAGCATAGCATCATTCTAGAGAACCTCAATGCAACAAATTTAGAATTCCCAAAAACCATGACGAACACATTGCCTTATTAACCGAAAACATAAACCGAGTTCATACTCAAAAGTAGTTTATGTCTTGGATCCTTGCAAACCTTGCCTTTGCTGCCCCGAGCTTTAATGCTCTGCATCATTAGGGAAAAGAGAGCGTAAGTGCACATGCTTAGTGAGGATGCTCATAAACAATGATGCACAAGAAACCATTTAAAAACCACATGCTTGCTTTTCCCAAAACATGCTTACAACCTAAGCATTTTCCATGATTCCAACCGAATCAAAACATAATAATATTTATATAACATCATATACAATTCATGCTTAAATCCCAAAGCATTTTAAACAAACCATGCTTAAATCCCAAAGCATTACAAACAAGGTTCAGCACATGAACTTTCTCATAAATTGGCATTTATAGTGACCCGGATATACTACCTCTATCCTATACACATATCGAATACAAGATCTCTCACACCACGCCTAGTTAAACGGCATGATATCCCAAACCTTGCCTAGTTAGACCGCAAGATTTGACACCCTCGCCTAGTTAAACCGCGAGATCTCACCCTTGCCTAGTTAAACCGCAAGTATACCGACCTTACCTAGTTAATCCGCAAGATTACCATTAATTTGGGTTGCCTAGTTAAACCGCAAGTCCCAAATGAGGTCCATAACAGTCCGAGTGGCCTTGTTACACCGCCATACCTCAAGGACCCATGGCCACAATATATTTTGTTCATATTTATAGTGCACTTTTAATCCTATTGCATGCCAACTATATCCGATTGTTTTCTCACCTTGTCACATAGCCAATATACAATTTACAAACCGTTTACAACCATTTACTTAATGTTTTACAATGCATTTAACCACACATCACATATGCAAATCTCATTGCCAATGCAATAACATCATTCCCAGTTGAATGAAAACCAATTCTCAATAGCATTTAATATACTTCCAAACCCCTGCACATGTACTCAAAATCATGCATTACTAGTAAGTAAATCATACCATGTTTATGACCAAAACATGCAAACAACATGCTCATATCTAAGCCGATTCTCAAGAGCAAAATAAGGGAAACTTAATTCCGAGCTTTGGTAAGTGGCTCACGCTTGCCCTAAACTCCCAACAACCTTTACAAACCTTTGTAAAGCATTTAAAACCAGTTTCCACTCACCGATACGCCTCGCCTTCCTTGCCAACGCGAAACAAGCTTCCAGCAAGCAACCAAACAATGTCAAGCTTCGTCGCCTTGATTATCCCCTGTTTTCAACACATAAAACCAGAGCATAAATGCATTAATATGCATTCAAACCATTGCCTAACAGCAATCTCCCGCAACTCCCAAGTTGCGCACTCAAAAACCATTAGAAACATACCGAAATCAACATCAAACGCTTTCGAAACTTAACCCAGCCATAAAACAACAATTCAACCCATCAACCAACATATAATAACATCCAAAAACCCTTTCCTAACATCATTTTACCTCCAACAAAGATTAAACTCGATTATCTCCACAACAACTCAAAACTAGCAACCTAAACAATTAGAGATTCAAGAGTTTCAGGATTCTATTGATAAAAACAACTTATCAACATCAAAACACATCCAAAACATATATTAAATCAATCTTAAATACTGGAAATCAGATCCACCTCGAAAATCACCATGTTTCATCAATATTTCCAAAATAACTCAATTAAACATTGATAAAACATTAAAATCACATTACAACTTATAAATCAAGGATCAAATACTTGGGAATATCAATAAAAAACCATTTAATAGAGGAGATCACGGACCTTACCCCTGTTATGTGATTTCTCCTTCAATTGGCTTGTTTAAAGCTAAGAAAATATAAGATTTCAATGAGATTTTGTAAAACAAAATTAAATAATCAAATTAAAATCAATAATCTGAGTGAAAAGAGTTCCTTACCTCTGTATTTTGATGAAATTCTGAGTGTTTGGAAGAAAAGAAGTTGAGAGAAAAAGTTTAGGAAAAGTTACATGAATTTCTTTTAAAAGCTAATAACTAACTTTAGATATTTAATCCTCATTAACATTCTTTTAAAGCACATGTTTAAAATAATTAAATTGAAGGGAGAAACTACCAGAAAACACTTGGTAGATTAGCTCTTTAAGGATTATAAGGATTTGACCCTTTTGATTTTAGTCACTTTAAAACAGTTTTCAAAAAATAGCATTTTGGTCACTAACCTAAAATGTCATATTTCCAAACTCCCTTTTCTAGAATTTATTCCACCAAAAATCAATATATATTAAAAGATGATTTTTAACTATTTTCCATATTTTTATCTTATCAAAAAATATACGGTCTCGAATCTGGCTCGAATCTCTAACCCGGTCCACCAGACCGTCTAATAAACCTTAAAATTGCTAGGCCCAAAACCCGGGTGTTACAACTCTCCTCCACTTAAGAAATTTCATCCCCGAAATTACCTGGAGGAAACAGATGCGGAAATTGCTCCTTCATATCCACCTTGCTTTCCCAAGTAGCTTCCTCAACACCTCTGTGTCGCCACAAAGCCTTCACGAGCTCTATCGTCTCACCACGTAGGACTCTCTTGCTGGTATCAAGGATCTCTATAGGTTCCTCATCAAAGGATAGATCCAGCCTTAACTCCACATCCTTCACCGGCATAACATGCGATGGATCTGATCGATATCTCCTCAACATCAAAAGATGGAACACATTATGAATTTTCTCCAACTTGGGAGGCAACCTCAACCGGTATACCGCAAGACCCACACGCTCAATAACCTCGTATGGTCCAATAAACCTCAGACTAAGCTTACCCTTATATATGAATCCCTTCACCCTTTTCCATGGTGACACTTTTAAGAATACGCGATCGCCCACCTCATATTCAACCTCTTTACGCTTTAAATATGCATAAGATTTCTGCCGATCCGCAACCATTTTCAACCCGTCGCACACAAGCTTAACCTTCTCATATGTGTCTTTCAACACATCCGGTAGAGTAACATGCTTTTCCCCCACCTCAGCCCAACATAAGGGTGTACGACACCTCCGACCATATAAAACCTCATAAGGTGACATATGTATACTCGTCTGATAACTATTATTGTAGGCAAACTCAACTAAAGGCAAGTGCTTCTTCCAGGTTCCTTGAAACTCGATATACAACAACTTAGCATATCCTCTAAAACCTGGATAATCCGCTCAGACTACCCATCCGACTTAGGATGGTACGCAGTGCTAAAACTCAACCTCGAACCCAAAGCCTGGTGCAACCTCCTCTAAAACCTTACCGTAAACCTCAGATCCCTATCTGAAACGATGGATTTAGGTACACCATGCAAGCGCACAATCACCGCTATATACAAATTTGGCAACTTGTCCAAGGTGTACATTGTATGCACTGGCAGGAAATGTGCACACTTTATGAATAGGTCAACAATCACCCAAACGAAATCCTTCTTAGTCAGTGTCAACGGTAAACCTGTTACAAAATCCATGGTGATTCTCTCCTATTTCCACTCTAGAATTTTTAGCGGTTGCAACAACCCGGATAGAAATTGATGTTCAGCCCTAACCCGCTGACATACCATGCACTTGGAAACAAACTCAGCCATATCCTTTTTCAATCCAACCCAGTAGTATACCTCCTTCAAATCACGATACATTTTAACACTACCAGGATACATACAAAAAAGAGTAGGGTGTGTCTCCGTCAAGATAGTGTGCCTCAACTCCGGATCATCCGGCACCACTATTCGACCCTTGAAACACAAAACTCCATCATCATCAAAATGAAATTCTGTCAGATTACCATCTGCTATGTCCTTAACATGCTCAACCAACGAATTATCGTACAGTTTCTTAGCCTTAATCAAATGTGATAACGTAGGCTTGACTTGCAATTCAGCCAGCAAACTGCCCTCCCGTGTCACACTCAACCTTGCAAACATAGCTCGAAGCTCAACCGCAACCTTACGACTTAATGCATCCGCCACTATATTGGCTTTACTAGGATGACACTAAATTGTCAAGTCGTAATCCTTAAGAAACTCCAACCATCTACGTTGCCTAAGATTCAAATATTTCTGGGACATCAAGTACTTCAAGCTCTTGTGATCCGTAAAGATCACGCACTTCTCTTTATAGAGGTAATGTTGCCAAAATTTTAAAGCAAAAACTACGGCCACAAGCTCCAAATCATGAGTTGGATAATTGCGCTCATGAACTTTCAACTACCTCGATGCAAAGGCCACAACCTTCCTATCCTGCATCAGCACACAACCTAAGCCAACATACGATGCATCACTATAAACCACAAACTCCTTCCCAGATTTAGGTTGAATCAATACATGAGCATGTGTCAAAACTTCCTTAAACTTTTCAAAACTGTGTTACTGCTTCTCCGTCCACACATAATGAACATTCTTCTGCAACAACTTGGTCAAAGGTGCTGCAATACTCGAGAACCCCTCAACAAAATAGCGATAATAACCAGCCAACCCAAGAAAACTATGCACCTCCGATACAAACTTAGGTGGCTTCCAATTGAGAATAGCCTCAATCTTCTGTGGATCAACGTGAATACTCTCCGCAGAAACCACATGACTAAGGGATGTCACTTTCTCGCACTTGCTCAACTTAACGTATAACTGATTATCCTTCAACACCTACAACACTATCCACAAATGCCGAACATGCTCTTCCTCGGTACGGGAGTACAAGAGAATATCATCTATGAACACCACCACAAATTGATCAAGATACTCATGAAACACTCTATTCATCATGTCTATAAATGTAGTTGGGGCATTTGTCAAATTGAAAGGCATGACCAGAAACTCATAATGCCCATACCTCGTACGGAACGCGGTCTTATGCACATCCACATCCTTAACCTTCAACTGGTAATACCCCAATCTTTACCGTCAACTTGTTCAATTCGTGACAATGGGTACCTGTTCTTTACCGTCAACTTGTTCAACTGATGATAATTAATGCACATACGCATTGTGCCATCATTCTTTTTCATGAAGAGAAACATGACCACCCCACGGAGAAACACTTGGTCGAATGAACCCATGGTCCAACAACTCCTGAAGCTGAGACTTTAACTCCTTCAATTCTTTCGGTGCCATCCTATAAGAAGTAATGAACACCTATGTTGTACCCTCTTATGTCTTAATATGAAACTCCACCTCTATATTCAGAGGTAAACCCGTCAACTCCTCAAGAAAAACCTCAAGAAAGTTGTAAATAGTCCGAATGTCATGCACTCGAACACCTTTGGCTTCCAGATTCATAATAATAGCCAAATAAGCTTAGCAGCCATCAAACATCATCCTCCATGCTTTAACAGCTGAAACCACACTGGACAGGAACTTAACATTCTTGCCAACCACCACAACTTCATAATCGTCGGCCAACCTCAAGAAAATCCTCTTGGATTCACAATCCACAACTGCTCTGTGCTCACTCAACCAATCCATACCCAAAATGATATCAAAACCATGGAATGACAACTCTATCAGATCTACATCAAACTCATGTCCTTGCACCACCAAAAGACACGCTGATACAACCTTCTTGTTATAACCATCTCACTAAAGGAACTTGTGACTAACATGCCAATATTTAAGATCTCAACAGGAACATTCAGCATAGATGCACGTTCACTCAAGATATATGAATGCGTAGACCCCGAATCAATCGAAGATAACAATGACAATGATTGCAAATTGAAAGTACCTGCGATCACATCCGTGTCATTATGACCCTCTCGGTGAGCAAAGACCTGAGCCGGTCCACCACCTTCAAGTCTCACCGGTGCAGCATGAGCCATAACCCTATGACCATCCTTGTGCCTCTAAAAATTACCCCTGCCATGGCCTCGACCCCTAACAGGTGTAACAACCTGTGCTGGTACATCTCTCACCGCCCGAGGAAAATCACGCTTCAAGTGATCAGATGAACCATAAATCCAACAAGCTCCAACATTACCCCAAGACATACCCGCGAGACGCCTACCGCATCACTCATACTTTGGTGTAACACGAGCTCCCTGAGCACCCTGGCCAACTCCACCACCACGCATGTGATCTGGCTTATGTCTCTTGTCCCTACCCTTTTACCCAAATTCACACTTGTAGCCTGAACTGGTGCACCCAAGGACTGCTCAATATCCTTGGCCTGATTGATCAACACATAAAATTCGTGTAATTTGTAGCCAGGAGATACGTTTTAATGTCCTTAAAAAACCATAACGGAACCTGTCACATCTCTGCTGATCATCTTGAACCAACTCTAGAGCATACTGACTCAGCCAGACAAACTTCACCTCATATTCAGCAACAGACATGCCTCCCTAAGATAGCGACATAAACTCACGCTTCTTCATATCCAAATACTGGGTACCAAGATACTTCCTCTTGAAAGCTCTCTAGAAGAACTCCCAAGTAACGTCCGCCTCAGGAACGCCAGCAATTGTGGTCACCCACCAATGGTATGCATCCCCCTGTAGTAGAGATACAATGTAACCCAACTTGTGCTCCTCGTTACATCCTATTTGATTTATAATGCGAACTGTCTTTTCTAGCCAACCTTCAGGTGCCTCAGGGCTCAAACCTTAAAACTCCTTACCTCCTAAATTCCTCAAAAGCTCCAAGGGTAAACCTTGATTTACCGCCACAGAAGGTGCCGGTGCCTGGGCCTGCACTCCCACCATCGCTGCCTGAAAAGCTTCCGTTATTACCTGAACTAATGGAGTCAAATTGCCATACACGGGCACTTGGTGAACCTAGGGTGCTTCACCTACCCCAATGTCAGCTGGAGGAACTACTAGAGGAGGATGAGGTAAAATATAAGGGAGATTATCCTCTGTCTCATTATTCTACCCAACCTCGGCAGTATAGCCATCGATCGTGTCTCACGTCGAGCCATGCTAACAAAAGCATCAAAATATATTAGAGTTAGGCTAGCATCAGGTAAAGGATCCAAGTTAACTTTTAAACGCATTTAAAATCCTCGGTAATAGGCAATGTGTTCCCAAAACATACCCCAACAGAACATTAAACAATCACCGAACATATACGCAATCATCGTACAGTTCAAACAACATCAGCTAGTCGAACAACAGCATTCCAACTTTTTACAAACATGGCTCTTATACTAGCAAATGTAACCCTCTCGGCCTGGCGTAGTCGCAAAACCGAACCGAGCAAGCTATATTAGGTTTACTGAACTAAACCGGGAAGATTAAACCTAAAACACGTCTATTTTTTTGTTTTATCTTGTCTAGATGCATTAATGCTTTCCTACATGATCATATTGTTCACAGGTGGGCACTCACCTCAATCGGGAATCATAATGATATCTAATTGGCCACAAATACGAATTAGGGACCAAAACATAATTTTAGCACAATTTAAGGATTTTTCTAATTTTTAAGTTACCAACCTTTAACTAAGTTCATTTCAGGCTTAGATATCAAAAATCAGCTTTCAACGGACATCCATACTCAAATAATTGGCAAAACAAGATTCAGGGGCTATAACGAAAGAAACCAGAACTAACTTTCTAGGACATTAACAGAAATAACGATATCCGTATCGATACGCTGAGTCCCGTATCGATACAGTTGTGAACTCACCGTTTTGATACCGTAAGACCCGTACCGGTACGCCACTTCGAGTATAAAAGATGTTTTAAAATTATTTCACACCGTACCGATACGATCTCTTGGTGTTTTGGTACACGGCCTCTTCTCCAAAAAGTGTAATTCTAGTAACCTTTAGGCGTATCAAAACGCCCCTGCCTGTACTGAAATCCCTGGTCATATTTGTCGAGCCGTACCGATATAGTCCACCGCGTACCGGTACGCCTGGGACTGTAATGTCAAATTTAGCTGGTTTTCGCACAATTCTAGATACAATTGACCCCTAGCAACTTGCAAACATGCTGAACAACACTTGAATATACATAAACCACCATTTATAACAAGATTAGGCAACCAAAACAACCCCATACTTCCAAAGTACCACTATAAAGGCATGCTTCCTAGACCACTTTGACAAACATACCAAAATGCACATTTAAACCATTCTCAGCATAACCAACATGCCAACATACTCAACATAGCATATCAAACCTGGTCAAACCAGCACAACATAACAACCCACAAAGAAACTCTAGATGCATACCTAATCATCGATTCAACCTCAACCATAGGCAAATAACAACATCAAGCTAAACAACATATAACCATCATCAAAAACCAGCATAGCATCATTATAGAGAACCTCAATGCAACGGATTTACAATTCCCAAAAACCATGGCGAACACTTTGCCTTATTAACCAGAAATATAAACCGAGTTCATACTCAAAAGTAGTTTATCTCTTGGATCGCTGCAAACCTTGCCTTTGCTGCCTCGAACTTTATTGCTCTGCATCATTAGGGAAAAGAGAGCGTAAGCACACATGCTTAGTGAGGATGCTCATAAACAAGGATGCACAAGAAACCATTTAAAAACCACATGCTTGCTTTTCACAAAATATGCTTACAACCTAAGCATTTTCCATGATTCCAATGGAATCAAAACATAATAATCTTTATATAACATTATATAGAATTCATGCTTAAATCCTAAAGCATTTTAAACAAACCATGCTTAAATCCCAAAGCATTATAAACACGGTTCAACACATAAACTTTCTCATATATTGGCATTTATAGTAACCTGGGTAGACTACCTCTATCCTATACACATATCGGATACACGGATCTCTCATACCATGCCTAGTTAAACCGCATGATATCCCAAAGCTTGCATAGTTAGACTGCAAGATTTGACACTCTCGCCTAGTTAAACTGCAAGATCTCACCCTTGCCTAGTTAAACTGCAAGTATACCGACCTTGCCTAGTTAATCTGAAGATCACCATCAATTTGGGTTGCCTAGTTAAACCGCAAGTCCCAAATGAGGTCCCCAACAGTCCGAGTGGCCTTGTTACACCGCCATACCTCAAGGACCCATGGCCACAAAGCGATTTTGTTCATATTTTATAGTGCACTTTTAATCCTATGGCATGCCAACTATATCCGATTATTTTCTCACCTTGTCATATAGCCAATATACCATTTACAAACCATTTACTTACTGTTTTACAATGCATTTAGCCACACATCACATATGCAAATCTCATTGCCAATACAATAACACCATTCCCAACCGGAATGAAAAAAAATGCTCAATAGCATTTAATATACTTCCAAACCCCTGCATATGTACTCAAAATCATGTATTACTAGTAAGTAAATCATACCGTGTTTATCAGCAAAACATGCAAACAACATGTTCATATCTAAGCTGATTCTCAAGAGCAAAATAATGGAAACTTACTTTTGAGCTTAGGTAAGTGTCTCAAGCTTACCCTAAACTCCCAACAACCTTTACAGACCTTTGTGAAGCATTTAAAACCAGTTTCCACTCACCGGTACGCCTCGCCTTCCTTGCCAACGCGAAACAAGCACCCGTCAAGCAACCAAACAACATCAAGCTTCATCACCTTGATTATCCCCTATTTTCAACACATAAAACCAGAGCATAAATGCATTATAATGCCTTCAAACCATTGCCTAACAGCAATCTCCCGCAACTCCCAAGTTGCGCACTCAAAAACCATCTGAAACATACCGAAATCAACATCAAACGCTTTCGAAACTTAACCCAGCCATAAAACAACAATTCAACCCATCAACCAACAACTAATAACATCCAAAAACCGTTTCCTAAGATCCTTTTACCTCCAGCAAAGACTAAACTCGATTATCTCCACAACAACTCAAAACTAGCAACCTAAACAATTAAAGATACAAGAGTTTCAGGATTCTATTGATAAAAACAACTTATCAACATCAAAACACATCCAAAACGTATATTAAACCAATCTCAAATACTGGAAATCAGATCCACCTAAAAAACCACCATGTTTCATCAATATTTCCAAAATAGCTCAATTAAACATTGATAAAACATTAAAATCACATTACAACTTATAAATCAAGGATCAAATACTTGGGAATATCAATAAAGAACCATTTAACAGAGTAGATCACATACCTTACCCTTGTTATGTGATTTCTCCTTCAATTGGCTTGTTTAAAGCTAAGAAAATATAATATTTCAATGAGATTTTGCAAAACAAAGTTAAAGAATCAAATTAAAATCAATAATCTGAGTGAAAAGAGTTCCTTACCTCTGGATTTTGATGAAATTCTGAGTGTTTGGAAGAAAAGAAGTTGAGAGAAAAGGTTTAGGAAAAGTTACGTGAATTTCTTTTAAAAGCTAATAACTAACTTTAGATATTTAATTCTTATTAACACTCTTTTAAAACACATGTTTAAAATAATTAAATTGAAGGGAGAAACCACCAGAAAACACTTGGTAGATTAGCTCCTTAAGGATTCTAAGGATTTGACCCTTTTGATTTTAGTCACTAACAGTTTTCAAAAAATCGCATTTTGGTCATTAACCTAAAATGTCATATTTCCAAACTCCCTTTTCTAAAATTGATTCCACCAAAAATCAATATATATTAAAAGATGAATTTTAACTATTTTCCATATTTTTGTCTTACCGAAAAATATATGGTCCCGAATTTGACTTGAATCTCTAACCCGGTCTACCAGACCGTTTAATAAACCTCAAAATCGCTAGGCCCAAAATCGGGGTGTTACATCAATGGAAATTAAATAGACGACCGTAGGTTTTGTAAGGATTGTGAGCGCATAGTTTCAATAGAATTTCTTTGAGTAATGGTATTTTCCTTCATAAGTATTGTTCGTTATTAAACGACAAAAGTGAGATATAGATGAAAAGTCTACTTGGATTAGTTATGGGTTGGGTTTTACAAAACTATGGTGTGTACATGCTACCTTTTGGTGTGAGATTTGAGGTTTGTGATGGAACCTTATCCCTTGGTAGGATTTTCATATGATAACGGATCCTGGTGATGGTACAGATGACATGTTTTTCTGGACACGTTATAATTGAGAGTGTAAGATTCTTATAAGAACTGAGTTGATGAAATATATTTTAGTTATTGAGATAAATTATCATGTCGAGTTTAAGGTAAGTGCTTGAGGCGAGTTGAGAAGCCGTTCATTTTCATAATGTCTTGCACCAGACACACAATGATATTAATAAGAGATGCCGTCAGAGTTAGAGTCTTCTTCAAGAAGTCACCACAAGTGGAATTGTTTCGTCTTGGATGCAACAGTTGTTTAACCTCTTGTTCTTTTAGATCATATGGAGTGGTGGAATGATCTCGTCGTGCAACAAACCTTTTGAGCTCTATAGCATAAGTTAAGTTTCTTTGATGACGTATTCGTGTAATAGTTTGGTCGGGTACCATTAGGTTTTGCTTGTCCTCTGTATTATAAAGAGCGAGGATAAATTCCTTCTAAGAGAAAGAATCATTGAGATTATGTTGGTACCGTTAGAAGACAAGGATTATATTTGATAAGTGCTATAAGTGTAACGACCCAAATTTTAGGTTTTGTAAATTGTGCCTTGGACCCAATTTATTTGGGCCGTATGTTGAAAGCCCAATTGAGAATAGTCATTCGGGCTTAGGGATAAAAAAGAGAAAGTGGTATTTTATTATTAGTGGATATATAAAAAATAGAGGGAAAAGAAAAAGGGTGGTTTTGAATAAAAAGTGGGCTAATGATGTGATAGGGGGTGAGAAAAAATAAAAAAAGAAATCGAGAGAAAAAAGATAAGGGAGAGAGAGAAAAAAATGTGTTTTTTAGAGAGAGTTCAAGAGGCTTTTTGCCGCCAACCACGTTGCTATTGACGACACCACCGACACTATCGGGAGTGCGTTACCGAGACGCACGCGTAGGTGGTCGCCTCATCGCTGTCACTGCCGCCACTCGTCGGAGTGAGAGGAAATGGTGGCCGGAAGAGCTAGAAATGCTTAAAGCAGTGCTCAACACCGTGAACGATGGACACCACTGGAACCGTTGGCCTGAGAACTATCAGTTTGGAGCTTACTGTCGCCAGCCAGCCACCGGAGGCTACCCCACACTCTACCGCCTGCGCGTGGGCTGGCAGGCAAGGTGGGTGCACACTGCTTTCCAGTGCACCCTGCCGTACTAGATTCCTGCCCGCGGGTGCACCAAGGCTGCAGTGCACTCGCCCGCACTGGATTCCGTTCGTAGGGAGAACCTACCTTATCATGCACCGCATCACACCAGATCGCCAAGCTTTGACCAGAGTTGACTTGGGGTTGATCGGACGTTGACTGACCGCTGACTTTTTTAGGGGACCCTACCTAAAGGTTTCTCAATGTTTCAGATCTATTGCCGCTATCAGTTTTTCCAAATTCAAACCCTGTAAGCTATTTTTACTTATTTGACCTTGTGAATAGTATATGAGATGCATGAAAATAACATATTTTTGTATTTTTTGATATACGAGGGTTATCCGGGTTTGGTTATTGAATCAAGTTCGAGAAGCTCAAAAGAGGATTTTAGCAATATCAGCTTAAGGTTAGTACACCTCGAACTCTGAAATGCTTTATGAGCATCATAAGTGTAATTGCCTTTATTGTTAGTGGTTGCAAGTTAGGAGATGGGTAATAAGCATGTGTTGATACTGTTAGTTCGAGGCTTGATGATTATCGAGATGCTTGATAAGATTGAGAATGTTTGAGTCTGTTATGAGCTTTAGAGACTGTATAGGATTGTTTGAATATTTTCATGATTATCTGATTGTATGATTAGTTGACCGATTGATTTATGATGATGCCTTGCATGTTAACCGAATAAATTAATATGTTCGATTGAATATTGGTTAGAGACCATACTAATAAATACTCGATTAAATGGATAAAATCCGGTAAGTGTTAATATTAATTAAATATGCTAGCAATATAGTTTAATGCCCTTCATAAGCTTTAGGGACCTAATAAGTATTATAACACCGTAATTTAGAAAATAATGTACGAACCCATGAGTTGGAAAGAAAATGCTAGGCAAGAATAGAGATCAATCCTAAAAATTCTTTAAGGTCATTAAATATTGATTGTATACAACAAAACACACACTGCACTTACAGGGGAATCGATCCTATAAACGAATCTATGAGCTTTGTTATATTGCATATATCTTTGATTTTTTTTTCTGATTATTGAAAAAATGATATAGCGTGTTCAGATTGTTGATGCCATAGTATAGTTTCTTTTCTTTAGTTTTGCATGCCATAGCTTGAGGACAAGCCATAGCTTGAGTTTAGGGATGTGATAATTCTGTAAAAAAAACTAATTTTATCTGACCCCGTTTTCTTTTTTCGTGTAAATATATATATATATATATATTAATATTAAACCCAATAAGTAAAAAATATAAAAAGCGTCAATTAAAAATAAAAAAGAGAGTATATTAATCAAGAGTCCATATACAAAATAAAGGCCTATTCGGCCAATTTTGTTTTTTTATATATATTTTATTTTATTTTTATTCTTAATTATATCATTATTAATGTATTTCTTGCAGATCACACAAGATCCTAATCATATCAGATATGGGAAGATTACAAGAGATCATGTCCAACAAGTATGGAAAGTCAAGGGATGCGCAAGGAATTCTCACTGTGTACTCACGGCAAATTTTCGATAGGATCCGGGTATTTTTGGGTCAAGATGTCTTCTTACGTATTTATCATCTTTCAGTTACCTTTCCAACGCATCTTGAAACGCCTCAATCGGACTTCGGGAGCCCAAGATATGCTCATTTTACTGAAGACAACGCGTGCTGAAAATTGGATACGAGTTCAATAAGGGAATTTGATTTATTACGATTTTTCAATTAGTTTATTAAATATTTTTAATTAAATTCAAGCTTAGACATTTCCCTATTTGTTTTAATTCATTTAGGATCATATTGAATGTAAAAAAAAATAGTTTGATGCCCAAGTAAAGACATTATTCCTTTTCTAAATGTATTTAGCATAAATGGGGAACATGCTTTTAGGGTTTTGATTTTAGGATTTCTTGAAGCCTATAAATAGGCTTCATTCTATTGTAATTGAACATAGATTACACATCAAACATAACACAGCTTTGTAACACACGGAAAATTCAGGAGCAATACAAGTGATAGTGATTTCTTTGAGGTATTTTATCCAAATACTGCTTATTTATTCTTGTTTTCATTTTCTTTCATTGGTCGCTTGGTTTTGAGTAAGGAGGAAAAGGGGTACGGGTTTTTCCTAATTGAATCTTGTGGAGGATCCATCATCGCCGAATGATGGACCCGGCACCACCACTGGAGCATGGGCAGTAGCGGCGGTACACTGTCGGCTTACAGTGGTTAGCATCCAGTAGTAGCAGCAGTAGCGGTGATGCCGTGCGGATCGTGGTTCAGCCCGTACCTCACGTTGACAAGCTCACGCTTTAATTCCACTGTTTGCAATTTCTTTACTCTAGTCCCTCTTTTCTTTTAATTTAGTTCTTAAATTCTTATTTCATGCACTTTAATTCATTGTTTGCTTCGTTAATATTTACTGTATTATGCAATTTAACTTGATAGAATTAGGGTAAATAGACTTCTTAATAATTAATAGTTTTTTAAAAAAACTTATCAAATAATTTAAAATGAACACTTAGGTTAGTTTTCCTTAATAGATAACTTAAATATTTGTGTAAGATTAGTTCACCAATAATAAAATTATAAATACATAGAGGTTAGAATCCTAAAATAATTAACTCGGTAAGTTAGTTAAAGTAAAGATAATACCTTCCCTTAATTGTAAATAATTAAATGAAATCCTTTAGGTAATCTTTTAGAAAAGGTAAATAATTTATTAATTGTAAACAATGATAAATAAATTTAACTTGGTAATTCTTTAAAAAAGAGAGTAAATAGTTATTTCTCCTTAATTGTAAATAAAACTCTTTTAGGTATTTTTTAGAGAAGTAAATAATTAATTTCTTTAATTGTAAGTAATTAATTAAAGCCTTTAGGATTAGTTTCAATAAATACACGCTTCTAAAAGTAATAATTAACCTTAAAAAAATTAAATCACCCATAAAAATTAAAAGGACCATAAAATGTCATTTAAAAAAAGGATTTTTATTGCATCATGAAAAACGATATATTTTCTCAATTAGGGTTAATTCGGTCTTCCCCTAGCCGTTGGAGAATGGTCGAAACTCTTATGCAAGACTATATTTCTGAATTTAAGGATTAATGCCTTAATCTCTTTGTGTCTAAAATTGATCAGTGTTTCCTCATCCTGAGCAAATTCGGGTCACTTTAGAACTTTGTGGATTTTTACATTAATCTTTGCAGGCATTCATTCAAATTACAAGAAAAATATTAGTGATCAAGTAAGTGTCGTTTTTACAGGCGTTGTGTGGGTGCTAATCCTTTCCCGCACGTAACCGTACCCCTGAACCCTCGAGATTTCGTAATCTCTAGTTTGTTTTTAAATTTTCGGTCTACCTAATATAATAAAAGGAACCGATAGCAACTCCGTTATCACAACGATGTATTTTTGGGTTGGGGATGCCGGGTTGAGGCGACAAAAAATGGTCTTTCCAGACCCATGGTCATCCCTAGTTATGATAACTTTTAGTATTTGTCATAGATTATAGATAAGTCTTTTTATATTTGATTTGTATTTAAATTAACCAGTATTTCAAATGAAATGTTGAATCATATTAACCTCTACAAAATCGAACAAATAAAATATAAAATCCATAATTTATATCTGTTCATTTATAAAGTAATATAAATAGATATACCATTCAAATCTTTGGGATTTATAATTCTTTTTTATTCCCAAACCACATTTTTTGTACATACGAAAATGTAAATGTACTTTTAACTTTTTAGGATATATTTAGATATTATAGTGTAAGTACGTGAAAATGTAATTACTTCTTTAGTAATTATACAAAGTATTCTATTTTTTTAGACAAAATTGATTAAAAGAGTATAATTATATCTAGTGGTAGAACTTGGTGATAAAGTTTGGGGACCAACTTATTTTTTTTTAAAATTTAGAGGGTTAAACTAAAATTGTCATAAAAATTGAGGGTCTGACTAAAATTTTAATAATTTCAAGAGATTTGATGAGAACTTTTAAAACTATGAGAAGGGATTTAATTAAAAATAATCAAAAATTTGAAGTTATGTATATAAATTTTTAAAAATTTAGAGGGGCCAAATTGGGGGCCATGGCAACCAGTAGTCTCCACAAGCTTCTGCCACTGATTATATCTTAATTTTTATACCATGTGATAGTACAAATTATAATCACATAGTAAAAAGTTTAAAGTTTAAATATTATTAATTATAAAAATGAAAAATGAATTTTCATCATTCTCGTAAGAATTGAAGAGTATGATTAGAGAGGCATTCGAACTCAATTTAACAGAACTCGTGAATTAAAATGATCGGTTAAATATATAGAGAATAGGCCGTCTAAACTTTAATTTACGCGTGTCTTTTAGTTTTAGGGGCTAGGGTTTTAATTTAGATTTTAAAGTTTAGGGGTTTATGTTATAGGGTTTAGAATTTAAGGTTAGTGTTTAGAATTTATAGTATAAGGTTTAGTTTTTTAGGGTTAGGGTTAAAAATTTTGAATTTAAATTTTATAGTATAAATATACAGACTTATGTAAAATTAATTTTACACAACATGTGTACCAAAATTTTACCCAAATATATAACACCAAAAAATTATTATCATGCAACTTTTCAAAGATATTCTTAATATAAAAACAATTAAGAACAGTGAGACCTTAAATAGAAGAAAGGTTACAAAGATCCGTGGCGGAGCCACATATTGATTATGATTAGGGGCTAATTGGCCCTACTTAATTTGTTGTGGTATAGAATTTTGAATAGTTAAATATAATTTTTAAGGAGTTAGTATAATTTTTTTTATAGAAAATGTTAGAATTGACCCCACTTGATTTGTGGGGTATGAGGTCAACAATATTTATATTGTAGTGGTATGAGAATCTTCATATCTCATACTCTACTCTGGCCCCACTTTATAAAAATCTTGACTCCGCCGGACAAGATAAAGGGATAAATTTAGGGGAAAAGGTAGTTTATGTTTTTTAATTTGGAAAATGGTACATTCAAACAATTATTCAGGAAAATGGTCGAAATCTACAGTATAAATAAAAGTCGTCACCGGTTGTTGTTGACTCCTATGGGGGGAGTCGTTGGTAGCTGCCGGCGAATTTGAGTTAAAAGTTTTGATAAAATTTAAAAAAATTTAAAATCGAAGGCCAAAACGATGTTTTTGGGATAAAGATGATAACAAGGCAACTACGACTCCTTGCTAGCTTGTAGATCTCGAAATATTATGTGAATTAAAAAAATCTTCTCAATCAAACACCCAAATACAAAATTATGATCTTTCAAAGTTTTAGACTCACCTTATAGTTAAAAAAATCAAAGGATTTTATTTAATACCATCTTTAAAAAGTTTTTAGTCGAAGTTTTCAAAAATTCCTCTTAATGAAAGTTGACGGCGGTTGGTAACGACTTTCTATTTTACTATAGAATTTGAGTATTTCTCTAAATAATTGTTAGAATATATTAGTTATGTTTGGTAAATAACAGTTTAAACTAAAATTAGAGATTTTCGCTACATTAGAGGTTTGACCAGTTAAATCTCTTAATTTAGATGTTTGATAAATAACAGATTGGAATAGCAGATTGTAATAAAATCTCTAATTTTGAAAATGTAGCTAATAAGAGCTTTTCGAAATTAAACGTTTTGACATAATAGTTATAAAGACAATTCTACCCTTAATAATTATAAAAAATCTTCAAATAACCCAAATTTTAACGTTTTCTATTTTAATTCTTCACCATCACGTATTTACATTGTGACATTTGTAAACTAATGCTTATTATTTTTTTCTTTTTATTCTCACACATTTATATTTGTATTTAAATTTAATAATTAATTAAATTATATTAAAAATAATTTTATAAAGAATAAATTAATATATAGATTCTTCAAATATGCTTAGTAATATTATATTAAAAATTATTTTTTATAATCAAATTAATTAAAAAATATTAAATATAATCATGTCTTTATATGTCATTTTGTTTGTTTAAATAATCAAACAACTACAAGCTATCAGATAATTTTACTAAACATTTTTATACAACCAGCTAATACAATTCGCTAGTCAAATCAGCTAATGCAATCAACTATCAATTATCAGCTAATATAATTTGTTATCAATTACCTGCTAATACAATTCGCTAGTCAAAATTAGCTAATGCAATCAACTATCAATTATCAACTAATGTAATTTGTTATCAGTTATCCGCTAATTGTCAAACAAGTTATTATTTTCTAAATTAAAAAATATAAACGACCTTTTCCCCTAATTTAACCTAAGATAAAGCCCCATTTCAAATGAATTTTACTTTTTTTTCTATTGGGGGTTTGAGGCCTCGGCCCCAAATAATGCAATGACTCAACAAATGACACAGAAAGACCGCAGTGGAAAGGGTTGGGGAAGCCATAATAACTAAAGGCCGAAGCTTTTTTTCAGAGAAAAATACCTACTTGCAACCGATATCTTATCAACAAAATCGAACGGTTCAGATCTCATGATACGTGACCGCAAAGGGAACCAAGTAGGCAACTTGATCACTGCCCTTCTGTATCCCCATTTCCCCTTTCATAAATATCAAACCTAAGCACAGTTCTGCTTAAACCCTCTCTTCGATTTCAAAAACCTTATCTTTTTCAGCTGTAGCAAAAACCAAAGGCTAGAAAGCAGCAAAGAAAATATGTCTGCAACACCTGCTTCATCCCTTATGCTCCCATCTCTCAAACCCAAACTCTTTTCTTTATCAAACTCAACACCCATTTCTCTTTCCCTCTTCTCTCTTCCTCACAAGCCCCATGCAAAGCCTGTCTTCTGTTCTGCTCTTCAAAGTTTCGAGCTTTTGGCCAAAAATATTATATTAAAATGAACAAAAATATCATCATATTAAAAATATTATACTAAATTATAAAAATTAGAAAGAAATAGGGGCCAATTCAGTTTAAATAAAGATTTTAAGGCTAAAATAAACAAAAAATGTCATCATATTAAAAATATTGAACTAAACTATAAAAACTAAAAAAAAATAAGGGGCAACTAGGTTTAAATAAAAATTTTTAGGACTAAAATAAAAAAATAACATCATATTAAAAATATTAGACTAAATTATAAAAAATAGGAAGAAAATGGGTTAATTTTGGGTTAGATAACAATTTTTAGGACTAAAATCAACAAAAGATATAATTATATTAAAAATATTAAACTAAATTATAAAAATTACACAGAAATAGGGGTCAATTTTGGGTTAAATAAATATTTTTACTACTAAAATGACCAAAAGTATCATTATATTAAAAATATTGGACTAAATTATAAAAATAAAAAATAGGGGTTATTTTCATATTAAAAAAATGTTTAGGAACTAAAATATACAATAATATCATCATATTAAAAATATTAGACTAAACTATAAAAATTAGAAAAATAATAGGAGTAAATTTTGGGTTAAATAAATATTTTTAGGGACTAAGATGAACAAAAACAAAAATCTAGCATACTTAATGTGCAATTTACCCCTTTTATTAAAGTCAATTGATTTTTTTGTTAATAAAGTGACATGTGTCGAGTTCTGATTAGTTCATAATTTTTTTAACGGGAGTTAATGGTTGGGACAACTGAGGTAACGATTTAAAGTTTAGTGAATAAATTATCTCAAAAACATTTGAAAGGGTAACTCAATACAAAGTGTATAGTTTAGGGCAACCAGAGACGGAGCTCTCTTGAGGCCCGAACCCTTGTCATAAAATTAAGGTGTTAGATAGATTTTGGTCTAATAACAATTTGATCTCTGTAAAAATAAATATTCAAATTAAAAAATATAAGAGCTTATTAAATATATAATCAAGTAGAATTTGAACTAAAAAGAATGAGCCTTTATCTTCAATTTTTTTGCTCTAATAACAATTACATTAGACAAATTAGACTTTATCTCATGAATTGAGTTTAAATATTTAATAAGCTCTTACATTTTTTAAATTCAATATTTTGGCTCCTACCAATGTTTAATCATGATTCCGCCCTTGGGGACAATGGTGCCATTAAGCCAAGAATATATATTAAACATCATAAACTAATTGTTTTATGATATTGTCACGGGGTCATTACCCTCTTCCCAAAAGATATGTCTGATAGGATGTGCAACGCTACCACTTATATATTTCAAGACCTCTCTTTACCTTTCTGATGTGGGTTAATGTCCACGCCTCTTTCTAGGCGTGACATTCTCTCCCACTCAACCTCGTGACGCTTTCTTCACAAGTTAACCACGCTCGTAATGGGTTATTGTCACGATTGTCCACCATGCCTATCTCATTCATGGGCGCTCAACATGAAATCGGGCAGTCAAATGATCGCTCTGATACTATTTGTCACGGGACCATTACTCTCTTCTCAAAAGATATGGCTGATAAGATGTGAAGTGTCACTACTTATATATCCCAAGACTTCCCTTTACTTTTTCAATGTGAGATTAATGTCTCCGCCTCTTTTCAAGCGTGACAATATGTTGCAACAAACCTAACAACCATATGCTTATCTTACAAAATAAGAGGGATGGAAATATACAAACAGTCGCTTTCCATCCGCCCAACATCACCACCCATAACCTCATGTAGGCAAAACCAGCGGCAAAGCATATACTTTTAGTGACTAATCTTATCTGTCAGAATATATGATATAGAATACATAGAAAATAGGATTATAGGCAATATTATAATCAACTTTAAGGTTATTTCATTTTTTGCTGATATTTTGTTGGATTTCCGTGAGGATTTTTATGAATACAACTTGAAAATCTCACGGTTTAGATATAATAATTTTGTTATCATTTACTTTTTTGATGTGAGATTAATATTTTTTTTCAGGCGTAACAAAATGTTTCAACAAACCCACCAACTAGATGCTTACTTACAAAATAAAAGGGATGGAATTATACAAACAGTCTCTTTTCATCCGCCCAACATCACCACCCATAACCTCATGTAGGCAAAACCAGCGGCAAAGCATATACTTTTAGTGACTAATCCTATCTGTCAGAATATACGATATAGAATACATAAAAAATAGGAGTATAGGCAATATTATCATCAACTTTAAGGTTATTTCATTTTTTGCTAATATTTTGTTGGATTCCCGTGAGGATTTTGATGGATGGGGATCTCACAGTTCAGATATAATAATTCTCGTCGTTATTTTCATTTGAATTTCAACGATAAAATTCATTCTACCTTTATGAGTGGAGGTTTTAATTATTTCTCATCTCGTCGATTCAAACCTCCACGATTTTCAGTTACTCTACATCTGACCCTTAAAACTAAGATTATAGGCGATATTATCATCAAATTTAACGTTATTTATTTTTTTTTGGTTTTTTCATATTTAGTTAACAGATTCTACATGGATATCTTAACATCTTCTGAACTTGCTTGCTTCCAAGGTTTGTGTAGCCCTTTGCATTTGCTTTATCTAATGAAATGATGTGCTCCCAACTCTGAACTCCATTGACCGAGTTGCGTCTGGTAAAGGGAAATGACATGAGAGATCATTCAGGGCTCAACTTTCTACATTCATAATTTTATAAATTTTTCTAGTAACAATTTAGTAAATTAATGGTTGCCCTTTTTTTTTAGTTGTATTTATAATATTTTTTAATAAAATAATAAAAATAACGTGTTTAATAAATTTTAATCATATATTATGATTTGTTAATAAAATATTAAATTAATTATTTAAAGTAATGAGATGTATTTTCATTCTATAAGAGTTCATTTTTAAACTTTTGCTCATGGCTCCTAAAATATCTAGACGGTTCTCCATTAACCTACCATCTTTTTCTACTATTATAAGTACAAATATCGCTTTCGGCTATTTTCCAACACAACAATGGTTCGGCTGATGGGCCGACATACATATCACAATGTTCAATCAAGATCGGACATAGTTACACCTATGATTTTAATGTTCCATGTCAACGAGGACTCAAGGGCGGAACTATATAAGGTTGAGAGGGGCAATTGCCCCACTCTCAAGAATTTTTCATTTTTGTCCTTTGCATAATTTTTTTAAATTGGTTTATTTATGAATTTTTCCTCCTACTTTCAAATATTTATGCTTTGCCTCCCAACCCTAAATGAACATAACAGCCAAGAAACGATAGAGAAACTCATACAATTTCTAAACCGAGAAGAGAACCAAAGCAAGAAAAGGAGCCAGCATCTTCGTTCTTGAACTGCACGACAAATCGGGGACATCGAAAGATAACTCGTGTGGAGAAATGTATCAAGAGATCCATTGAAACTATCATCGCGGCAAGATAAAGTCTTCTTCAATGAAAGATGGATAGAAAAAAGAGGTTAGTCAGAGATCCTCACCAAATGATTCTTCATCAATGAAAAGAGCGAGTCCCGACCACCATCGCAAGAAATAGAAGGTGCAAAAAACAAAATCATCGACAGACCCAAACGAGGAGAAAAACGGACGAAGAAAAGGCGAAGCTCTCTTTCACACCTACTGCCGCACTTTCACCTCGTCAAATTGGGCCCGAACCACCTACCACGTGTAATTACTCATTTTTGTCTGGGTTGTATAATATTATTATATTATATTATATTGGTATTATTTATTAATATGCCTCCAAATATATGTATATGTATGTGTGTTAACATATAGTGTGTACGTATGTATTTATAAAATGTATGCATGTATTATCTATTATGTATGTATTCTTGCATGTATTTTGTTATGTCATTAATATTTAATATTATTATTATTGTATAAATATTTTTCTGCATGTGTATGTAATATATGTGTGAATTGCATGTGCATATATTTTCATTGTGTGTATGTGTGTACTATCACTATTAATACTATTACTATATGTGTGTATATTACTGTGTGAATGTATGTGTTTATACGTGTATTAATATATATGTGTGTGTACGTAAGTGTGTATATACTATTATTATTAATGAGTTGTAATTAAAGACAAGTCTAAAATTAAAAAGTCCATATTTATAAATGTCTATGGTCCAATTACAACCCAAAAACTATTATTACATCAAGCGCAATCGGCCAAACCCATATAACAAAACCCTAACCTAATCATAACCCTAATCTAATAATTCTCTTATTTTTGTTGCACAGTCGAAGGACAACCGTTAGATTAAGCCGGATCCAACAGTCCATATCATAAAATGAAACCCTCCAGCTGGCACATGTGATACACGCTCGAACCGACCATCTCCCCACTCTCGTTTGTGGTCCACGCGCAAGGCTCTTCATCTCCTTTATGCCATGCGTCGTCATTTTGTGCTTCCACGGTGCACTACAAAAACGATCTTGGTCGACCATTCTTGGCGAGATCTTAGTCGTTGGATCAGATCTGATCCAACATCCCAAATCAAATATGTCCAAATAACTCTTCATCTCCACCGATCTCTGCCACGTGTCTTCTTCACTGGTAATCCAGTCTGGCTTCCTTACCGGCTCACCCACCAAGCATGGTCGAAAATAATAAACAAAGTGGGGAAACATCAGATTAAGCATATCCAACAGTGAACGCATTTATTTTGTTTATTCTTGTAATCAAACCAAAATCAGAGACAAAAAATCAGAGAGAGGGCATATATGTATGTGTGTGTGTAATCAATCAAGCCCCATTTATGTACCCAGATTCGAATTTTGAGAGAAATAAAAAAAAAAGAAAAACAAGAAAAATTCAGAGAATGTACTCATTTACTCGAACTTTGCCTGCATATTTTGAAAAGAAATAATGATAATAGTAAACAAAAAAGGGGAAAAGGGAAGAGTTTACCCTTTCGGCTTTAGGTCACCGCCTTGTGTGGCTGTTGAGGTTGGTGCCGCTGATGACACCTTCTTCATCCTTCTTTCATCGGTCGAGATTCAAAGATCGGGACTTTTTAAATAAAATGGGTTCGATTTTATTAAAATAAAGAGGGGGCTTTGGTTTTAAATCTGAAAAGGGACTCGGTTTTATTTTTTAGAATCGGTTGAGGGTGGCCAAGTGTGGCTAGTGGTGGTCGGAGTGGCCAACCGCCACCAGAATCTGGATATAACGGTGGTCGATGTTCTTTGTTGGGATTTTTGGTTTAACTTGAAAGAAATAATAAGGGGAGAGGTTTTTGAAATCTTAAGTAAATTTTCAAATGGCCAAAGGCCTAAATATGCTCTGAAGAGGTCTTTATATAGACCTTTAGTTTTTTAAAAATGGTTTTATCCCCATTTTAATCCTTCCGCCCCAAAATAATATCATGATGAGGGCCTCTGCAAGGTATAATTATGTCCTCAGTCCCCCAATATTTTACAAAATTTTCAATTTTGCCCCAGAAATTAAGCTTAATTTGTTTTTTAATGGGAAAATTACTCTAAAGGTCCTTTCGCCTTATTTTACTTTGCGAAACTACTTTCTCGCATGGTAAATAACCCTCAAAGTCCCTGGTTATTTGAACCGTTTTACAATTTGGTCACCGATTTCGGTTTTAATAGCTTTAAAAGGTTCAATTTCTCCGTTGATCCTTGTAAATTTTTCACAACTTGCAATTGGGTCCCTTTTTCTTCAAATCAAAACTATTTTTAAAAGGGTTAAGTTTATTTTAAGTCTCTGCCCTTTTATTTCATTTAATTCCAGTTCTTTATTTGATATTTATATTTAAATGTTCATTATTATTCGATACATATTATTATGTTTTTGTGTTTAATAATTGTTTTTGTTCATATGTTTATTATTTGTTCAATATGTGTTATTTATGTTGTTGTTATATGTTTAATATATTATTGTTCGTATATTGTGCTCTGTTATTATTATTTTCACATGTTTCTTAGTTATTTTTCGATATGTGTTCTATTAGTTATTAATTTGTGTTTATATATATGTGTATATGAATATTATATATGTATGTTGCCAAATAGTATTTATATTTATGCATATTGTATTATATACTTATATTGTGTATTATGTATATATTATGTCATGTAAAAAATATTTTGGTAGTGTGTTCTTGTACACTTCTTTTATACATGCATTACATTATATTTTATATGTAATAGATATTTATTATTATGTTATAATATATTGTTCTATCTTTTATTGTATTATGTGTAGTATATATACATATTGTATATTATTTTGATCTTTTTCATGTGTATATTTGATTATTTCTACTTATCTTTGTTTATGTTATTTGTTGTTGTTCATATTTCATATGCATTAATATACCATGTTTATATTTGTTGCATATAGTATTAGGCTTTTATCTTGGTATTCTAGTGGGAGTGTCATCTCGGTATCCGTGTGTCATCTCCTTTGGTACCGTGAATATCGAGGCAAATTTAATGTTGTTATATGTACATACATGTTAGAATTAATTATTAAATTAAATCAAATTTTGTATTTTTCTTGATAATTACAATACGAACCCTATAGGTACCAATTTTGGGCGTAGCGGGGGTACTAACCCTTCCTCGTGTGTAACTGAATCCCGAACCCAAGTTTTTGAATCTCTGGTTTTGTTTTTACGATGTCCGGTCTACCAAAATGGTCGATGTCTCTAGCCTTCTCGTCCCGGCCTAGTCGCAAGACCGAACTGAGAATGCTATATTAGGTTTATCGTAGTAAATCGAAAAGATTAAACCCAAAACACGTCATTTGTTTTTTTTTATCGTGTCTAGATGTGTTAATGCTTTCCTACATGTTCATATTGTTTATAGGTGAGCACCCATCTCAATTGGACATCGTAACGATATCTAAATGGCCATAACACTACTTAGGGACCAAAATGTAATTTCAACAAAACAAAAGGGTTTTCCACTTTTTAAGTTACCAACCTTAAATTAGGTTCATTTCATGCTTATATGTCAAACATCAACCTCAAATGATCATCCATGCTTAAATAATTGACAAAGCAAGATTCAGGGACTAAAACAAAAGAAAACATAACTTTACTAAAGCCATTAACTAACTTAACTGCCATGGGTATCAGTATGCCCATCTGAGTACAGGTACGCCCTCTCCAATTCTAATTCCAAAAATTCCAATAGCCAACTCTCGTACCGGTACGACCCTGCGTACCGATATGCCTTACCAAAACCAAAGGCCCGTACCGATCCTCAAACTCGTGTATCGATCCCCCAAGCTAAACTCAGCCTTCCAGTACCGATACGCGAACCTGTGTATCGGTATGCTACGCTAAAGATACACTTCTGTATCGCAACGCCTAGCCCGTGTACCGGTACCACAAGCCCGAAATGGCTTCATGTATCGATACATGAACACGCGTACCGATACGCTTGGACCTGAATGATCACAATTGGTTGATTTAATGTGCTTACCTCAAAACTATACCACTTCATTATGCCATAAAATTTCATACAACAATACCTAAATGCAAAAGCAACCTAAACAACATAAACTCAACAACCAATTGGCTTTCACTCATCCAATGATATTCTAAAGCCATGCTTCCTAAAAACGCTTTGCCTTACAACCCAAAATGCACAATTAATCCATTCTCAGCATATGCATCATAACATCACAATTCATACAGCACAATAAACTTACTCAAACCCTCACAATAAGGCAATCATCAAGGAAACTCTAGATGCATACCTAAGGCACCATACATCTTTAACTACAACAAGTATTAGCATCAAGCTTAGCAACAACAATTATTCTCAAATTCCAGCATAGAAAACATACTCAAAACCATAAGAAAACAGGATTACAACCCCCAAAAACTTTGGCATACACATTGCCTTATTAACCGAAAACATAAACCGAGTCCATACTCAAAGTAGTTTATCTCTTGGATCCTTGCAAAACTTGCCTTTGCTGCCCGAACTTCAATGCTCTGCATCATTAGGAAAAAGAGAGCGTAAGCACACATGCTTAGTGAGGATGCTCATAAAAAATGATGCATTTAAATTCATTTAAAAACACATGCTTGCCTTTCCCAAAACATGCTTACTTCCAAAGAACTTTCTAATGATTCTAACTGAATCAAAACATAATGATATTCATAACATCATAAACATTTCATGCTTAAATCCCAAAGCATTTTAATCAAACCATGCTTAAATCCCAAAGAATTTTAGTACAAGATTCTACACATGATCATTCTCATCTATTGGCATTTATAGTGACCCGGATACACTACCTCTATCCTATACACATATCGCATACACAGATCTCTCATACTATGCCTAGTTAAACCGCATGATATCCCAAACCTTGCCTAGTTAAACCGCAAGATTTGACACCCTCGCCTAGTTAAACTGCGAGATTTCACCCTTGCCTAGTTAAACCACAAGAGTACTGATCTTGCCTAGTTAAACCGCAAGATCACCATCAAATTGGGTTGCCTAGTTAAACCGCGTTCCCCAAATGAGGTCCCAACAGTCCGAGTGGCCTTGCTAAACATCCATACCTCAAGGACCCATGGCCATGATCGATTTTGTTCATATTTTATAGTGCACTTTTAATCCTATGGCATGCCAACTATATCTGATTGTTTACTCACTTTGTCACATAGCCAATATATCATTTACAAAACCATTTACTTACTATTTTTCAATGCATTTCATAAAACAACACATATGCTAATCTCATTGCCAATGCAATAACACCATTCCCAACCGGAATGAAAACCAATGCTCAATAGCATTTAATATACTTTCAAACCCCTGCATATGTACTCAAAATCATGCATTTCTAGTAAGTAAATCATACCATGTTTAGCACCAAAACATGCAAACAACATGCTCATATCCAAGCCGATATTCAAAAGCAAAATAAGAGAAACTTACTATCAAGCTTAGGTAAATGTCTCACGCTTACCCTAAACTCCCAACAACCTTTACAAACCTTTGTAAAGCATCTAAAACTAGTTTCCACTCACCGATACACTTCGTCTTCGTTACCAACGCGAAACGAGCTCTCGGCAAGCAACCAAATAGCGTCAAGCTTCATCACCTAGATTATCCTCTGTTTTAAACACATAAAACCATAGGATAAATGCATTAAAATGCATTCAAACCATTGCCTAACAGCAAACTCCCACAACTCCCAAAGTTGCTCACTCAAAACCATCTGAAACATACTGAAATCATCTTCAAACGTTTCTGAAACTTAACCCAGCTATAAACCAACAATTCAAGCCATAAATCAACATCTAACAACATCTAAAAACCCTTTCCTAACATCCTTTTACCTCCAACAAAGATTAAACTCGAAAATAACCACAATAACTCAGAACTAGCAACCTAACTAATTAGAGATTCAAGAGTTTCGGGATTCTATTGATAAAAACAACTTATCAACATCAAAATACATCCAGAACATATATTAAATCTATCTCAATTACTGAAAATCTAATCCACTTCGAAAATCACCATACTTCATCAAAATTTCCAAAATAGCCCAATTAAACATGGATAAAACATTAAAACCACATTGCAACTTACAAATCAAGGATCAAATACTTGGGAATATCAATAAAGAACCAGTTAACAGAGGAGATCACGGAACTTACCCCTATTATGTGATTTCTCCCTCAATTGGCTTGTTAAAAGCTAAGAAAATACTAGATTTCAATGAGATTTTGCAAAACAAAGTTAAATGAACAAAATAAAATCAATAATCTGAGTGAAATGAGTTCTTTACCTTTGGTTATTGATAAAATTTTGAGTGTTTGGGAGAAAAGAAGTTGAGAGAAAAGATTTAGGGAAAAGTTACGTAAATCTCTTTTAAAAAACTAATAACTAACTTTAGATATTTAATCCTTATTAACAGCAATTAAAAACACATGTTTAAAATGATTTAATTAAATAGATAGATCATCAGCAAACACTTGGTAGATTAGCTCTTTAAGGATTCTAAGGATTTGAACCTTTTGATTTTAGTCACTTAAAAACAGTTTTCAAAAATTGCATTTTGGTCACTAATCCAAAATGTCATATTTCCAATTCCCTTTTCCTAAAATTGATTCCACCAAAAATCCATATATATTAAAAGATGATTGTTAACTATTTTTTCCATATTTTTATCTTACCGAAAAATATATGATCCCGAATCCAACTCAAATCTCTAACCCGGTCCACCAGACCGTCTAATAAACCTCAAAACCGCTAAGCCCAAAACTGGGGTGTTACAACGACTCCAAGTCTTGTTTTACATACGAGTTTTCACAAATTCCCCTTTTTAAATAATTTTTCAATAAAAGCGGGAAACATTTCCCTATATAATTTTTATTTTTGTAGAGACTCGAAATAATTAGTCGCTACAGTATGTCAACTCCGCTGGGGACAAATTTTGTGTTTTCAAAAAGAAAATGAGAGTTAAGCCTTAGTTAGGTTCGTATCGTAATTATTAAGCAAAAATTTAAATTCAGTTTAATTTAATTTTCAATTCCTAGGACTTGTTTGTTTACCTTTTTTGACATCATATAGTAGTCTTAGAACCTTTAGGAAGGAGTGATTACTTCGCTTCGTGGGGTGTTCACCTCCGTATAGTGTTATAATTCACTTTTGGGATTGGGTTGGGTCCTTATATTTCGCGGGGTCCTTACCCCTGTATAGTATAAGGTCGTATTCCCTCGAATTAATGTTTGAGCGATAGTTCGAGTACCATTTTCTTTAGATCCAAACCGCATATAATGGTCCGTAAGAGCCCACCTTTTATAAGAACCATGTTGTTATGCTGCATGTTTAGAATTAACCCTTTTAGGTATTGTTTGTTTTTATTTTTTGTACATACCTTTTATTTGCTTCGAATTGATTATTTTATTTTATTGTTGAGTATTTAATTTATTTTAATTTGTTTATTTGATTGTTTCGCTATACTGACTTGTTTGTTTTTTTTATTTTTTCCTTTTTTGCATCCAATTTGCATTTCATATCATACATAAATGTTAATTCAAAAACAGTCCAATTTAGAAGGTAATCCAAATTAAGAGAGAAGTCTATGATACCAAGAGCAATAATGCTACAGTATCGGGTTGGGCTAAACGAAGACCAATGGAGAAAGAAGATAGTTCGACAGTTAGATACGTATCGAGCAGAGAGACGGCGTAGCTAGGATGTGTTGTTCAAGATTCAATTTGTTTGCACTCGGATCTACCAAAGAAGAAACCCTTGTCTACATTTTTCTTGCACCGGCTAGCAATCTCCCCAAAATCTCTGGGGTACATAGATTATTGTTGCAGATCTTTTGAGCAGCATAAGAGGAGAATGACAAGGTCTCCCGTTTGACTAAAGACGATGTTGAGACGTTAAGTGATAGCCTTACTTCACAAAGTCAAGATGACAAGACGAAAAGTTAACCGATATCTGTAATTTGTTATTTCAGCTTCTTATAATCAGAAATCTTCTCTATTAAAATGATGTCTTTCTAAGGACTGTTTATGAATCGACACCTTATTTGCATTCATTGCATTTTATACATATTATTTGTCCTAGTCTTTTATTCATTCCTGACACATTTCATGCATTAATCAATTAATGATAAGAAGCTTGGGGTTCGATGGAGTAATCTGAGAACCAATTGAAAAAGAATGAAACCAACACAGAAGTCAAGACTCAATCAGTTAGAATATATGTTCGAGAAAGAAATTAAGAAAAAAGGAAAAGCGGAGGCCTTTGATGCCAAAGAATTTTGTTTAGTCATGATTTGGTCATTCCACCGGGTTTCAAGGGGCACTGAGGCATTTTACCAAAAAGTGTAGACTGTTACGATCATGAGGTTGGTTAACAAGGGAATTTTAATACCAATTGATCGAACATTAGAGAACAAAAGAATTGGGGCAAGCTTACACTGCACCTAGAAGGCCAGAATGAGTTGTCACCTAACAATGACTCGAAAGTCCCTATGCTTGGGTTTCTTACCTTTTTGCAAAGAAGTCTGACAGAAATGCAGGCATAACGTGCTTAAACACAGTAAAGTTTAAGATAATAATTCAAATGTTCATCGAAAATCCATTTTTACAAATGCTCAAAGAAAAATAAATTCTTTGGAAAAATCCAATGTCAAGATTGGTATAAACTGATTATACCCAGGGGAATGGTATAGCTAGCCCGGAGCAAACGGTTACCGGTAAAGGCAACTCAAAACTGTTGATGTACATTTGGGGAAAATGCAAAAAAAAATCTATAAGTAAAGGTATAGATTCTTTTTAAATCAAATTTCCATCAAAAAATCCATTTTTACGAATGGTTAAAAGAAAATTAAATCCTTTGGAAAAATTCAATGTCATGATTGATATAAACTGATTGTACCCAGGAGAATGGTACAGCTAGCCCAGAGCAAACGGCTATCGGTAAAGGCAATTCAAAACCGTTGATCCCTGTGCATTTGGGGAAAATGCAAAAGAAATCTATGAGCTAAGCTGTAGACTTTTTTAAAATCAAATGTTAGAATGTAGTTATTTTTATCATAATGAAATTTTCATTTCGTTATTTAGAAAACATTTTTTTTTGCATTCTTTGATTCTTTAAACATATCATTCATTATTTTGGGATATTTTTTGTTCTCACATACACATATACACGTATTTATGAAGAAAGCATGCATAGGTACATATTATTTTTATTAGGTCATTAAACCTCAAATGTAAGAATGCCTTAGAGTTAGATTGAACACCATTGGGATATTGCGAATGCGAGTATCCACTAGTCTATTTAGGCCGACAGAGGAACAAAGAAAGGGTTTAGATAATGGGCAGATCATATTTTAGGAAATTCCCTTCTCAGGCACTTGCCGTTTAAGATTCTTGAGACAGGTGTTGAACCTAAACTTCTATCCCCCTGAAGACTTTCTCTCGATGTCTATGAATGGGACGACGAATGGCATTCTTTCACCTTTCAAGAAAGAAGAAATGATACCAGATATATTGGATACGAAGGCCATAGAATCACTGAAGGGAAGTGATTGAAGACAATATTAGGTTCAATGAGCAAACCAAGCTAAGAAGGAAATGCCAAGCAGAGAACTGAAGTAATAAAGAATAAGTGCGGTAAATTTAATAGTGCAGTAAAAAGAAGGCTCATGAAGAAGTCACTAGCCAATAAGCATCAATTTGAGAGAATCGTGGAGAATTGACTACTTCCAAGCAGAAATAAACATCAAGGTCTAATACAGATACAATAAAAGAAAAGAGATTCGAGACTGAAAACCCCAAAATAGTCAGTCAAAAAGAGAGAAAGAGAAAGAAAGAGAATAAAGTAAAAAGAGAAAAGAAAAAGAATAAAAGAAAAGAAAGAGAGAGATGGAGGGAGAGGGATGGAAAGAGAGAAAGAAAGAAAGAAAGAAAAGAATAAAATAAAAAAATAAAAAATAAGAGAAAAGAAATAATAAAAAAAGAAAAGAATAAAAGAAAGAGAGAAAAGAAAGAAAAGAATATATTACATGAGTACAATAATGCAAGAACGAAGCTTAGCTGGAAGAAATGAGTAAGAGACTTTAGGTAATCTCAATTTTGAAGATTCTTGGAAGATCAGTTACCTTTAGATAGAAAGCAAGTCAATCCGAAGGTACAAAAAAAAAAGAAAATGACCTCTAGTGTGAAAACCCAAAAATGAGCAGTCTAGAGTGGTCCCAAAAATAAAAAGAAAAGATTGATCTGCCTGAGCATGTTGGCATCAATGTCTGGCCAGAATATGTCGATCCGAAGATACAGAAGAAGAAAATGACCTCTAGGGTGAAAACCCCAAAAAATAGACAGTCTAGAGTGATCCTGAAAATAAGGAGAAAAGAGAAGTCAGTCTGAGCAAGTTAAGCACAAGGTTGAGGCTTTGATCAGAAGAAAAAAAATCCCAGAGAATTTATACAAAATCTTCTCTTCAAGTAAATAATCAGTTTTGAAGAGTTATAGAGGATCGATTACTTTGAATATAAAGTAAGCATCGGTGCCGACCAGAATACAAGTCGGTCTGAAGTCATGAAAGAAAGAAAATAAACTCTAGGGTGAAAACCCAAAAATAGGCAATCTAGATGGATCCGACAAATAAAAGAGAATACTTCATATGAGCATATACTGATTAAACGAGTTCAAGAGCATGATTTTTACTTAGTCATGATACATGGTCTACAGTACAAGCCTCCAAAGACCATTTTGATTATTCGTAGATATCTAAGTTGAATGAGATTGTCTTCAGATTACATTCCGCTTATAAGGGTTAACCTTTCTTCAAGGAACGTCAAACTTCGAACTGTCTGATCGACACCCAAATGAGGGAAGGATGAGGGCATAATTAGTGGTGAGATCAGGAGAGCCACCTTGAATGGGTTAGAAATTAGGTATGGGAAGTGTTCCTCTCGAAAGCCTAAATGGACTAGGGGAGACCATACATATGTGTATATCACAAAAATAGGCAAGATCTTCTAAACAGACAAATTCACTAGTGCATTTGATATTTTAGGATCAAACATTAGTTTTCAAAAATGTTTGAACATTTTTTTTCCATATTTCAATTCGTTTACATATTAGTTATTTCCTCAAAGCATTAGTTTTCAAAAAAATGTTTGGGCATTTTTCTCCGAATTTGAATTCTTTTTAATATTTATTATTTACTCCAAACATTAATTTTCAAAATTGTTTGATATTTTTCTCTGAATTTTGATTCTTTTAATACTTACCATTTCCTCCAAACATCACTTTTCAAAAATGTTTGACTTTTTTTTCTAAACATTGATTTTTTAAGATATCTATAGTTTTTTTCTCCCAACACTAGTTTTCAAAATGTTTGGTATTTTCTCCAGTTTTATTTTCAAAATGACTGGCTTTTTAAAAGAAAATTATTGATGAGAATTAAAGCATAGGGACCGAGAGTTGGTTCCCGCCGAGATGCTGCAAGAAGATTGGATTTAAGGATGAGTTAAAGGAGTGAGGGCATTTTGCCTGCTCTAATATTGAGACAGATCAAGACTCTGAATGTTAGGTCAAGAAATTGGAAATAGTTGATCCTGGAGATTTAATGGGCCAATGTTGAACACAGAAGAATGATGAGCGTCCCTATATAAGAATAATATAGGGACTAGAATGAGATTATAGGCTAGATAGGTAGTGACCCTGAAGAATAAGAAGAGAGTTACTCGCGCAAAAAACGTGAGTGAAATGTTAAAAAGATATGTCATTGGAGACGAAGGTTAAAGAGCATACTGCAAAAGAAGTAAATGAGAGAAATTTGAAGAATAAAATTTTAGGGAATGTGATTTTAAAATATATTTGAAAAAAATAAGAAAAAAAGAAAAAAAAAGAAAATAGATAGAAAATGAAAAAAAAAGAAAAAAAGAAAAATAAGAGAAAAAAAAAGAAGAATAAGAGAAAAGAATAGAAAAGAATTATATTTCATGCGACATATAGATAGGGTCATGCTAATTTAGAAGCATTTTGTATGTTTTAAACAGGTATTTAAAGATTACCAAAGATTTTGATCTACAGCTTCATGTTGAAGAAGTAGATTTTATTAAAGATTTCTATTGGTAGCCATGTTGGCATGAATCTAGTTATTTGGTCTGCAGCTTCATGTTAAATAGGTAGATCTTATTGAAGATTTCTATATTGGTAGCCATGATGGCGTGAATCCATATCTTAAGTCCCTCGGGCTATCAGTAAGTCCTTTAGGCATGATGATAAGTCATTTGGGCCACCGGTAAGTCTTTCGGGCATGGTGATAAGACCTTCAGGCCATGAGTAAGTCCTTCGGAAATGATGCTAACCTTATTGTGATGTCAAGATCGGTAGAAATTAGGGCATCATTTTAGGGAATTTGGTAGCCATGTTAGCGTGAATCTAGAATTTAAGATGAATATTGGTAGCCATGTTTGCGTGAATCTAGATCTTAAGTCCTTCAGGCCATCAGTAAGTCCTTCAAGCATGATGATAAGTCCTTTGAGCCACTGGTAAGTCCTTCGGGCATGGTGATAAGACCTTTGGACAATCAATAAGTCTTTCGGGCATGATGCTAACCTTATTGTGATATCAAGACCAATAGAAAATGGGGTATCATTTTAAGGGATTTTGGTAGCCATGTGGGCGTGAATCCAGATCTTAAGTCCTTCAGGCATGATGATGAGTTATTCGGGCCACTGATAAGTCCTTCGGGCATGGTGATAAGTCTTTCGGGCCATCAGTAAGTCCTTCGAGCATGATGCTAACCTTATTGTGATGTCAAGACTGGTAGAAACTGAAGCATCATTTTAAGGGATATTGGTAGTCATGTGGGCGTGAATCCAGATTTTAAGTCTTTTGGGATATCAGTAAGTTCTTCGGGCATGATGATAAGTCTTTCGGGCCACCGGTAAGTCCTTCGGGCATAGTGATAAGACCTTCGGGCCATTAGTAAGACCTTCGGGCATGATGTCAAGCTTTCTTTTTTATGTCGTGACGAGTATAAATCGAGGTATTAAAGAGATTGAAGCTTGAAGAGTTGGTCGAAGAAGAGCAAAAAGTTTCAAAAGAACTTGTGATTCTAGAGCCATAGACAGGGAATTAGGACAAAATGAGTGATTTTGGTCTTTTCTTTGTTCTCGTTTCACAAGAACAAGGAAAGAGGGGCAGCTGTAATCACTCATTTTATCTGGGTTGTATAATATTATTATATTATATTGGTATTATTTATTAATATGCCTCCAAATATATGTATATGTATGTGTGTTAACATATAGTATGTAAGTATGTATTTATAAAATGTATGCATGTATTATCTATTATATATGTATTGCTTGCATGTATTTTGTTATGTCATTAATATTTAATATTATTATTGTTGTATCTATATTTGTTTGTATGTGTATGTAATATATGTGTGAATTGCATGTGCATATATTATCATTGTGTGTATGTGTGTACTATCACTATTAATACTATTACTATATGTGTGTATATTATTGTGTGAATGTATGTGTTTATATGTGTATTAATATATATGTATGTATGTATGTACGTAAGTGTGTATATTATTATTATTATTAAGTTGTAACTAAAGACATGTCTGAAATTAAAAACCCATATTTATTAATATCTATGGTCCAATTACAACCCCAAAACTATTATTACATCAAGCCCAATTGGCCAAACCCATATAACAAAACCCAAACCTAATCAAAACCCTAATCTAATAATCCTCTTATTTTTGTTACACAACCGAAGGATAGCCGTTGGATCAAGCCAGATCCAACAGTCCAGATCACAGGATGAAACCCTCCAGCGGGCACATGTGATACACGCTCGAACTGCCCATCTCCTCACTCGCACGTGTGGTCTACGCGCAAGTCTCTTCAGCTCTCTTATGCTACATGTCGTCATCTCACGCTTCCACGATACACTCCAAAAGCGATCATGGTCATCTATTCCCGGAGAGAGCTTAGCCGTTAGATCAAATCTGATCTAACGATCCAAATTAAATCTGGCCAGATGACTCTTCATCTCCACCGATCTCTGCCACGTATCTTCTTCACTGGCAATCCGGCCTGGCTTCTTTACCGGCTCACCCACCAAGCATGGCCGAAAATAATAAACAAAGAGGGGAAACATCAGATCAAGCATATCCAACAATAAACATATTTATTTTTTTTATTTTTGTAATCAAACCCAAATTAGAGGCAAAAAAAATCAAAGAGAGCATATATATATGTGTGTAATCAAGCCCCATTTATGTACTCAAATTCGGATTTTGAGAGAAATAAAAAAAAAAGAAAAGCTATAAAATTCAGAGAAGGTACTCATTTACTCAAACTTTGCATACATATTTGAAAATAAATAATAATAACTGTAAACAAAAAAGAGAAAAAAGGAAGTGTTTACCCTTTCGACTTTGGGTCGCCGCCTTACATGGCGACAAAGGTTGGTGCCGCCGATGAACAGCACCGCTCAGGCATCGTTCCTCCTTCTTCATCATTCTTTCACCGGTCGAGTTTTAAAGATCGGGACTTTTTAAATAAAATGGGTTCAGTTTTATTAAAATAAAGATGGGGCTTTGGTTTTAAATCTGAAAAGGGACTCGATTTTGTTTTTTAGAACTAGCTAATGGTGGTCGATGGTGCCGGAGTAGCCAACCACCACTAGAATTTGGAGATAACGGTGGTCGGTGTTCTTTGTTGGAATTTTTTATTCGACTTGAAAGAAATAATAAGGGGTGAGGTTTTTGAAATCTTAAGTAAATTTTCAAATGGCCAAAGGCCTAAATCTACTCTGAAGAGGTCTTTATATAGACATTTGGTTTTTTAAAAATGGTTTTATCCTCATTTTAATCCTCCCGCCCCAAAATAATAGCATGATGAGGGCTTCCGCAAGGTATAATTATATCCTCAGTCCCCCAATATTTTACGAAATTTTCAATTTTGCCTCCTAAATTAAGCTTAATTAGTTTTTTAATGGGAAAATTACTCCAAAGATCATTTTCCTTATTTTACTTTGCGAAACTGCTTTGCCGCATGGGTAAATATCCCTCCAAGTCCCTGGTTATTTGAACTATTTTACAATTTGGTCACCAATTTCGGTTTTAATAGCTTTAAAAGGTTCAATTTCTCTGTTGATTCCTATAAATTTTTCACAACTAGCAATTGGGTCCCTTTTCTTTAAATCAAAATTGTTTTTATAAGGGTTACATTCGTTTTGAATCCCTGCCCTTTTATTTCATTTAATTCCAATCCTTTATTTGATATTTATATTTAAATGTTCATTATATATTCGATACATATTATTATGTTTTTGTGTTTAATAATTATTTTTGTTCATATGTTTATTATTTGTTCAATGTGTTATTTATGTTGTTTTTATATGTTTAATATATTCTTGTTCGTATATTGTGCTCCGTTATTATTATTTTTGACTGATTCTTAGTTATTACTCGATATGTGTTTTATTAGTTATTAATTTGTGTTTATATTTATGTGTATATGAATATTATATGTGTATGTTTCCCAATAGTATTTATATTTGTGCATATTGTATTATACTTATATTGTGTATTGTGTATATATTAAGTCATGTAAAAATTTGTTAAAAAAATTATTTTAGTACTGTATTCTTGTACACTTCTTTTATACATGTATTACATTATATTTTATATGTAATATATATTTATTATTATGTTATAATATATTGTATTATGTGTAGTATATATACATATTGTATATTATTTTGATCTTTTTCATGTGTATATTTGATTATTTCTACTTATCTTTGTTTATGTTATTTAATGGTGTTCATATTTCATATACGTTAATATACCATGTTTATATTTGTTGCATATAGTATTAGGCATTTATCCCGGTATTCTAGTGGTAGTGTCATCCCGGTCTCCGGGTGTCATCTCCTTTGGTACCATGGATATCGAGGCAAATTTAATGTTGTTATATGTATATGCATGTTAAGAATTAATTATTAAATTAAATTGAATTTTGTATTTTTCTTAATAATTTCGATACGAACCTTATATGTACCAATTTTGAGCGTAGCGGGGTGCTAACCCTTCCCCGTGTGTAACCGACTCCCGAACACAAGTTTTCGAATCTCTGATTTTGTTTTTACGGTGTCCGGCTTACCAATGTGGCCGGTGACGACTCCAAGTCTTGTTTTAAATACGAGTATTCACAAATTCTTCTTTTTAAATAATTTTTCAATAAAAGCTTAAAACACTCCCCTATATGATTTTTATTTTTCGTAGCGGCTCGAAAAAATTAGTCGCTACACCATAGTCGTTAGAGAAAGACTCCCATCGAGCAGTCCAAAGGGTGAAACCGAAGCACCAATGACGAAAAAAGAATGAAAAGTCAAAACATAAAAGAAATAGAAAAAACAGACAGATATGGGTGGGAGGTCTACCGCCGACAGAGACAGTAACTGACAGCCGCGCAGAGAATTAGGGGGTTTTTTCGTGTTAGTAAGGGGTGGAGGAAGTTGAGAGAACTAGGGTTTTTTGGTGTGTTCATTCTAGTGGCGGAAGCATTAAGAGACCGGTGGGGGCCACGCCCCCTCCCCAATTTTGGAAAACTCAAATTTTGTCCCTAAATTTTTTTAAAATTTTAATTTGCCCCCCCCTCATTTTTAAGAATTCATATTAAGCTTAAAATTTTAAATATTTTTAATTAAAATCCCTCTCAATTTTTTTAAATTTTTTTTGTTAAATCTCTTAAAATTATTAAAATTTTAATTAAACCCTCAATTTTTTTTGAAAAATTTCGTTCAAAACTCCAAAAAAAATTAAAATTTTGAGTTTACCCTCTCAAACTTTTACTCCAAGATTCGCTGGTTCTTTCTATTTGAAATATATTTACCATGGAAGTTGAGGCAGGCAAAACTTACCTATTGAGTATAATAAACGTTGCGCTCAATGCAGGGGCGGATCTGTTGAGCCCTCCTAGTAGGAGTTGCACCCTCATTATTTGGAGGGAACTACTAGGTACGGTTTAGGTATATAGGAGAATTTTTTTAAAGATTTTGCATACCTATTTTTTTAAAAAAAAGAGTATTAAAATTTAAAAGATCGTAGCTGAAAGTGTGGGTCTCTATTGACTTTATTGTTCTATCAATTATCACCAATTATCACGTGACTTGAATTTTTTTACTTTGATTTTAAGGATTTATATTCGACAAAAAATTTTCACAAGCGCCTTAATTTTAGAATTTATGGTTAAAATTTAAGATTTAGATGTTTAGAATTTAAGGGTTGTTAGAATTTAGGATGTTGAGTTTGTAGCAACTAAAAAAATCCAAAGCATCCCACTTTTTATGAAAATTTGGATTTGGGGATTTCTTAAGAGAACCGTGTTTTGAAATAAAACTAGAGTCGACACCGGTCACTTAGGTTAGATAGACCGGAGACCAAAAAATAAACCAGATATTTTTTTTGAGTTCGGGAGTCGGTTACGTGGGGGAAGAGTTCACCCCCACCAAACCCAAACTTGGTACCAAATCAATTACCATTTTATTAATATCAAATTTTGAGTTAAAATGACAATTAAATAAAAATTTAATTATACATGCGAGTTCATTTTAAAGGGCTCTGGTGTTCGATGAATAAACGAAAACCACCACATACTTCTTAAGTACTAGCCAAGTTTATCATTAAAAAAGTTAACGCCGCATTAACAGTTTATATCCCGATGCAACACAATAAAATATGGCATAGCAAGTACATAAACAAAGAACAAAACACAAAAGCATAAATATTAAATTTTACAACAATGCATCATGAATCGAATATATATGCATGCAAAACAAATAGCAAACACCGAAGCACAAAAAGAAAATACATGCTATACAATGCATATATACATACATATATCTATAAAATATATGAAGAACCATACTGCAAATAATAATAAAAACGCATATAACAAACAAATAAATTGCAACAGTGAACAGATTAAGCAAGGGCAGAAAATAAGAGAAAATGAGATGCTAAGGACTGAATGCGTCAATAACGTAAACTAATATATAAAGGAAAACAGGGATGAAATTGGAAGAAATGCAAACAAAGGTGCAGAAATGAAATAATAACTAAACTACAATGATCAAACGCATGAGTACCCATCAATCTATGAAAATCAAGGACGGTTTCGTTGAGTGGTCAGTGGCCGTGGGTAATGGCAGGAGATAGTGAAGTTAGAAATGTTGATGGTTGCCGACGGAATGATGGTCGGTTTAGGGTCGATGGTGATCATGGATAAGGGTCTTGCGGCAGGAATGTGTGTCAGATGGTTCGGCATTGAGCGTGGTGGTAATTGCTAAGTGCGAGAGGACTCAGTTTAGCTGGTGGGTTTGAACTACATGCAGTGTCGGTATAGACGCAGCTCAAGGTAGATTTAATAGTGATGCTCAAAGGTGAGCAGTGACCGAGAGACTTGGGAACTTCAATGACCAATAGCCGAGAGGCCATATCTTCATGCCTCCTTGATCCCGTAGCTAACCCAGCCCTCTCCCCCAAAATGGTTTTAAATAGCTTTAGTGACAAGTGAGTTTGTTTGGAGGTTGCCGACAATTGAGGGATGTGGGCTAGAGAGTTCTAATGGAGTGGTCTAGTTCTGAGCGGACGATTGAAGCTTGTATGGGTGCTCAAGGGAGCCAATTTGGTTATGGGATGAATGAAAAATGTGTGAGGTTGTTGGCAGGGGCTGTTTGGGAGGTTGATGAGGGTTGATAGTCTTGAGAATGGTGATTGGAATGGTGGGAGAGTGAGGGAAAAATGGAATCCGTGGCCAAGGTGATGGGTGGTTGTAGTTTTTTATGGTGAGTGACGGGTGAGGAGTGGAGTGAGAGATGGTTGTTGAGCTAGGGAGGTGAGGCAAATCATAGGGGCATGATGGTAGCTGCAAGGGCATGGTTGTGCCGTGAAGATCCATACCAATTCAATGCATTTGTTTTTTAATAATAATAATATTAAACAATAATAATATAATATTAAAATATAGTAATAATACTAATAATATGGACAAAAATTAGTGTTTACAGAGTTTAATGTAATAATTTAGCGATTTATATTTTAACCTATAAACTTTAAATTATAATCTCAATCCGTAAATACTAACTACAACCCATCAGTTATAAACTACTAAACTTAAACCCCTAACTTTTAAACCTTAAAATCTAACCTTAAACCCTAAAACCAAGATACTTATAAAAATTTTTGTTTTTACTACCTCTGTGTTAAATAATTACCCTTATTTTAATCTATTTTTTAATTTGAAAAACAATTCAACGCCTCTGTGTTGAATAATTACCCTTATTTTAATCTACTTTTTAATTTGAAAAACAATTGAAGGCCTTTTAGACTTAGTAATATTTTGACATTTTTTTCCCTCTTTTAGTCCTCTCCTCTCATTCTTTCACACAGTTATATTGAAGAAAAAATCAATCGTAAGCTGCCATTCGTTTCTTCGATTGTGAACTAGCCGCCGGGACACTGTTCACTCACAAATTTTAGACTCTATTGTTAAATTCTTAGATCCACTACTGACTCGATGATGAATTTTTTTCACCATTGCTGGTCAAACAACCAAATGTTCGGTCTGTTACCGTGCCGGTAGAGATCGATGCAGTCTACACCAAGCCTTTTACGACCGGTGTTATCCTAATTGCGTCAGGCCGAACGACCAATGTGATGCCAAAGATCGGTCTTCTCCATGCTCATTATTTCAATATCAAAGGAGTATTCAAAGTAGTATTCCGAACCGACTTCCCCGACCGAGCTCTGGTCCGGTTTAATACTTGTTTCACCATTTGTCACATATAAAAACCCTTTTCAACATATTTTCATGAATAAAATTGATATTAAAAATTAAAAAAATTTAATTTTTTTTAAATATGCTGATGTGATTATAAGATAGTATATGTTTAATTTTTTAGCTTTTTAATAACGCACACATACCGTGCACACATGGTACTCGAATTTGGGTCACCTGAATGAAGTACATTATCTTTTACCATTAAGACCACTCCACGAGTTCAAAAAATTAGGTTACATGTATTCTAAATTAGATTTTTTAAGATTAAGTTTTGGTATAAAAGAGATCATAATATAAGAATTGATATTTTAAATTAGATTAAATGTATTCGGTTTATAGTGGTTGCAACCCCAAGTCAATTTCAAAAATATTTTTTATATAAAAAGAAACTTGTATAAATAAACAAAGAAATTGATACCCAAAACAAAAGTGAAAATATTGGGCCAAAAAAGAGGTTAATGGATCAAAATCATAGTCCACTTTTAACCACCGCATTTATGAACAATATTATTTTATTTCAACCAATCAAGTCTCGCTTTTTGGTTTATAAAAAAATAATGAAATTAAGAAGAAGGCTAATATTCACCGCCAATAACGTGACATATATTTATTGATGAAAAAAATTTTGATAAGCATGTTGTATAAACTAAAAGTTTATATAATTTTTTTAGTTTTAGAGATAAAAAAATAGTTTAGGGTTTAGAATTTAAAGTTAGTATTTAATATTTATGAATTAAAATTTTTAGAGTTAAAAATTAAGATTTAAATTTTATAATATAAATATGTATGTTTGTGTAAAATAAATTTTGTGTATCTATCAGCCACTGTGTTTTTGTTCTCTATCATTCCAACCATTTTTTCTTCCTCTTTTATCTTACCATTTTTTAATTAAAATCTATTAAAAAAAAGAAAGAAAAATACATAAATAAATAAAACTAAGAGAACTGTTACTTCAGAGGAAAACTGAATAAAAATATTAAAAATTGCGTATAAAATATTATTTAAAAAATAGAAATTTAAACCCAACAAGTGGTCTCAGTGGAAAAGCGGACGGATGATGTTCATCTTAAGAGATTTGGGTTCAAATGCTATGTCTACAAAGTGTGTGTACATTGTCAAAAAGTTAATAATATATATTAACAAATGCTAATTTATAATTATCTTTAGACTATTAAAAAAATAAAAATCTACAATATTACCGTGAGTCTTATTTGAAGGCGGAACTGATTTTCATGTTATTGAACTTAATTTTGAAATGATTGGATTAGATGACGACCCGCCAGATGGTAGTGGTGAGTCTGTGGTGGTGAGTCTCGGCCGACTAAGTAAGGATGCTTCTTCACCAAAATCAGGCGAGCCAAAAGTTCCCATGCCTTCATATAGGGATTCTCTCATGAATGATTCTACTTCCAATGCACAATACACAGAAGAAATCTTTGAGGATGATGATATTGACATCCATGAAGGAGATATTACCCGCTCACTAGTTGATGGAATCCCGTCTATCGAATTCTCTGATCGCATCCAATCTCTGACCGAAAAAAGCTTTGATCAGACTCTGATCGTGAAACTCCTTGGTCGTCGAATTGGATACACTACTCTTCGTTCTAAAATCTTTGAGCTTTGGAAGCCAAAGGGAGCCTTACGATTGATGGACATTGAAAACGACTATTTTCTGGTAACTTTTCGATCCAAGGATGATTATCTCAAAGTTTTGGCTGAAGGTCCTTGGACAATCTTTGGTCACTACCTGACTGTACAGCAGTGGTCTCCAGATTTCACGACTGCAACCCCTTACCCAACGAAAGTAATGGTATGGATCCGTCTCCCAAACCTGCCTGTTACTTTGTACAAGAAGAGTCTAATTGAAGAAATCGGTGAGTGCATTGGACCAGTGATTCAAACTAGACTACCAAACGGAACTGGGACGACGAGGTCGTTTCGCAAGGATGGCTCTTTCCATTGATCTATCAAAACCCTTGATTTCCAAAATCATTGTTAATGGTAACATTCAACTAGTTGAATATGAATCTCTCCCTATAATCTGCTTTCACTGTGGCAAATATGGACATGACAGGGAAAGTTGTCCAGAAAAGCAGCCTGTTACTCCACAAACTGATACAGCCAATAACCAAAATACTGAGAACAAGAATGAGGCACCTTCTTCTGTAAATCAGGATCAGCAAAAGGCCAATGACAGTGGTAATGATACATTTGGCCCATGGATGGTAGCTGAGCGGCGCCCTCGACGTAGCGCAAAATCACATAATGAAGTCAGAAAATCTGTGGCCATGCCGATCCAAGGCTCACGCTTCAATCCAATCTTTGCATCTGACACAGACGAGGACTTTGTCTCTCCTAGGGGTAATTCTGCTGCCATTCCGTTACAACCTCAACCGCCCCGTAAAACCGTTGAATCATCGACACTCAAAGCTAAGAACAAGGTCAAGGTACCTGTTGTAAGCAAGGCATCTAAAACTACAACTTTTCGCAAGCCTCTCACTGTTAATCTTGCCGATTTCCCAGCTCTGTCCAGGTTCTCCTCTAAAGCCTCTACATCTCGTGCTGGTCCAAGTTTAAACCAGGATTCGACACTTGATAGGGCAAAACATGCCGCCACTGTGATGAAAGAAAATGCTGATCCTAACGTGGTGCGTGATTTTTCTCAAATTCCAATACCTGTGAAACAAGTTGAGTGCCCACCGCTGGATGAACCTCCCGACCCGTCGACGAATCCTGGAGGTCAATCTATCTCTACGTTGTATTTGAATTCAACTTCTGAAGATTCGAATAATATTGGTGATGTGACAAACCAAAGCTCGAGTGGAGATCGAGCGACGGCCATGGTTGAATGATAAGTGGCTCCCTCCTTTATATCTTTGTTTATATGGATTTAAAAATCTTTTGTTGGAATGTACAGGGTTGTGGTGACCCCCGTTTTTTGCCAGCAGCCAGGCAATTCTTGCGCGACAATAAACCTGATGTGGTGGTTTTTGTCGAGCCTCGGATTAGTGGTCGTAGAGCAGACTCAGTTATTTATTCATTGGGTTTCCCTCACTCTCATCGGGTAGAAGCCGCTGGTTTTTCAGGTGGAATATGGGTTGCGTGGTATGATTCAGTTTCGGTTACTATTGCTATCACTCACTTCCAATTCATCCATTTTTGTATTACAAACAAGAAGGCGAGTTCTTATCTATATGCTACTGCTGTGTATGCTTCACCTTCGGCATCAGGGAGAAAAACTCTATGGCAACATCTGGGTCATCTTGCAACTTGCATTCGATGCCCATGGATTATTTTTGGTGACTTCAACGCCACTCTTTCTTCATCTGATCGGAAGGGGTGTGCACCTTCCTCAATGCCAAGCAAAGCTTTCCAACACCTAATCTTAGACAATGGCTTGCGGGACATGGGTTATAGTGGTCCGGACTTTACATGGACAAGGGGTAATGCCTCAGTGCGTCTGGATCGTTTCATATGCAACAGCTACTTTGATGAAGCTTTTCCAGAATCCGTCGTTCATCATTTGTTTCGTATGCGCTCTGATCATCGCCCCATCCTCCTACAGATTGAAAATCTGGTACATAGATTTGTATCAAGCACTTTTCGTTACTTCTCCGGCTCGCTATCACATAATGACTTCCCGCGCATGGTGGTAGATAATTGGTTACCGAACGCAACCTTGACAGAGACCATTCGATCCTTCTCCAAAGCAGCAGATACTTGGAATATAACTGTTTTTGGTTATTTGGGAACTAAAAAGCGTATGATCATGGCTCACTTGCGTGGAATTCAGAAAACCTTAAGCACTCGTCCTTCCCGTTTCTTGGCCGCCTTAGAGAATGATTTGTTAATAGATCTTGAACGCCTATTAGACGAAGACGAACTTTTATGGATGCAAAAATCACGTTCGGATTGGGCATCTCATGGAGATAGAAATACGTGATATTTTCATAGGCGTGCAATAGCGAAAAGACAGCATAATAGAATTTCTTTGTTGCAACTCAGTGATGGAACATGGTGCGATGATTGTCACATGGCTAGAGTTCCAACCAGCCCACCGTGCGGCCTTAGGCGATGTGACTCAAGACAAACGCCTAAGTAAGCCTTTTCAACCCTCTCGGAAGATCAAACTTCCCAAGCACCGATAAACACAAAAGCGTTCTACGCGGATCGGATTAAACGAGATGAGCGAAGAAGAACTTCGAAAGAACGCTCAAGAACAAAGAAAAGAACACAAGAACACTCAGAGGATTTAGAGTAAATGCCTTTATTCCTTGGAAACTTGGATACATGAAATGAGGAGGGGAAGGCCTCTATTTATAGTTGAGTTCTCCCTAATCCGACGGTCTATACAAATTTACATCGACGGCTATGATCGAAGCCCACCAACCACAATGGTACAATATTGGGAATATTCTCATCTATCTATGGTAACAAATCCTACGTATACAAGGCAAGTTTACATAGGTCAAAGTGGATGGATATGCCTTCTATAACCTCCCACGGATCGGGCTAAGTCTGGTGGTCTCTTTGGGCCCAAAATCTCTAACAGAACCTCTTGGGAACCCTGGTGTGCACCCCGTGGTGCCAATGACTCAGGCTTTGGCTCGTGGCCTGTCATAATCTCCCCCACCAAACTTGACGACGCCCTCGTCGCGCCTCTCGAACAAAGTTGAGATTGATCATGGAGCTTCCTTCCGCGCACCTTGGCTTGCTCCCAACTCGAAATCTGGCTTGATTGTCCCCCATAAGGACCACTCTCCCCATAAAGAGCATCGGGCTAAGAGTAGCCACCTTAGTGCTTAAAGCGCTTTCGCATCCATTGAAGCCTGGAGGGCTTGTCCGAGCCGTTGTCAAGCAGGAGTACTCGCATGGCTGGTTGAAGGCTTACTTAGGCGCGAGAATTGGCCGATTAGCGTCAAAAGCGTCTAAGGCCGCACAGATCCACTAGGGTTGAGCCCTAGCCCCGTGACAAGTGGTATCAGAGCGAGACGAAAGGGCTTACGTCCGATGTCACGGGGCTAGGGCTCAACCCTAGTGAATCTGTGCGGCCTTAGACGCCTTTGACGCTAATCGGTCAATTCTCGCGCCTAAGTAAGCCTTCAACCAGCCTTGCGAGTACTCCTGCTCGACAACGACTCGGACAAGCCCTCCAGGCTTCGATGGATGCGGAAGCGCTTTAAGCACTAAGGTGACTACTCTTAGCCACTCGAGAGGCAACTAGCTCGAAGAGCTTTAGAAACAAAGACAACTGAAAGGGGCAAGAGGAAAAGCTAGAGTAAATGCCTCAGAGTCTTATTACTCTTCTCAAATGAGAGAATGGATGGAATGAGATGGATGATGGATGATACAAATGAGAGTGGGAGGCTCTCTATTTATAGTTGAGCTCCCACTCAATCAATGGTCCGGATCGATTTACATGGATGGCCAGGATTAGCCCAAATCCTTACAAGAATCTCTAATCTATGAAAGAATATCAAAGCCTACCTAATTACATCAATTAGTAGGTTTCTTTCCTCAGATAGTTGATCACACCCGATATGGCAAGATTCCTCCTTTGACTCATTGTCTCCTGCCATTTCTGAAAAGCTAGTGTGATCAGGCTCTCTAGCATTCTCCAAGTGTTGGGCCAAGTCTGGTGGTCTTGGCAAGTCTGATGATCCGCTTTGAACCCCTTGGGAGGATCCTTGCGTAACTGTCTCAGACCAAAAGGTTTGGGCCGTGACAATCTCCCCCACTGAACTTGGCGAGGCCCTCGTCGCTGCACTAGAACGATCCTGGGTAGGGCCTCATTGGATACTGCTACTTGTTGCCTCGGCTTGGTGTGGTTCCCCTATATGAATTGCTCGCCTCGGCTCATACCGCCATGGATTTCCTCGATCCTTTTCACCATTCCTCACATCGTCTTGGTGGCTTCTCGACGTCTCGGCTTGCTCATGTCCCCCCATAAGGACTACTCGCTTTGACTCTTCCCGCCAAGTGATGTCGCGTGCTATGACGCCTTCGGATACATCGCCGTTGTAGGAGCTTTCTCCTACAAGCCTTGGTTTGCCTTGGTCATGTGGAAAAGTCTTGGGTGCCACCACATTGAACACCGGACAAACTCTCAGACTCGTCAGCCCATTAGTTTGGCTCCTTAGAACTCTGAAAGGTCCTTTCCAAGCTTCGTCTCCTCTGCATCGATGGTTAGGTCCAACTCGACCTATGCTCATCAAACTCGGCAAATCAAACTCAAAAACACTAGAGTTGTGTTTGAGATGAACCTTTCTTTCGGTTGCATTTACTCTAAAATGGGTCAGCCTTTCTGTCTCTACGAAGTCGGGCCCCCTTTGCATCAAACCTCCCTAGTCGAAGTTCTTTGCATGCATGGGCCCCTTTTGCCTAAGGTCCATTGCCCCTCGTTGCACTCGCCCCTTTGACTTGAAGTTTGGTGCACACTTCTTGCATCGACCATTCATCCTCGAAGTTCAGTGCTTACTCTTGCATTGGTACTTCTTACCCGAAGTCCTTCGCTCGTTCCCCACCTTGCCCATAGGTGGCGTCTCCCCGGTTGCAATGTCCCTCGGCTTGGCCCCCTTCGACGATCCATTGGTCTCAAAAGCGATGTTCTTTCCCTGAACATCCTCGATAAGCACTCTCATAGCCTTCTTGGACATGTTCACCTTTTTCTACTTTCGATCTCCCTTGGCCTTGGTAGAACTAGACAGCTTCGAACCAAGCTTTGTAGCCTCGCTTCCTTCGGGCTTGTCCCTCGTCTTGGACTCCTTGGCTCGAACTGGGCATCTCCGTAACTTGTGAGGCCCCTTACACTGCTAGCACTCCAGTTGCTTTTTCTCTACCCTCGCCTTGACGGGTTTCTCATTTGCTATCGCACCGGGGCTCGACCTTGGCTTGACTACTTTGGCACTCGTAGTCGTACCTTGGATTTCCCTTGGCTTATTGACACTCGCAATTGCGCCAAGTCGCACTACTCCCTCTTCTGGCTCATCTTCTCTCTTAATGAGTGCAGCAAGGCGATTCTTCTCGAGACAGCTCCTTATCACATGTGGGCCATCACAGAAGTAGCACTTCATCTTTCTGCTCGCCTTCTTTTTTGGCACGGACTTAGCCTCGCAATTCCCACAGTTACCTGTCGTGGGCTTGGACGTTTCGGCACTAACTGGCTTATCTCCCGCAGGCTCAGTTAGTAACTCGGTCGCATTTTTGGCCTCTCGAATCTGGGTACCTCCTTCCTCCAATACAAGCCTCGCCCCAGGCCTAAGTCCCTCTAAGATGGTGGCAAGCGCACCCCATTCACTCATTGCACTCTTGCACCTGAGTAGCTCTTGCTTGAGCTCATTCACCTCGATCCACAAAGCCTTTACCTCGGCTTCGCAAGAATTACTCTGTCGAACTATCTCTACCTCGTTGCAAACTCGCCGCGCCTCATCCTTGAACCTGTCCTCCATGGACTCTAATCTTTCAAGGCGGGACTCCAAGACACCCTGGGTCTCCTTCATGGACTCTATGGTTTTTTTAGGGAGAAATCTTGGTTGTTCAACATCTCGCTCATGACGTCGTATTCCTTTCTGAAAGAATCAAACATCTAAGTAGAAACGTAATCTCTTTGTCTTACCTCATTCAATGTCTTCCACTTTGATTCCATCTCGGTCACTTCTTTGCCACGAACTACTTTGAAGCAAACCTTTGCCTAACTTGACTACAACACCAGATAGGCTCGGTGTCATGGGGCTAGACTTCTGAACCAGCCCAACGTGGGGCCTTAGTCGAGTCCTTACGACAAACGACTAAGTAAGCCTGAATCTTCAATTCGAAAGATCGAATTTCGAAGGCACCGAAGAACGCAAGATCGTTCTTAGCGGAAGCAAACTATAAGATCGGCTACGAAGAACTCTAAAAGAACGCGAAGAAAGAGAATAACAACTCAGAGAATTTAGAGTGAATGCGCTCTCTATTACTCAAGAATAGATGATAGAATAGATGATTGCAACTGAGGTGGGGAGGCCTCTATTTATAGTTGAGTCCCCTCTAATCCGACGGTCCCTACTGATTTACATCAACGACCTACATACAACTTTACCAACCACAAGGCATAATGCCAATAATATTCCTTAGCTATCTATGGAAAGAATCTCCTATGTTCACATAGGTGTGGATAGATAAGCCTTCTTTGATCTTCCCACGGATCAGGCCAATCTGGTGGTCTTTTCAAGCCCAAAGTGTGCCTGAGAACCTCATGGACACCCTGGTGTGCACCCTGTAGTACTAATGACTCGGACCTTGGTTCACGGCCTGTGACATTCTCCCCACCAAACTTGGCAACGCCCTCGTCGCTGCTCCAGAATGAAGTCAGAAACGATCCTAGGACCTCCTTGGCATCTTAGCTTCTTCCCAACTATGAATCGGGCTTGGTTGTCCCCCCATAAGGACCGTTCTTCCCATAAAGAGCACCTAACTCGTGATGGGTCGTCCACCCATATGGACTCTTCGCTTCGGTTGTCACCGCCATATAACATCGCTCGTCGAACCACCTCGCACATCTTGGCCGTAGGAACTCTTTGCTAGCAGCTGGGATTTGTCTCCACTTGGATCACAATGACCCTCGAACAAAGGTTTGGATGCCGCCTTTGAACTTTCACCATCTGATGGGTTAGGTTTTCTGCTGCCTACACCCAACAAACCGGACAAATCAAAACTAATAACACAAAGATTGTGTTCGAGATGTACCTTCTTTGGGATGAACTCTCTTGCATTCACTCTAAAATGCATTGGCCCTTCTATATTCTTGAAGTCTGACGCCCCATTTTGCATTGCCACTTCTTTCTCTACGAAGTTCAATGCACCTTCCACCTTGCCCAACGGTGGCTCTTCACATAACGGATCGAGCTTCAAAGCCTTGTTCTCTTCAGGCTTGTCCTGTACCTTGGACTGCTTGACTCTATGTGGGCAATCACTCCAACGATGTGGCTCCATGTAATGAAAACACTTCCATTGCACTTTTTCCTCCCTCGACTTGACTCTGTCGGGGCAATCGAGCCAATTCTGTGGCCCCTCACAACGAAGACACTTTCGCTGCACTTTTGGCTTGACCGTTATGGATGAAACAATCATGCCAGCTCTAGCTTCCCTTTTCACAGACTCATCGTTTACCTTGATGGCTGAAAGGTTAGCTTTCTTGGAATAATCATTTGACCAATGATCACCGTCACAATGGAAGCACTTTCGTGGCTTCCTTTTCCATGGTCGGACTAGCATTCTGGGCTTGTTCCACCTCGATGGCTTTTCCCCGCCATGCGAAGTCTCATCCATCTTTGTCGAAACCTGCACCTCGGCTTCAACTGCATCACTACGTCCCTCCACTTTGTCCGTCATGCTTGATATGCCTTCTACTCCCCCTCCTGACCCTTCACCTCGAGGCTCTCCTTGGCAATCACGAGGCTTTTCCTCTGGAACCTGGTGGTTTCGAACTTGGCCCATATCTTCTCCACGACGCCACAAAGTCTCTATGCCTCTAGGTCCTTCCTTCAACAGCCTGGGCCTCATCACCCTTCTATGCTGTAGCGTTTCCTCCTTTCCTTGTCGCCATCTCGAACAATGCCTTCCACGAACACTCGATTCACCAACCGTGGCTACGAACCATGGGCTCTAATATCAACTGTCACGGGGCTAGACTTTTAAACCAGCCCAACGTGCGGCCTTAGTCAAGTCCTTACGACAAACGACTAAGTAAGCCTGAATCCTCAATCCGAAAGATCGAATTTTGAAGGCACCGAAGAACGCAAGATCATTCTTAGCGGAAGCAAACTATGAGATCGGCTACGAAGAACTATGAAAGAACACGAAGAACAAGAGAATAACAACTTAGAGAATTTAGAGTGAATGCACTCTCTATTACTCAAGAATAGATAAAAGAATGGATGATTACAACTGAGGTGGGGAGGCCTCTATTTATAGTTGAGTCTCATCTAATCCGACGGTCCCTACTGATTTACATCAACGGCCTAGATACAACTCTACCAACCACAAGGCATAATGCCAAGAATATTCCTTAGCAATCTATGGAAAGAATCTTCTATGTTCACATAGGTGTGGATGGATAAGCCTTCTTGGATCTTCCCACGGATCAGGCCAGTCTAGTGGTCTCTTCAAGCCCAAAGTGTGCCTCAGAACCTCATGGACACCCTGGTGTGCACCCTATGGTGCTAATGACTCGAACCTTGGTTCACGGCCCGTGACATGATGCAGTAGTTCTTAAAGAGGAAGCAGCTAAATTTTTTCATAATCTTTTCGAAGATATTGATCCTCCTATGGGGTCTTATCCCACATCGGGTCGGTTTCCTCCGGTTAACCAAGACCTTTTGCAATCACTCGAAGTTGTACCTACATCTGAGGAAATATATGATGCATTATTAGACATGGCCCCTCTAAAATCCCCTGGTTGGGATGGTCTTCATGCAGAATTTTTCCAAAAAGAATTATCGGTTGTGGGCCCTTTAATCGATTCTATGATCCAAGGTATATTCAGAGGCGAAATATTAAAATCGGAGTTAAACCGAACTATTCTAGTGCTTCTACCTAAGTGTGATAGTCCGACAACTTTTGCGGATTTCTGACCAATAAGATTTTGCACGGTTGTTTACAAGCTTTTATCAAATGTTATTGTGCGACGCCTAAAGCCCATTTTACCTCTAATCATTGGGCAGAACCAGACAAGTTTTATCTCAGGTCGAAATATCATAGAAAATATCATTATAAACCAAGAAATTGTGCATTCCATGCGATTATCTAAACAAAAATCTGGTTGGATGGCAATCAAAGTCGATCTCGAGAAAGGTTTTGACAGAGTAAAATGGGAATTCATATTAGACTCTTTAATGGATGCTGGTTTCCCTTCAACAATAAGGCGTATCATCATGAACTCAATTACTTCCTCTAGCTTCCAAATTCAGTGAAATAGGGGTCTTTCGCAACTGATCAAACCAGGACGGGGCATTCGCCAAGGTGATCCCCTTTCACCATATCTCTTTGTTCTTGCTATGGAGTGTCTAGGCCATTCGATAAATCAGGCAGTGTCATCTTCTACTTGGCAGCCATTCCATTTTGTCCGCAATGGGATACCTGTTTCGCACCTATTTTTTGCTGATGACCTTATCCTTTATACAAAAGCAAACTTGGATCAAGTTGAACTAATCCAAAATACACTGGATACTTTCGGAAGGTTTTCCGGTCATCGCGTTAACAAAATGAATATGCAAATTTATTCTTCGCCAAACACAACTACATCTTTACAAGAAGATATCAGCGCTTTTTTTGGTTACCAACGGGTAGCTTCTCTAGGAAAGTATCTCGGCGTGCCGGTCATCCATGCTCGCGCAAAATGTTCAGATTTTAATTTTATCATTGACAAGATAAAGGAGAAACTCAATGGATGGGCTATTCGTACCCTTTCTATGGCTGGCCGGGTAACGCTAGCCAAATCAGTTCTTGCTGCAATTCTTGTATATTTCATGCAGACATCTCTTCTTCCCAAGAAAATATATTCTAAATTTGAGAAAATCATAAGACAGTTTATTTGGGGCTCCTCGGCGACCCACAGTTGGAGAATTACACTGAAAGAAATTATGGGGATTTGTGTCGTGGAATGGTCTTCAAGACAAAAAAAACTGGCGATGGCTGCTATTAAGCATTACAGCATACACAGATCAGTTACTTCCACAGTGAGGAAAACTGAAGCTGACAAATATATTGTAGAATGCCCCTACAAGTCCGAGGGATGTTAGTGAAGGGCCCGTGTATCGCGATTGAAGAGGCTGAACAACCTATTGAAGATAACCAAATACAATAAACCTCATACATGCTCCATCGGAAGCTTGAGTCAAGATCATCCGAACTTAGATGTGCACGTGCTTTGTGATCATCTCCTTCCACTCGTGAAAGCTAATCCATGTGTAACTATGTTCGTATGTATAGCTTCCATTAAATATCAATTCACATATACAGTTAAATACGATAAGGCGTGGTATGCAATATATCGCGCCATCCAACAACTATATGGCCAGTGGGAGGAATCATACAATGAGTTACGAACATGGTTAAAGCTGATGCAAAAATACAACCCAGGAATAGTCGTGAAACTTGAAACAGTGCCATCTTACTACAACGATCGGGTTGTTCCTGGGGAGCGCCAATTTTTTCACCTTTTTTAGACATTTCCGTAATACGTTAAAGCTTTCCGCCACTGCAAGCCGATGGTACAGATCGACAAAACTTTATTGTATGGCAGGTACACACGAATTTTACTACTGGCAGTTGCACAAGATAGAAATAGAAAATGTATTCTGGTCGCATTCACTATTGTTGAAAAGGAAGATATCCCATCGTGAACGTTTTTTCTCACCAATCTGTGCAGACATGTCTCGCATCGTGTTCTACGAGAAAAACCAGACGGGATATGTATTATTTCAGACAAAGGAGCAGGGATTTGGGGATCCATCGCGCAATTGGGCCCGTATTGGGAACCTCTATTTATGCATCGTATGTACTATTTGCGGCACATTACTGCCAACTACTGCCAACGATACAAGAATGATGATGAGCGTATAATGGTTCTTCGTGTGGGTAAGCCTTTCACTATCAAAATTACATCCATTGTCATGCCATTTAGTATTATTTCTTATTAATTATTCAATCTTTTATTTAATAAGAAACGCACATCGGGCTGATAAGTTTGAGGAGCTGTTAGAGGAGTTGCGATTAAGAAATATAGATGGATATAATTATATCGTTGATATCCTGAGGGAGAAATGGCTACGACGTTGTTATGAGGGGCATCGATATGGTCACATGACAACGAACTTGGCTGAGGCGATCAATTCGTCTCTGAAGGGAACACGTCATTTACCTATCACATCCGTTGTCAAGGCAACATATTATCGACTAGCTACCAATTTTGCAACCTTGGGAAAACAAGCAATGAACTGGATGGAAGGTGGCCACAAGTTCCATCCAGATCTCCAGCAAACATTTTAGATATCCATGTCGCACGCAAACGCGATGGGTGCTATATGTTTCTCCTGTCACGAACACAACTTTCAAGTTACTGAATATTCGCGCCCGCTTGAAGGCATCATGCAGAACAATTACGTTGTTAACCTACGACGAAGAACATGTGACTGCGGACGTTTTTAGACTTTCAAGTACCCGTATGCGCACACATTTCCTGCATGTGCATCTGTTCATTTCGACACAATGACATTCGTTGATCCGGTATATCGACTTGAAAATGTTTTCAAGGTATACCGCAATGAGTTTCCTCCTATCGAAAATGAACACGATCATGCATTAGTCGACGATGAACCTAAGATACGGCCAGATCCTTCCTTGCGACGCAAGAAAAAAGGTCGCTTGTGCTCAACTAGGATTCATTGTGCCGAGGATATGGTTCCAAAAGAACGGACATGGCAACATAGGCTATGTACAAAATGTATGAACCCTAGACACGACAGGAGAAAATATCCTCTTAGGACAGGGCCTCGAATCAACTAGTTGTTCTTCTAATTGTCTACCATTTGTTTCTATGTTCTTCATGATAAAAAAAAATGACAACATAGCATTTTCAACGCAATATTTAAACATGCTCAGATAAAATAGACTCACTGATTTCCGGACTATTGTTAAATTATGTTGTCGTACTACGACATAAAAGTTCTATAACTAGAGAAATTATCACATGTACTTGCCCAAAATCAAATTAAACATGCCTACCGACATTTGTTTTGATGTTACACAATGCAGAAAAACAAGGCTATATAGCGTTTTTAACGCAATTTCTAGCAATATTCCAATACCTTATACTGGATTATTTTTACACCGTTTTACAGAGATGAATCCATAGTACGACGCCAGTGTTCAATAACAAGAAAAATTATCCCCCAACACAGTGCAAATTCACCTAAAATATGCCTACCAACACTTGTTTTGATGTTACCCAATGCACAAAATCAAGGTTATATAGCGTTTTTATCGCACGTTTTACCAACGTTCCAATACCTTATACTGGATTATTTTTATACCGTTTTACAGAGATGAATCCATAGTAAGACGTCGATGTTCAATAACAAAAAAAAATTATCACCCAACACAGTGCAAATTCACCTACAACACAGTGCAAATTCACCTACAACATGCCTATTAATCCATACATATTCAGCAATTACACGATGAATTCGCGTTCCATTGAACGCGAGTTCCTTGATTATCTGTCACGATATTTTCATGCCATTTCGTGTAAATTTATCGCAAAACTCGCGTTTTGATAAACGCGATTATGTTAACCAATTAAAATAAACGATTATACGAAAGACAGCGCCACATAAGCCAAAATTCAAATTTCGTTGAACGCAAATTCACAATTTGCGTTGTGCAAAACGCGAACCCTGCTTATATGTACAAAATTAGGGATATTTTTTCAAATATAGTTCAAAGGAGGTGATTATTAGATTTTTTTTTCCTAAAAGGGAATAGTAAAAACTGTGAAAAGTGGCTTTCATATCACGGTGATAACGAGACAACCTTTCATGCCTCACCAGTAACCAGTAATCGACACGTGTATGATTGTGGTATCAGAATCGGAAACGTCAGTACCACATCAAAATCCGAAGCCCACACTCTGTTGTTTGTTGTTGTCTTGTAGCTGTCAAAGTTAGCGTGTTCCACTTTACAGACAGATTCACATGAAATCAACCATGTATCTAGCCCGCTTACCCAACAAGGCTTCACCATCTATAAACCGGGCTTTATTACTCAAATAATATAGTACTATCTTTTAATTATTTAATTAAATAACATCAAAAATAATTATTTATGAAAATGATATTTCTTTTAGATAAAATGTTTATATCAGTACGTGCGACGAACACCGCTGAACATCATTAAATTAATTAATAAAGATTAAAATTTTAAGGACTCTACGTACAATTAATAATTATTTAAACTAAAATTTCAATTAAATTATTTTTCAAATATATTATATTTTTTATTTTTAAATAATTGAATCAAATACCAACCATAATCAATCCCTAAATTAAAAAAACCCTAATTCTCCGATCAAAGCTCATGCTTTATTTCTCATGCTTTATTTCTCATCAACTCCAGAAATCTCTTGGCATCAAATCGAGGTAACTAACAGCCGAGCGCCTTCCATTTCCAGTGTAGATACCCGGAATCAGGGCAGTCGTTCCTCATACAATTCTGATGACCTTGTATCAAGGGTCAGCTCTCGTTGGCGTAAGTCGGACCCGAGGGATTAAGAATCCAATCCCCTGTAAAGAGATCACACTTCTCTAAAATAATATCTGGTGCAACCATAAGTTTAAACAATTTAATCCACAATAGTAAACCAAAAGAATCAACAAAATCTTGTATGTAAAATGTGAATAACAGAAGTAATAATTAGGGTTTTTTTAATTTAGGGATTGAAGTATTTGATCTAACTACTTAAAAATAAATATTAAAAAAATAATATATATATATATATAAATAATTTAATTAAAATTTTATTTTATATAATTATTAATTATATGTTGAGTCCTTGAGATTTTTAATTTTTATTAATCGATTTAATAGTGTTCAGCGATGTTCAACTTTAGGGTGTTTAGCGGTATGCGACGCACGTTATAGAATTTTCTATCAAAAAACACACAGTAAAGAACTACTACTAAATACAAAAAAAAAAAAAAACCCGATTAGGGACCCCAAGTTGAACAGAGTAAAACATTAACCTGATCATTATAATCTATACATTTTTTCCATATTCTGATTTGTACTATCTCTCTAATCGAATTCAAAATCAACTCAGCTCTTCTATTTACATCTCGAAACAATCTACAATTTCGCTGCTGACAAATGTTGTACACGTATGCATTTCAAGCTAACTTGAGGGCAAAAACCACGAGAGATTTGTCGAAAATGGTATTCTTTCTTTTTAGGTATGAGTATTTTGTCCTAATAATGTTATTAGATTTTTTTATTTTATAAAATATAATGGTTGTTTTTTTGTTTCGTGAACTAGAAATATTTGAATAGTAAGTTAGAAGCCACCTGTAAAAGCACGATAACTTTAGACAATTGGCGAAGGGAAGTCGCCTGAAAATTTCGATGACTTCATGCAAAATATTTCTAAATTCCTTTGTCTTTGTTGAAACATATATAGTTCATGAAATAAAGAAACATCCACCTTACTTCATGAATTAAAATATCTCACAACATTATCATAGGAATGTTGCTTTGGTACAGGGTTAGCCCTTAGGGGCGCCCGTCCAGGGCTTATTGTCCACTCAAGGTCCACTATTTATATTTTTTAATTATATGTATAGTCTTTTAAAATTTAAATATTTATTATGGAGTCTACCATCACTAATTAAAAAAATTATTTAGTCTAAACATTAATGAGTCTTAGTATCATAATTGAAATTTTAATGATAGTTTAGTTTTTTCTAATATTTGTTATTAAGGGTTCATTTTTTTCAATACTTTTTTGTACGTGTTATTAGAGGTTTAATTTTTTCTCAATATTTGTTATTAGGGTCATACTCTTAAATTTTATTTTTTAATATTTGCTATTAGGGTACATTTTTTAATATTTATTATTTGAGGCTCATTTTTTCTTGATATTTGTTATTAGGAACTACTCTTAAAATCCAATTTTTCAATATTTATTATTAGAAGATTGCTTTTAATTTTTTTTTCAATATTTATTATTAGAGGTCTAAATTGTTCAATACTTGTTATTTGAGGTCCAAATTTTTTTAATATATGTTATTTGAGGTTTAAATTTTTTAATAATTGTCATTAGAGGCTCATTTTTTAAAATATTTGTTATTAGTGGTTTACTCTTAAAATTATTTTTTTTCAATAACTGTCATTAGGTACCTACTCTTAAAATTTATTTTTTTTTAATATTTTTATTGGGGGACAAATTTGTTCAATAATTGTTATTGGAGACTCATTTTTCCCAATATTTATTATTAGAGGCTTATTCTTAAAATTCAAAAAATTTTAAATATTTGTTATTAAGGGCGTATTCTTAAAACTTATTATTTTTCAATATTTAATAATGGAGACTTACTCTTATAATTTAATTTTTTTTCAACACTTATTATTAAGGGCCAATTTTTTCGCTTTGTCCCGAGCCTCCAAAATCTCAGGACCGGCTCTACTTAAGTATGTCATGTAGGCCAATATATATATATATATATATATATATATATATATATATATATATATATATATATATATATATATATATATATTATTAGCGTGCTTTCTAAAGCGTTAATTGAACGCGTCTTTATCTTACGTGGCAAATCTGATCGAAAAAAGTGATTCAATTCAGATAAAGAAAATGTGTAATTGAATGAATATGCCTTCCAAATGATTATTATTTTATAATTTTAATATTATTTAAAAATAAATAGATTTTTTATTTGGTTAATTATATTTTTATGATGTTGTATAGTTTTGATGATTTTATTTTCAATTCTTAATTAATGAAAATAGTAAATAAAAATAATTATTTCAAAAAATATTAATTTTCTTATATAAAAACAAGAAAAAAGATGTCATTAGAGGTTCATTTTTTAAATATTTGTTATTAGGGATTTACTCTTAAAATTATTATTTTTTCAATAACTGTTATTAGGGATCTACTCTTAAATTTTTTTAAATTTTTTATTAGAGGTTTAAATTTTTCAATAATTTTCATTAGATGCTCTTTCTTTTTTAATATTTGTTATTAGGGGTTTACTCTTAAAATTATTATTTTTTCAATAACTGCTATTAGGGACCTACTCTTAAAATTCATTTTTTTATTTTTTATTGGGGCCAAATTTGTTCAATAATTATTATTATTGGAGACTCATTTTCCCAATATTTGCTATTAGAGGCTTATTCTTAAAATTCAATTTTTTTTAAAATATTTGTTATTATGGACGTACTCTTAAAACTTATTATCTTTCAATATTTAATATTAGAGACTTACTCTTATAATTTAATTTTTTTTCAACACTTATTATTAAGGGCCTATTTTTTCGCTTTGTCCCGAGCCTCCAAAATCTTAGGAATAGCTCTACTTAAGTATGTCATGTAGGGCCAATATATATATATATTAAACGTGCTTTCTAAAGGCGTTAATTAAACGCGTCTTTATCTTATGTGGCAAATATTATCGAAAAAAGTGATTCAATTCAGATAAAGAAAATGTGTAATTGAATGAATATGCCTTCCAGATGATTATTATTTTATAATTTTAATATTATTTAAAAATAAATAGATTTTTCGATTTTGTTAATGATATTTTTATGATGTTTGATGATTTTATTTTCAATTCTTAATTAATGAAAATAGTAAATAAAAAATAATTATTTCAACAAATATTAAAATTTCTTATATAAAAACAAGAAAAAAGATGTATCAGTGTGAACTATTTATATTTGATGCATATCATAGTTAAGATTTCGTGTAAAGTGAGTTAATCATATTTCGAATGTGGCAAGGGATTGTTTGACAAATTTTACTGCCCAAGGACCACTTGACTTGTATGGTTGATGAATGTACTTGTTTCTATATGTTATGTAGTTTAATGAAAAAAAAGCAAGCAACATTAAATCAACTTGGTTATTGTACAGTTATGCAAATTAAATTCGAAGGCTATGTTACAAATTCGAGTGGTACATATTTTTTTTCAATGCCACCATCAACAAGTTACTTACTCCTATCCACCATGGATATGCATTAATATGATTTATTATGAGCCAGCCTTTGTTCCAACTTCAACTAAAATTAAAACTTTTAACCCAAAAATATGTGGATATTACTAATAATTCATTTATATGATGTCAAAATTCGAATTATAAATTAATTGGAAGTTATATTTCTAAAAAAAACAATTTCATCAACTCAATCTAGTTAAAAGATTGGAGCCACAAAGTCTAGAGTTCAAATTATGACGTTGTGAACTAAATAAGTTGAATTGAGGGGTTGCTTGTATAACGAACCGCTATAGTATTTGATATGAATTAGTCAGTCAGTAAATTAGATCCCGATAATTAAAAAAAGTTTCCATATTTATATTCAGATATTAGTACCATTTCCATGGTTAGTGGATGTTGATAGCAAACGAAGAGGAGATGGACAAAGAACGCATTGGATATTAATAGATGGTAGTAGTAGAATTCATGGACAGACAAATGATTTTATTTCAAGGGGTGTGAATTGTTAGACAGCTATACTAAAAAATTTAGAGGATGCGAACTTAGATCATCAATAGAAAATACAAAGAAAATATAAAAAATACCTAAACTATGTGAGAGTTTAAAATTTTTATGGAGTACAGCTGTCCTCTAGCACCCCTCAGTCTATCCCGGTATTAGTAGTATGAGGTTAGCTGGGGAAGTTGGGCTCAATGGTCACGTTTGGTTTCATCTACACCAAAAAGGGTGGGTCCTGATGCAGCTAATGTTCTGGTTAATGGTCTGTCTTTGTACTGTACACCAACAAATGTTCCAAATTATGGCCAATAGTTTCCAATTTCCAGACCATAATGTACCTGTAACTGGCATTTTCCAAGCTGGGGTTTAATGTCTTGGTTTTCCTTGTGTTCTTTAAAAACATGTTTTATTGCTAACGTGAATGGTCCATGTCCTCATTAATATCCCCGACCCAAATTGGGTTTATACACATTAGAGTGTTGGAAAGACTCCATGGTGCTTGAAGCATACACATCAGTCTCACCCTGTGGTTAGACTTTTCTATATTTGCTTTTTAGACATTAATTTAGACATGCTGGGGGTTTTAAATGTCTCAAGTTTCAGTTGAGAGTGATGAATGTAAGCAAACCCAGCAGATGTGAGTTCTTATAAATGATTGATTTACTGGAATTGGGAGCTGAACTATGATTCCATCAATTTGCATTTATAAGGATTTAAAATTCGTTTAATATGTTATTTTACAAATTTTATTAACTGCCCCATCATCAGTCATTTATAAGAACTCACATTGATTAAAAAAATTCATTTATATTTTCGATAAATATTGTTCTCAGAAGGCTACGTAAGTTGTAGATTTAGTTTATCTACTCTAATTTGATTAATTTTGGTCTTACATTTTTTAATTTTAAAATTTCAGTCTTGACCCAAACATAAATAACAATGACTTAAAATTATCAATTTTAAAACTTCAGCTTTTTGAAGATTATTTTTCAAAACAAACTGGAAAACACTTTTAACATAATATTTTTAACCATTCCTATTTAAGGGAGGGGAGAGAAGAGAAACCTAATAAGTATTGAACTACAATTTTTGAAAGAAAATAGAGTATCAACTAAAACTTTTAACTAAAAAAATTACATGTTCTGCATTGTTTTTATATTCAAAGATAAAAATATCTTTGAAGACAAAAATAAAAACAACAAAGTTGGACATCAAAGAATTACAATATTCACATTATAGCTTCTTGACTGGACCAACCTGCAAGAAATTTATAGTTAGATATAATTTTTTGTTTAACTACAAATATATTAACTGGTTCATCATCAATAATTTATTTTTTAATAGAATTGAATCGATTTGTTAGTCGCGACCTATTTGTAACTTCTCATAGTCAGGAGACTCAACAAAATATTGGATTATAGTCGGAGGATCATTTATGTAGTTTACCCTTATATTTAATACTTGTTTGAAAATTTTATTCCTTATTAATATTTTGTATCTATTAATATTATTTGGATTATGAAAATTATTTTTTAATATCATTACTAAGCATATATATGAAGGATGTATATATTAATTTCTTATTTATAAAATTATCTTTTTAATAATTATTAAATTTAGATGTATATATTAATTGGGTAAAGTACATCAGTGGTCACCGAACTTTTAGGCACGCTCATTTTAGTTACCGAACTTTTAAAATTTTCATTGGAATCTCCCAACGTTTAATTTGTTTTCATTTTGATTTCTCCCGTTACATTCCAATAAAAAAAGCTGACGTAACAGTTAACTTTCTTTATTCCTTAATAAAATAATATATTTTATGGTCTCACTACTAATTGAACCACGTAAACTTTTCTTTCTTCTCCTCCAAATCTCTGCAACTAGCAGCATCAACTTGAATATGCACCTACTTGTGAGGACAAAGATGGTGACTAAATGCTTGTCGGAGCTGTTCTCTGGGAGTAAGTTCTTTCATTCTCCAAACCCATTTAATTAATAAATAAATAAAATAAAAATGAGTCAAAAATTTAAGTCTGAGTGTAAGTCGCAGCAAAAACTGGAACCAACTTACCCCATATGTTAAATTGAATTTTATTATCCTCCAAATTTAGAAATTAATTCCGTCCAAAAAAAGCTGAAATATGTCGCCTCTACCTCCCTTCCCTTAACCCCTTTTTCATTTTCAATTTTACACCCGACCTGAGTTCCCCATAAAAATTACGGTTACTCCAACACTGTACGACAAGGCATCGTACGACAAAAAAGCCCTGCCTTGCGATGTCTGCCATGCCCAAACAGTCATGCTCTCTTGCAGAGATGATTTCGCCAACCTCTGTTTATCATGGGACTACCACGTTCACTCCGCCAACTTGCTCTCCCTCAAGCACCTTCGCTCTCGGATCTGCGATAATTGTTGCGTCGAACCCATTTTCGTTCAGTGTGCTACTGATGATTTGGTGCTCTATTAAGAGTGTGATTATGACACTCACGATACTTGCTCTGTCTCCGTCGCCCGTGATCGCACCTCCGTCAATGGCTTTTCTAGTTGTCCCTCCGCTCTTGAGCTGGCTTCCATTTGGGGGTTCAATCTCCAAGAGAAAAAATCGTCAGATTAGAGGTGGAACCAAGAGTTGACGATACCGATCGTGGAGCCGTGGTTCTGCGAAACGGGCGTGCGAGATATAATAAAACTGATATAATAATTGAAAAATAATTTTGGACTAAATTAAAAATATTGAAAAATTGATTTTAAGTCCAAACAACTTGAGAAATATGTTGAAATGATTTTAGAACGTTTTTAAGTCAAAAACACAATTTTTATAGGTTCAAAATGTCAAAAACCGGCCTCTGGTATCGATACCCTATCTTCGATATTGATACCCCTCTGCCTGGTATCGATACCCCTTTTCCTGGTATCGATACCCCTTTGTTTTCCATTTTCTCTAGAATCAAAGATGGGTATTGGTACTGCCCTAGCAGTATCGATACCGCCATGCAGGTACCGATACCGCCCCATGGGTATTGATACTCCCTCACAGTTTTGGCTCCAATGGCTATTTCCAAATTAGGACGGTATCGATATCCCTACCCGAGTATCGATACCCTATGCTGCAGAATTGCAGGTTTGCTTGGAAAATGTTCCCCAACGGCTCCAATTCATCCCCAACGGTCACCAACGGCTAGGAACTCATTTGGGAGGATAAAATGACCCCTCAAGCACCTGGAACAACTAATGATCTTATTGTCAACAACATTATGATGAAAATTTGTCTTAGTGCTTAATTTTTCAATTCTTGTATAGACAACACTTGTGAGCTTAAATGTTTATATATGCTCAAATGTTTTAGGATTTGGGTGAGTGCCTTAGAGTGCAAACACATACCTTAAGAGAAGGATTTCAGGTTGCTTTGAATTTTCTCTTTGTAAAGATGGTTTACTTAAGCTTTGGGGTAGAAGCTTTGAGTGCTGTCAAAGGTTGCCTCCTAAGCCTAGAAAAGAGGAAGAATTCTTAGTGAATTGGTTGAAATCCTTTGTGGGGAGTTAAAGTGGATGTATAGCTTGTTAGAAGCTTGAATCACTATAAATCCTTGTGCAAATTTTTCAATTTTCACTTCCCACCATTATCACCCAAAAGTCATCTTCTCCACCACTTGGCAAGCAATTCTGTTGAAGTAATTCGAGCTCAATCCAACTCAACAGAAACCTTATGGCAACAAGGTGTTGAAGAAGTAGAATCACGGCAGTGGAAAGTACAAACATGCTAGTTGCTGAGATTTGGAGAAAGAGAAGAAGAAAAAGAAGGTTACGTGGTTTAATTAACTATGAGACTCATAAAGTATATTATTTTATTGAAAAAGAAATTTAATTGTCACGTCAGCGCTTTTCAATGGAAGGTAATAGGAGGGACCAAAATGAAAGTGGACTAAAAGTTGGGTGATCCCAATAAAATTTTAAAAGTTCGGTGACTAAAATGAACGCACCATAAAAGTTCTATTACCACGGGTGTACTTTACCATATTAATTTATCGTTTATGAAATTATATTTTGAATATATATTTATTACTTATAAAATTTAGATATATATATATATATATATTAATTTTTATATAAAATTTATCATTTTAATTTTATTAGTTATTCACATTTATATTATTTAGATAATTTATTTTAGAAAAAATTATACGAGTGGTCATCGAACTATCATTTTTTTATGTTTTAGTCACCAAACTAAAATTTTCGTCAAAATTATCTCAATGATCTAACACATTATTTTTTATAAAAAAATTACCAAGGTATCTAACGTCAGAATAAATGTTTAATACCAGTTGCTCTTTGTTTAAAAAAATCCGGTTATGTGTCAAATAGGGTAAACTTCAAGCAGAAAGTCCCTTGAAAGGTTAAGTGTTATGAAATAAATAAATAAATGACATCCCCAAACTTCACGCGCTTTAAATGCGGGTGGAAAAATTATGGCTTCCTCTTTTTCGTTTTTCAAAGGAAAGTGACAAAAATACCCAACAAGAGATTTTTTGTTTCAGTTTGGGTCAAGTATGGAGACGACTGACTTCAGTTCACTGCTCTAACTTAACATAAATGGAACACCAATTTTTAAGAGTTATTGTTACCGATACTGATACATACATCGGCTTAAATAGGGGTTTTCAACACCGGATATCGGATCGGATCCGGTTTTTCGGATCGGCCATATAATGATCCGTATCTGATCCGGAAAAAATCGGATACCCGGATATTCGGATATCGGATATTCAGATATCTGATTATTCAAAAATATATTTTGATTTAATTAATTTTTTAATTTAAGATTTGTATTTATGAAAATTTTAGAATTTCGAATATAACAAATAACAAATTGATAAATATAACAAGATTCACATCTATGAAATTTTCGATTTTTTAATTTTCGGATATAACAAGGACCAAGTTGTTAGATAACAAAATTAATATTCATAAAAAAATTGGATTTTTGAATTTTCGGATAATCCGAAACTTGAAATATTGCGATCCGTATTCGATCTAAAAAATTTAAAATCGCATCGGATATCCGATCCGAAATTAAAAATCAGATCGGATATTCGAATTTTCGAATCGGATCGGTCGGATCAGATATTTTTGAACACCCCTAGACTTAAATATTAGCTTTAATGTACATTTTATCCCCTAACATTTATTATTTTTTAATTTAATACTTAACATATTTTTAGACTTTTTTGTCCTTTAAAATTTACGATGTTGTTCAAAATGCCCTAAAATTTTAGCTCTGTTAAAAGGTTTTTCCTTAATTAATTATACCGTGCCCGTCGCCTTCTTTATTTTTTTTAAAATTTTTGAATAAAAATTCAATAATAATATTAAAAAAATAAAATAAATAATCATTAAATAAAATTTATCCCAAACAACCCTGGTTATCTAGCCTCCAAAGTCCAACCACTACAGCAGTCCTGCCAAACTTAATCCCCTTATGCTTTATGTTTCGAAGATGATTCCCGACGGTGGTGGATGTGATTAGAATCGTCGGGTACCGTTTCAATTCGTCAAGATCTGAAATTTTCCTTGATGTGAATGGATTTTTTTTCATTTTCCGATTTAATTCCGAATCAGAATTTACCTATAAGGGAACAGTTACATTAAATCCAATTCCCAGGAACTGCAAAAGATTTACAAGCAAAAACCAAAGGGCAAACCAAATCAAAATTTTCAGTGGCACATATAAGCTATAATATCAGAGATTTTGTTAGAAAATTGCAAAATTAAGAATACCATAACCCATCCAAGTGATCTACGCAAGGAACTAAATCACAAAAGAAGCATTCAAAATAACAAAAAGGTCATAAGCATGGCAGACAAGAACTTCATTGAAGAATCATATCAAGATATACAAGCGAAACGAGGGGTTAACGATGCGGTAAGAGGTCGAAGATGGGTGTGCAACTGGTAGAGAGAGACGGAGACGGCGGCGGCTGAACAAATGGGAGCGGTAGCGCTGGGGAATGGGTGTTGCGAAATATGGAGATAATGGGTTTGTTTTGTGGGAAATGATTTTTTTATTAAATATGTATTTTATTATATTACATTCATTATATTTTTATATACATTTTTAATTTTCAGCCGAAAATAAAAGAAAAATAAAGAGGGCGACGTGGCACGATATAATTGGTGAAGGAAAATAATTTAATGGCGTTAAAATGTTGGGGCATTTTAGGTAACGTAGCAATTTTTAAAGGATAAAAGAGTTCAAAAAATACGTTAAGTACTAAGTTGGAAAATAGGTAAATATTAGGGGGTAAAATGTGCATTAAGCCTAAATATTACATTAAACATTCATAATTAAAACTCTAAATAACTACATTTTACTTTTTTTATAATATTGATAATTGTTGAAATGTTAGATATTAAAGTATTTTAGTTCGAATTTTATAATGTATAGATATCATACATAATTTTTTTGAATTGTCTAAAGGTGATTACAATATAGTATATGTTCATATAAATTCTTAGATTTTTGAGCACGCACACCTTATAGACAAAACGAATTAAACCCGGATCTCTTTGAATAAATATCATCCATGTTTTTATTGGGACCGCTTGTTGAGTTCGTATCATACATAAATTCTAATGAGCGATTATAATTGTAATTATATAAATATATTACTTGTAGTACCATACATAATATACTGATTTATTCTAATTGTGGTCATATAAATAGGATAAAATAAGATAGGATTAAACCAAATTTAAATCAATATTTAAAAGATATACACAATCATCAATTGAATTTAAATCAATTGATATGTCAGTGATACAAACATACGAGAAGACACGAAATCTAACATGTATAAATGTTTAAAACCTTCATACTTTTGGATATAAAGAGACTTAAAATTATAGATATGTACTAAAAGTATATGCTAATATATACACACACGATCGCATAAATTATAAAAATATGATTTCCACGCCATGTGCCTCAAAATGTAGATTATTCTAACATTTAGGGGTGTGTATTCAATTGAGTCAAGTAAAAAAATTTGAGTTTGTAGTTTTGACGAGTCATGTTTATCATTTAAGTTTTATTTGATATTTTAGTTGAGTTGAGTTTATAAATTTTGAGTTGGTCGAGTTTCTTTTTCAATTTAATTGTAAAAATTTATAATGTTATGGTATTGATTGATTTCAATTTAAATAATTTTCTATAACCATATACAATATCTATATATATATATATATATATTTCTTCATACTTTTATCACAAGTGTAAGTAAGATTTGTAATGTTATTTAATAAACCAAATACCATATAAAATTATATAATATATTTATTATATAATTTTTTAAAAGAAAGGATTTTTAGAAAAATAATATTGATAGGAGTATAAAGAAGTCAAGAAATTGATGGAAAGAATGAGTTTGCAAAGAGTTGCGGTTAAATGATTAAATTGAATAAAATACAAAGTTGAAAGCTTAAATTGTAAAAAGAGGACGCTCGTTCAAAATTTTTAGTTATTCGAGCCTTATTTTATCATTCAAAATTTATTTAATTTTTTTGAGTTTACGAAATTTTAATCGTATTAAGACGAAACAATTTTAAAAAATTTAAGTCAAATAAAAAACAATTTTTTCAAGTGGAATTATTATTTTTCTCTCCTCTACTAACACTCACCCTCAATTTGCATATTTTACTCCTCAATATAATGTAATACTTTAAAATCATGTCATATGTTTATTCCATTCATTATAGTTTAATTTGAATCATTTTATTTAACTAGTGATTACTGATTAGTGTATAATTTATGAAATTGGCTTATGCTAAATGCAACCATTCGGATTATATTATAATGGTAGGGTGGACATACTACATCATGTCTTTCAAAAAATACTGTCATGTCATGATTTAAATTTATTCTATTTCATAAAATTAATATTTTTAGAATATTATAAAAAATATTATTTCGGCTTTTTTTCAATTAAAAAATTACATATTTTTACCAAAAACAATCTTAAAAACATTTTACTTATTTTTCTAATATAAATAGATTTTTTGTTATTTTAAAAGTAAAAGATGACAATAAATTCTAAAATGACATATTTGTTTATTTTCTATTTTATAAAGTTGTATGTTCATTAAAAAAAGTAAAACAAATATAATTTTCCTTGAAAAAAATCTTTCTTTCACCAAACTGTATAAGCACACACGTGGGAGAAATAAAGTGGAAAAAAAGCAGACAACAGTAGGCGGCTAAATTATCTAAATATACCCGTAAAAATATTTAATTAGGTAAATAATCTTGTTCCACAATTATTTAGATAAATGGCCATTTTCAGACCACATAAGATGAACTTGCGTCTAACGTAAAGCGAGTTTTGAACTTACGTTACCAGAAAGCAAGTTTCGTCCAACATGGATAAACTTTTTCAATAACGTAATTTTTTAATTTTAAAACTAAATTTGTTTCCTATTAAACGCGAGTTCGTGAGAAATTGAAACGCCGATTTAGAAAAAATCGTGATTTCTTGTTGTAATTCTTTTTTTTAATTTTGAATATCGTGTTTAAGGGAACTCGCGCACCATACAACACGAGTAACGTGTAAATTAAACACGGTAAATTTAATTTTGTGACTTCTTACCTACCCACTATAAACAGGAATCACGTTCTCTTAAATGCAAGTTTCAAAAATAAAAAAATTAAACCAATAATTCACGACTTTATCCTAATCAACGTTTTAATTTCTTGCAGAACTCACATTTAATAAAAAGCAAGTTTGGCTTTAAATTTTAAAAATTACATTATCGAAAAAACTTATTCACGTCGAACGAAACTCGCTTTTTGTTAGACACAAGTTTTAAAACTCATTTACATTAGATGAGAATTCATCCTTCATGGTCTAAAAGTGGAGATTTATCTAAATAATTGTTGAAGGATACTATTTATCTAATTAAATATTTTTAAGGGTATATTTAAAGAATAATTATTTGATAGGTAGAAATTTTTAGATTCTACATGTGTCTTAGTTTTAGGGGCTTGATTTAGGGTGTAGTAGGTTAGAAATTAGTAATTATGAATAGAATTTAAGATTTAGGGTTACAATTTAGAATTTATAAGTTAAAATTTAAATTCTCAACATATTACTATAAAACTTAAACTATAATCTCTAAACCCTAAATCATAATTCATAAATTCTAATTATTACCCCTAAATTCTAAGCCCATGCACCTTATACTTTAAATTCTAAAAATTAAGATACATGTAAAAACTAAATTTTTTTTACCGACATTATATTAAATATAAATTCATATTTAAATGATTTAGCGACAATTGGCAGTAGCTCCAATCCCAAAACTCAAAAGGTTGAGGTAACCAAAAACAAAAGTAGACTGTTAACTCTAGTTGACTAAAACTTCAGATACACCCATCAACTACGGTTAACTTGTCTTGTAATTGGTTAACCACTGCCTTATCTTTGCTTTCCGACTTCAAATTGCTCTTTACAGACCTTTTAATTTACATAAAATTTTTAGTTTTAAGGATAGGGGTTTAATTTAGAGTTTAGGGATTTAGATTGTAAAGTTTAGAATTTAATATTAATGTTTAGAATTTAAGAATTAGAGTTCAGGGTTTAATTTTTTAAAGTTTAAATTTAATTTTAATTTATAGTGTAAATATACATGTTTGTGTGAAATTAATTTTATACGACATGTATATCAAAATTTTACCCTTAAAATATATTCTTTTAAACAATTATAAAATACCAAGACAAGGAAAGCTAGCCAACAGTTTCATTAACAAAACAAACCATATTTATTAATTTGTTTATTGATAGATGAGAGTTAATAAAACATTAAACAATTACATGATTCATAAGAGAAAAAAAAATGAAATATGGACAGGTTTCTTAAAGATCTTTGTTGGTTTGCTGGCTTCTTAAGATACAAATATACATGAGAATTCCCCTCAGATCCGAAGAAAAAGGGTAATAGCAGAAAGTGATAAACAAATAGAACAATTTGTGTTATATTTATGATTTGGGGTGTTATTTATTATTATGAGGTGTTAAAAGGGTGGTGTTGTGTTGCTTCAGTGTATGCTTTTTGGACACTTGCATGATCCAAAAAGTTGTCTCTCTTTATTTATATTATATATATATATATAATTTTTCCCTGTTATCTTCTTCTCTCCTCCATGGTGAGCTAGTGGTTTTTTATCTGCTTTTTTGATTGAAACCTTGAAAGAAATACACACATAAAGAAGATTGTCCACTGTTTCCCTTCTTCTCTCCTTAGTTATCAGTCTTTAAAGGAGGATAATTTGGAGGAGGTTTTCTTATTGCTGATGCTTTGTGTGTTGTTTGTTACTCTAGAGATTTTTGGGTTCTCTTATGGGATCAAAGACTGTGTAAGAATTTCCAACATATTTGTTTTGTTTTTGTGCGTGTCTGTGTGTTTTTAGTTTCTGGGTTTTTCTTCTTCTTCTTCTTCTTCTTCTTCATGTTTGCAATGGATCTTAATTTTGGAAGTAAAAGTTTTGTTGGTGAATTGAACAGTGTTTTACCCTTCTGTGTACAGTGAATCAGTCTGGTTTTTGACAAAAAAAGAGAGGTAACAAAAGCTCTTGAATTAGTCTGAAGTTGGCTCTTTTTTTGGTAACAAAATGTTGAGATTCTGTGGAATTTCAAGTTTTTGTTTCGGATTGAAGATCAAATAAGTCCTGCACTGTATGATTTGCCGGACTTTGCACCAAGGTAGTCATTTAAATCAAATTCAACCCCTTTATTTCTGATCCCCTGTTTTTTTTCTTCTTTTTGTTGTTGAATTTGATGAAAAGTCTCTTTTTTACAGCATTTACTTGAAGGGAGAAATCAGAAAAGGGAACTGGGAATTTGTTTTTCTGGAGAGATGATTACTTTTATGGAATCAAAGGAGAAACCAAAAGAGATGGAGAAATGCTTGGATTCTCAGCTATGGCATGCTTGTGCTGGTGGAATGGTTCAAATGCCTTGTGTTAACGCCAAAGTCTTTTACTTTCCTCAAGGCCATTCCGAGCACGCTTGTGGCACTGTTGATTTTAGGCACTATCCTCGAATCCCGGCTTATATACTCTGTAGAGTTGCCGCCGTTAAATTCATGGCCGATCCCGAATCCGACGAGGTCTTTGCGAAAATCAGGCTGACTCCTGTTAACAACAATGATCCTGATTTCGAAGATGATGGAACTGGAGGCATTAATGGGAATGAAACACAGGAAAAGCCAGCTTCTTTTGCTAAGACATTGACTCAATCGGATGCTAACAATGGTGGGGGATTTTCAGTTCCGAGGTACTGTGCCGAAACCATATTTCCCAGATTGGATTACTCTGCTGATCCACCTGTTCAGACAATTTTGGCCAAGGATGTCCATGGGGAAACCTGGAAGTTTAGGCATATTTATAGGGGTACCCCAAGGAGACATCTTTTGACTACGGGCTGGAGCACTTTTGTTAACAATAAGAAGCTTGTAGCTGGTGATTCGATTGTGTTTTTGAGGGCGGAAAACGGGGATCTTTGCATCGGTATTCGAAGGGCGAAGAGGGGAATCGGAGGACCCGAGTGTTCATCTGGATGGAATACTACCGCTGCGAATTGTATGATCCCATATAGAGGGTTTTCAGCTTTTCCGAGGGAAGATGAAAGCAAGTTGATGAGAAATGGAAGCAATAATGGAGTTAGCTCAAACGGTAATTTGATGGGGAAGAGAAAGGTTAGGCCTGAACAAGTTATTGAAGCTGCAACACTTGCTTCCAATGGTCAACAATTCGAGGTCGTTTACTACCCGAGGGCGAGTACCCCAGAGTTCTGCGTGAAGGCATCTTTAGTTAAGGCTGCATTGCAGATCCGGTGGTGTTCGGGAATGAGATTTAAAATGGCTTTTGAAACAGAGGATTCTTCTCGGATTAGTTGGTTTATGGGCACTATATCTTCGGTTCAAGTTGCCGATCCCCTTCGCTGGCCTGACTCACCTTGGAGGCTTCTTCAGGTCAGTTTTCTTCGCTTCTAATTGTGTGTTTCTCTACGGTTTCTCCATTGTTTTCAGTTGTTGATAGCAACGGTTGTTTTTAGGATAGCTTATTGTATTCTTTGACTGAGAATGTCGTGAATTTGCCAATTTATTCGGAAATGTATATGATAATTTGTTTTGTGTCACAAATTGAAAGAAAAGACGTATTTGACCATATATGTTTGGATCCCATGAATGTATAATTGGAATATGATCTTATATGATCAAGTTTCGCATTGCAGGTTACGTGGGATGAGCCGGATTTGCTTCAAAATGTAAAACGAGTGAGTCCTTGGCTGGTGGAATTGGTTTCAAACATACCCGCGATTCATCTATCTCCGTTTTCACCACCAAGAAAGAAGTTGACACTGCAGCAGCACTTGGATTTTCCCCTCGACCGTCAAGTTCCAATGCCGACATTTTCAGGCAACCTCCTTGGGACCAGCAACCCCTTTGGGTGTTTACACAACACCACTCCTGCTGGCATGCAGGGAGCCAGGCATGCTCATTATGGTCTGTCTTTATCAGATCTTCACCTCAATAAACTGCAATCAGGTCTCTTTCCGGCTAGTTTCCCACCGCCTCATTTTGCTGCTACACCCAATAGAACCTCCGATGTTTCCCCAAACGACCGAAAGTCAAGCGTGAGTGATAACGTTTCTTGTGTTCTAACCAATGCCCATCCTACACAGAATTCCAAGAAAACTGATGATGCAAAGACTCCTCAGTTTGTACTTTTCGGCCAGGCAATTCTTACCGAGCAGCAAATCTCCCTCAGCTGCTCTGGTGATACAATCTCTCCAGTTCTTACCGGAAATAGTTCTTCAGAATACTTGGATAAGACAGCAAACTTTTCAGATGGTTCCGGATCTGCACTTCATCAACGAGGCCTTCCAGAGCGTGCATCCTGCAAAGGTCTCCCCTGGTACAAGGATAGTCACCAAGAAGCGGAACCAAACTTAGAGACCAGTCACTGTAAAGTTTTCATGGAGTCGGAGGATGTCGGTCGGACACTCGACCTTTCGTTGCTGGGGTCTTATGATGAATTGCAGAGAAAGCTGGCAGAGATGTTCGAAATAGAAAACTCCGTAACTCTGAGCCATTTACTCTATCGGGATGCTACGGGTGCAGTCAAACAAATTGGAGACGAAACATTCCGGTAAAACTCATTCATCTTCTACAACTTTCATTGTTACAAATCTGTCTGATAACAGACAACTAAGAATGGTAATCAATTTGTCGTTGCTATCGCAGTGACTTTACGAAAACTGCGAGGAGATTAACGATTCCATTGGATTCAAGCAGCGACAACGTAGGCGAGTATAGAGGACGGAACAAACCTTGATTTCAACTTGTATAGCTGACCGCAACTCAAGTCCATGTTGTGGAACTCCAGTCCTTAAGAATCGTCCTTTATTCGGAGTTGTTCATTTGGATTTCTAAGCTTTTTCAAGGTTGATTAAACATTTGTGTTGGTACATTTGTTCCTTTGAGGTTACTTGGTTTCATAGGTTCCTGTTCTTACAAGTACCAAGTCGATTTGTAGGACATGGTCCTATGTATTTAAGGGGTTTATATGTCCCATTTTACAGTTTATTAGGTTTTTTCCTCGCTGTTAAAAGCAACATCCCCGCCCTGTCTGTACTTTCGTTACTTATAACTAGTAATTATTAATATTATGAAAATTCTTAAATAATATGCTCTTTTTAAAAATAAAATTAAATGTTCCTTCCTAAAGCAGCAAGTGTGGGATTAAATAATTAATAAATCAGACATTGGGATAGCAAAAGGATTAATTGTCAAACACGGAGTCAAGAGACAGAAAACCAGAGCTCTGAATCAGCACCGCACGTGTGTGAGAGAAAGATGACGAAGCGGGGCCCCCACGTGCATGAAAAAAATCAATTTTCGTATGAGTTGTAATTTTTCTTTGGGTAAACTACATAGATAGTCACTTGACTATAAGACACTTTTTTGAGTTTTTTATTATAAAAAATTAATAAATTAATTTAATTAATAAAATTTGTATAATAACAATTTCAACTTTTACATTTTTAAGAGACAATTTATGTAATTTATCTTTTCCATTTCACGTGCGAATATATCAATATACAAAATACGGTTCATTTTTCAACATTCTTAAACTTAAAATCAAGCTTCTAAAATGGATATATAATTTTTGACTTTTTAAAAATTCACATTTTAGCTCGATGATCTATTTCCCCTCATTTATCATCGGTAATGAATAAAACACTTTCGAGCGTTGAAGTGGTTTTAGTTCACATTATCCAACGAAGGATCTGGTCTGGTCGGTAAAAGTATATGCTCCTGTCTCGGCTTTCCTTCCCTTGTCTGTCGGTGACCGTCACATAAATAGATAAATAAAACACTGTATTACCATCCACGTTCCCTTTTTTTTTTTATTTCCCACTTGTTTTTTGTTCCCTGAAAACAATTCCTCATCTCTAGAAACTTGTTCTCTGCTGTATATTTTCATTTTTCAGAAGATAAATGTGTAATCAACGACTTTCATAATGTAATTCAAAAAATAGGTTTAAGAAAAACAAATAAAAATGTAACTAACTCAGTCTTTTGCATGATTATACGTAATCACATGCAATGCAAAAGTTTCAAACATATATATATATATATATATATATATATATTTGTCCGATTTTATCGAAACAAAACAAATTTTTTTAAATGAATCTGTTATATTATCTTATCTAAATTAATCGATTAATAAAAAAATAAATACTGTGTTTAATGCAAAACAGCAAGCAAAAGCTGCACTAAACAAAAAACAATGTGTCAAAACACACACATGTGTACACGAAGCGTTGTCTTTTCCATATTTATTTAGTATTAGAAAAAAATTTACAAACAATTAGTTAATCTAGCAGAAAGAGACATTATGTCTTTAAATAAGGTCAAAATTTTAAATTTTAATGTTATAAATAAAAAAAATTAAATTAGAAGAGTTTCTTATATTGAATCTTTATAAAATCGGGTCTATATTAGTCTACTAATGACGTATATACCTAAGGTTAAAAAGAAACTTTGATTTGAGGGATTTTCCCACCAAGTAAGGCGCAAAGAAGATAAACAATTACCTTCCCCCCACTAAACAACATTAATGATGTCGACTCTTTGTTTACTTTTTTGACTTTCCAGTTACGTCAAGAAACTGCTGCTTAACAAATATCAAACACTGAAATAAAAGCAATAATATAATATAATTGTATGCAAAGCAATTAAACCCTGGTAAAAGAGTAGGGTCTACTGCTGTTATTGACAGGTGCCACGACATCAAAATACTTCCACTACGTAATCTCTGTCGTGTTTCAAGACCTCACCTTACGTTGCCTTTTTTCTTTTTTTACTTTCCTGTAAATACAATTTTTTTTATTAACCACCTATACGTGACTTATTAATTAATTAATTCAGATTAAATTTTATAAAAAATTAATATAAGAGTCTCTTAATTTAATGTTTTCCGTTTATAATATTAAGATTCAAATTTTTATTATTGCTTAAGAGATTTAATGTCTCATTCCACTACATCAACTTATTATTAGTATTAAATATAATAAATTTAAAGGTTAATTAAGGGAATAAAATTAGGGGAAGTGGCGCATGTGAGTTTAAAAGGCTGTTAGTGTTGATAAAAAAAAGGGTGTTAGTGTTAATAAAGTCTCAATTATGGAACTGGGAACAACAGCTACCAGTACAACTACTGGCTTCTGCTTTCTAACAATTATTGTCCACACCCAAGTCATCCGTGAGCAGTGTAGCAAACGCTAATACCACTCAACATTGGTCCCCTTAGGCTAAGATCCATAATTGTAATTGTAGCCTGTAGAATTTAGAATGGACCACTCTTATCAATCCTTTTTCATATATCATTGAAAAATGTAAATCCAGAAAGAAACCCCACGTTCATTTTTTAATAGGATGATTTCTTAAACAACGTTCTCGGTTCAATGGAGAAAATAAGTTTACCTTCTAATTAAAAGTTCAATCTTGAGAATACAACAATATTAAATACTTGATGATCGAAGAGTTTCATTACCCTTGTAATCCTATCTGGTTCGATCATATTAATTTCTATCTAGACAGTTAAATGAATAGTTTGAGACACTCATACTTCACAAAAAAGAGAGTATATCAAGTCATCAACAAGACATATTACTCTCGCAAGGAGAGAATTTAAATCTAAATTCTAAAAATAATAATGTTAGAAGAGAGAGTCACGACATAAACCATAAAGCAAAAATATACTCTATCAAAAAATAACAATCCTGTTGCATTTATCTGGAGGTGGAAGGGGTTATGGCAACTTATGGTCACAGGCTTTGGACCCAAACACGTAATTTAAAAACTTTGTCTGGATTACCCATTATCCATTTAGGCCTTGTTCGTTTTAGTCCTTTTAGTTTTATTACTGGAAATAAAGAATCATGACTGCCCAATATAGATGGTTTCTATTTTCTTTGGTTCGAACCCACACCATGTGGGTCACTCCGCCAACCAAATAGCGGGGCTCATAGATGGATTAGATTTATTCTATGATCATTCAAGTACCAAATTAAATCCGACTTCTTTAGAAATTTAGGATGTTTTAAGTTATAAATTTTGAAGATTTTTAAAATATTAATAAATTATAGGGTAATTATTTAATGCACCGTTAATGAAAAGTTTTTTTTCATAAGTGGGCTTCTATTGCCGTCACAATCCTTTTAGGGGTCCTAAACTATAACCTCTAAATTCTAAACCTTAAACTTTAAAATGACAAAATCTATTTCCTAACCTTAAAACTTAACCACAAACACTAAAACCTTAACCTTAAACCCAAATCATAACCTCTAAAGCCTAAAAAACTACACACTTGTGGAAAATAAATTTTCCACCGCCAATGCAAAAAATATTTTCCCTAAAATTATAATGTGTCATTTTAAGATAGGCTTAAATGAAAAATCAACCCCTAAACTATACATATTGTTTTCTTTTAGCCTTTAAACTATTGTTTGGTCAAAATAAGTCCCTAAACTATCATTTCTTGTCACTTTAAGTCCGGTAGTTATGTAAGTAAAAAAATCATTTCGACTAATAAGATGTTGACACATAACAAAGATTTTAGAGACTAAAAGGAAAAATGATATAGTTTAGATACTTATTTTGACCAAAAATAGTTTAGGGACTTAAAGAGACCAGAAATGATAGTTTAAAAATTTATTTTGACGAAAAAATAATTTAAGGACAAAAAACAAACAAAAGACATAGTTTAAGGATTGGTTTTTCGTTTAAGATATTAACTTAGGCGGTTATTTTATTTGTATGATTAGTTTTTTCAAGAAATTTTTCCTACTATAATTTCATGAATTTAAAAAATATAAAAAATAATAATATTGAGAATAAACCACACTCCATAAAAATATACGATATGCATATCATTAATTTATTTTAAAATATAGAATAAGTCACACCATTAATTTTTTAACAATTCTTGAATTATTACTAAAATTCTCAGGATTAAACATGTAATTAAAATTATTTTAAAATAAAAATAAAATTTTGATTTAATAAATCATTTATATTTGTTTTATAGTATTTTTTTAATTAAAAATATTAGATGTGATGGTAAGTCTTTAATCGGTAAAGCTGTTTGAAATAATGAGAGTAATAGGATAGTATATTCATACAAAGCACCTTCTCCAACAATGAATCAATACTAAGGATGTTTACCGAGCGAGTGGATCGTGAGTTAAGTAGTGCTCGATTCGTGTTCGTTAAAAAATCTCATTGTTCGACTCGATTTGTTGCTCGTTAAGCTCGATAAAATTTTGCTCGACCCGGGCTCGTTAAAAAATCTCGTTGCTCGACTCAACTCGTTGCTCGTTAAACTCACCAAATTTTTTACCTTGTTTTTTTTTAAATATAGGTAAAATCTAGTGGTACTATTAGAGCTTAATATAAACATAAAAATTCAGAAGAAAAAAAACATGAGGTCTGAGGAGATAAATAAACAAACCTGCCATATGACCGAGTTAGAGATGAAGTCAATATTTGAGTGTGAGAAATTTTTTAATTTCTCAACAATCTTCAATGAACAACAAAAGAAAAAATGCCTTAGGAATTTTGGGGCTTTAACTTTCAATTCTATATTTTTATATGAGAAGTGAAAACTGAAGTCTTTCTCTATTTTCTACTTTCTTTTTACATAAAGTAGTAATAAAAGAAAAAAAAGAAGACTTTAATAAAAAAATGGAAAGACTTCATTATTATAATTTAATTTTGTATTAATATAAATTAACTTTTTTTATTTTTCGGGAAATACGAAACGTTTTGGAAATTTGAAATCAAAATTTTATGGGTAAATTACCTAGCAATTCTAATTTTTTTAGAGTTTTCAATTAATATTTAAATTTTTTGGAACATATTTTTTTAGGGTAGCCACCAAAAAATTGTAAAAGAATTTATATAAAAATAACAAATTGCTCACGAACTTATCGAGTCTAGTTGAGTCTTGCTCAACTCGACTCGCTAAAATCTCGAGTCGAGCGTTAACCGAATTTTGATCGAATCGAACTCGAGTTGTTTGCGAGCTGCTCAACTCAATAAGCACCCCTAATCAATAGGATTCCCACGTGTCTGTATCTCCATGACGATAACCCCACACACTGAACAATCTTTGAGAGAATTATGAATTGGGGAAGGAATCAAAACAATCCAACGGAAGACGATAAGCAATAAACCCTAACTCGAAGAGATGACATCTGTTTGGAAATGTTTTTTTTGGGGTTGAGACTTTAATGGGGAAAACAAAAACTTACTCAAACATTAGTGACCACTTGTATAATTACCCTTTTTAATTTTATAAATTTAGTGTGCCATGCAGCAATCTGTTAAAGGTCTAACGGCAGTTAATTTTCAGTGACCACATCTTAATTAAATAAAAACGAAAGTGACCACATCTTAATTAAATAAAAACGAAAGTGACTAAATATTATGTTTTTTGAATTCAGTGAGGAAAAGTGTACAAAACTCATTTGATTTAATTAAAAAATGAACTGAATCCAAAATATTCAGAATCATTTATACTTGTATGACAAATTAATGTACTATTAACTATTAAGGTTAGGGTTTCGAATCCTGCCGTTTGCAAATAGAGCAAACTGGGTTAGGAGAATTGTCTTTCCCTTTACAGTATCCGATTCGAATTAATCGATCAATAGATCGGATACGAAAGGTTATACCAAAAAGTAGTATTGAAATTCCAAACGGAGTCAGTCAAAGTGAAAAAACAATGTGGATAAAACACTATACAAAATTAACAGTCCCTAGCCCTCTTCTTCTCTCATATAGGTGATGGTTCTTCACTTTTCATCTCTCATATAGGGCAGTCAGCCCTGGTCACTTCTTCTATGTCTCTGGCTCTTAATCAATTGTTGCATGTGCCACAGACAAGGAATTTACTATTTGTGTCTAAATTTGCATCTCATAATTCAGTGTATTTTGAGTTTCACCTCACCTGTTGCTATATGAAGGATGAAATAGCAGGGATAGTCTTGCTGATAGGGACACAAGAAGATGGACTTTACCAATTCAGTTCACCTACAGCTTCAGATGATGCTTCGACTTTTGCTTGCACAGTTTCACAACAATAATGTATTGACTATTGGTTGTGGCATAGGAAGTTGGGGCACCCGTCTGCTGAGGTTGTAAGTTTAGTATTAAATAAATCAGTTGTCTCTGATAGAATAAACATATGTGACGTCTGTCAGCTAGGTAAAAGTCATGCTTTACCTTTTAAGTCTTCAACCACAGTTTATACAGAACCTTTCACGTGTTTTTTCTGTAAAAAGAAGGGACACATGAAGAAAAACCGTGTCAAGCATAATAAATGGCTTGAAAAGAAAGGTAAATCAATCTCACTTGTTTGTTTTGAGTCAATTATGGTTGATGTTAATTATAGTACATGATGGATTGATTTTAATTCTAGAATCCATGTCTCAAATTCCTTACATGGATTAAAAAACCTGAGGGAACCAGTGGGGGCTGAGCGACACATCTATTCAGGAAATAAGATGCAGTCGCGTGTGAAAGCTATTGGGACCTGCGAATTAGTGCTTGGTAGTGCCTTTGTTTTAATTTTAGAAAAGAATTTTTATATTCCTTGTTTTTCTAGAAATTTAATTTATGTTTCAAGACTTGTGCCCTTGGGGTATTGTTTTAATTTTTCAAATGTTAGTTTTAGTTTGTTTTATAAATCTAAAATTGTTGGAAATGAAATTTTATGTGATGGTATTTACTCTATTGATTTACAAAATAATGCCACTCATAATGTTATGCACATTCAAACTGGTACTAAGCGTTGTGTTATAAATGAAGATTCCTCTACCTTGGGGCACCAGAGATTAGGACATATATCCATCGAAAGGATTAAAAGGTTAGTAAATGATGGGGTACTTAATACCTTGGATTTTACTAATTTTGATACTTGTGTAGACTGCATTAAGGGCAAGCAGACTAACAAGTCAAAGAAAGATGCCAAGAGGAGTTCGACCATATTGGAAATTATTTATTCTGATATCTGCTGTCCAGATATAGATGTGCAAGGTCAGAAATACTTCATCACTTTCATAGATGATTAATCACGGTTCATGTATCTCTACATGCTTCATCATAAAAGTGAAGCGTTAAAGGCCTTTAAGGTTTTCAAGGCTAAAGTAGAGAAACAATGCGGCAAGCAAAAAAAGATTGTGAGAACCGATAGAGGTGGTGAGTATTATGGTAGATACACTGAGGATGGACAAGCACCTGGTCCATTTACAAAATATCTTTAAGACAACGGTATAATTACCCAATACACCATGCCAGTCTCGCCTGATCAGAATGGTGTTGCGAAGTATGCTTAGTAGCTCTAAGCTACCTAAGACTTTATGGGTTGAAGCTCTCAAGATGGTTGTGTATATATTAAACCGGGTTCTAACCAAGGCTGTCCTAAAGACACTTTTTAAGTTATTCAAAGGTTGGAAACCGAGTTTGCGACATATACGTGTATGGGGATGCCCGTCTGAAGTGAGAATTTATGACTCACAAGAAAAGAAATTAGACCCAAGGACCATTAGAGGGTATTTCATTGGATATGCCGAAAAGTCCAAATGTTACAGATTCTATTGCCCGTCTAATAGCACTAGAATTGTAGAATCAAGAAATGCAAAATTTCTTGAGAATGACTCAATCAGTAAGGGTGATCTGTCTCGGGATTCAATACTGTAGGTCATCTATCCACTTCAAGTGAGAGATTGGTTATCATATCTAACACCCCTCAAGCTCAAACGAGTGTTGAACAACCAATCAATGAAGTTCCACAACCTGTTGAAAACACTCTAGTAGATCAAGTTGTTCAAGAAAATCCAGAAATTATTGAACAACCAATTGAATCACATGATCCACAAGAAAATGTTGGTTCAACATTAAGGAGATCTGCTAGAGAAAGAAAATAGGCAATTTCTAGTGATTATGTTGTGTATTTACAAGAATCTGACTATAACGTTAGAGCTAAAAATGACCCTGAGTCATTTTTGTAATCACTCATTTTTGTCTGAGTTTTAGTATTATTGTAATAATAATATTATTAAAAAAAGCAAAAAAATAAATAAAAAATAAAAAAATGAGGGGAGTGGAGCACAAGGCTCCACGTCACCCACCTCACCCCTCACTTTGCCTATAAAAAGGGGCGTGAGGGGCATTAGAAGGAGGAATCGGCAGTGGCATGGCCAAATAAGGGGGCTTAGGCTCCCGGCTAGCTAAAGACCGGGGTAGTGTCTTCGGTCTTAACCGATTCGATCGGTGTCCTATTTTGGATCCGATATAGTTAATTTTTGGAGAGACCGTAGTAGATCTCGGTGGGGTTCCATCGGGATTCATCATTCGAGCTCCTAGTTAGACATATTTTCTTCCATTTTTATTAGTGTTGTAATTTTTATGATTTAATGAAGTGGTAGTTAATTTAAAATTGTGTTTTTTAGTTTGTATGTTTATTTATGTTTTAGATTAGTATTTATTATGTTTTAAATTTATGTTTTAATATTTTATTTATGTTAAATTTGTTTTTATTTGTGTTAGATTAATATTTATGAATGTTAGCATTTTATTTATGTTAGATTTGTTTTTATCTATGAGTTAGATTAATATTTATGTATGTATGTTTTAGATTAGTATTTTATTTGTGTTAGATTAGTATTTTATTATGTTAATATTTATTTGTATTTTTTATTGTATTTAAATTATTTGCCATATTTTATATTTTGCTCACTAAGATTGCATATCGAGATAAATTAATTATCAATGCGGTGCCCTTTCATCCGAGCGTAAACGGGGCCAGTATCAGGCGTAGTGATGGTGGTTGGGCGTTTACTCTCGGATAACAAGGCTTTTAAAATTTACTCACACTTATAACCAAATTTTAATTTAATCGTCACTTTAATCCGAAAAGTTTAATATTAATAAAGCGGTAATTATTAAAGTATCAAGTTTGGGCGGTGTGGGGGTACTAATCCTTCTCCATCCGTAACCGACTCCCGAACCCAACAGTTTTCAAATCTCTGGTTTTATGGTGTCCGGCCTACCTAAGTGGCCGATGGCGACTCCTCTTTTAAAATAAAATATGGTTTTTACAAAACCCCACGGAAGACATTATTTTCAAAACAAAACAATAGATAAAACTCGTTTTTAGCGTAAACTGACATCGCTACAGATGGCGACTCCGCTGGGGACATTTTTGTTTTTCAAAAACAACAAAAGGAGAGTCAAGCTTTTTCAAATAATTACCTCTTTATTAATATTAGAAATTTCGGATTAGAGTGACTATTAAACTAACATTCAATTATAATTGCACGTTTATTTTGACGCATTTAAAACATGGCATATAAATCCATTTTTAAGTGAGGGGAAAACGCTAATGCTTTCGTGGAGATATCGTTCTCCCGTGTAGGCCTAGCAAGTACCTTCGGGGCTCGAGTACCTTATGCTTTCGTAAGGATATCGTTCCTTCGTTCAGGCATAAGCGAATGGGTCCCCCTGAATTGAACCCGGTTGAAAGGAGCCTATAATGGGTGATGATCGGGGGCCTTGCTACTCTTAGTAGAGGACAACGAGGACAATTCAGGTACCTCCTAGAACCAAAACTGCATGTAGAGAACATATAGAAACCCACCCCTTTAGAGCCATGCGGATAACCTTAGGTGTTTTAGGCGAGATAAATAGGGTTGTTTTGTTTGTTTACCTTATTTAATTTGTCCTTTTATTTATGTATTTATTATTGACTCGTTTTCTTTTTTTCTTTTTTTGCATTCATTCTTGCATTTGTTGATTATTGTTACGATTTCTACATTTCGTGCATTGCATCACCTCGGAAGCACGTGCATGGATCTTATTTGCATAAAATTACATACCAAAAAATTCTTTCACAAATTATTTTTAAGAAAAGGTAAATCCTTTTAAGGACATTTTTTTAATAATGAACTTTTATATTCTTTCAACCAAATTTCTAAATACATCCCTTTCATAATGGCGATTAAAGAAAAAAGAAAAAAAATGAACATTTCAATTTGTTTTAACAAGTTCTTAGATCCAGTCCATTCACAAGGACATTTTTGAGCTTTTTTCATCCTCCCACGAGAATAAATATTTTTTAGCAAAGTTTTTTTCAATCATTTCACAAATACACTTGTTCAGTCCTTTCATAAGGACATTATTTAAAAAAAATAATAAGAGTTTCTTTTTCGATCCTTTCACAATGACATCTTTTAATATGAGTATTTAATTTAATCATTTCATAAGGACATTTTTCAATGGAAATATTTCTCAATTAAATCTTTTCATAAGGATATTGTTAAAAAAATGGATTTCTCAATTCTTTCATCTCTTAAGATTTTTTCTTTTTCTAAATAAACAAAAAAAGGGGAAGAAGAATTTCTCAAAAACAAAAATTTTCAATCTTGTCCTTTCTTAAGGATCGTTTTTTTCTCTCAAAAATTTCTTAAATATATTTTAATCCTACCACTCTTAAGAACTTTTTCATAGTTCTTAAGAAGTTTTTTCCTCAATTCTATCTTTTTAAGGATTGTTTTTTCCTAAAAATAGGATAATTCCTTAATTCTATCCTTTCTTAAGGATGAAAAAAGAAAAAAGATTTTTTTAAAGTTGATTGTGAGTTTTCATGCTCACAAAACTGGAAAGAGTTCAATAGAGTTTAACAAGTCTGACAGAAATGTTGGCATAACGCGGTTAAACACGGTAAAATTTAAGACAATGGATAATTCAAGTATCCATTGAAAATCCATTTTTACGAATGGTCAAAGGAAAATAAATCCTTTGGAAAAAATCCAATTTCATAATTGGTATAAACTGATTGTACCCAGGGGAATGGTACAACTAGCTCGGAGCAAACGACTACTGGTAAAGGCAATTCAAATCCATTGATCCTATGCATCCTATGCATTTGGGAAAATGCAAAAGAAATCTATAAGCTAAGTTATATTTTTTTTCTTTCAGAATGAAGATATTTTTGTCATAATAAAATTTTTATTTATTCAGAAAGCATATTTGCATTCTTTGTTCATTGTTATGGGATAGTTTTTTTCCCATACGCGTATACACATATTTTTGAAAAAGCATTGCGAATGCAAGTATCTGCTAGTCTATTAGGCCGATAGAGGAACAAAATAAGTGTGTAGATAATGGGCAGTTCCCATTTTAGGAAATTTTCTTCTTAGGCACTTTTTGTTTAAGATCATTGAATCGAGTGTTGACCCTAAACTTCTACCCTCTGAAGACTATTTTGATATCCATGTATGGGATGATGAATGGCATTCCTTCAATCCCCTTCACAAATAATAGAAAATATCCATTTGTTGTCCCCCTTTGAGCCTATTCGTTTCTTTTCATTTGAACCCAAACCAAGGATCACCCCACACTGGGCAAAGAAGAAGAGGATTTTGTTCAAATCGCCCAGTTTTGACCGCATTACAAAGATGACGCTCCATGAATAAGCGCAAGAAATGAGAATCAATGTCCTAAACGCGAAGACCAAGAGAAATATCAGAATAAGCAATAAAAGAAATTTTTGCTCAAAAAGACTGGTTAAAACAAATTGAAAGTGTGCCAACAAGAAGTTTGAAACAATAAAGATTAAAAGCACCATCAGAAAGTGCAATAAACGATAACAAGAGAAGATTCGATTGTATGTGAATAAGAAACGCATCAACATTCATTCAAGATGCAAGATACAAATTCCAAAGCTACAAAGAAAGAAATAAACTCTAGGGTGAAAACCCAGAAATGGGCAGTCTAGAGCGATCCAAGAAATAAATTAAAGAAGTTTTTTACTTGAGCACATTTTGATCAACAAACGCATAGAAGATATTTTAACTAGAAGAAATGATCCTTGGTTTCATCACCCTTAAATACTCATTTTGGGCCTATATATCATTTCTTTCATAACCATGAACCATAGCCTACATTATAAGCCTACAAAGACCATTCAGATCATATGTGGATATATAAGTTTGATAAGTTTATCTTCAGATTACATTCCACCTATAAGGGTTAACCTTTCTTCAAGGAACATCAAACCTCGAAGTGCCTGATTGACACCCAAATGAGGAGAGGATGAGGGCATAGTGAGTGGTGAGATCAAGAGAGCCACTTTGAATGGGTTAGAAATTAGGTATGTGAAATGTTCTTCTCAAAAGCCTAAATGGACTAGGGGAGACCATACATATGCTTATATCGCCAAAATAGGCAAGATTTTTTAAATAGTCAAAATTTCTAGTGCATTTGTTATTTTAGGATCAAACATTAATTGATATTTTTGTCGATTATTTTAATCTTTATTATTTATTCCAAACATTAGTTTTTCAAAAATGTTTGACAGTTTTCAAATTTTAATTTGTTTAATACTTATCGTTTACTCCAAACATTCATTTTTCAAAAAATGTTTGGTATTTTCCTCCTTACCATTTCGTCTAAACACCAATTTTTAAAAATGTTTGGCATTTTTTCCTAAATTTCTCAGTTTATTTCCAAAATACTAACCTTTTTATTATAGGGACCAAGAGTTAGTTATTGTTGACTTGTTGCAAGAAGATTAAAGATGAGTTCAGGGCGTGGGGGCATTTTGCCAGCCTTAATGATAAGATAGATGAAGACTCATCATGTAGGGTCAAAAAAATGACGATGAGTTGAATCAAGATTAAGTGGGACATCATTGTCCGTGAAAAATCAAGATATGTTGCTCACAAGAATCCAAGGCATCATTGCCCATAAAATAGCAAAGATCTCATGCGTATAGGAGTTCAAATTAGAAGAGACCAGAAGTGACACAGAGATGAGAGGATTTGACTAATGAAAAGTCAAAAAAAAATCTTAAGCGAAGAGTTGATATCGACCGAGACACTTGGCTGAAAGGTTCAAACAGAGAATGGACAATAAAGTTTTAAAGGCAAATTTTATCGGGGCATAAGAATGAGGAATGGTTGTAGTCACAAGATGAAGCCTACCTACCCCGAAAAAGAGAAAGAAGAAAAAGATAAGAAGAAAAAGAAAATTTTGCACCTTTGCATCATAAAATGTGTTCATGCATCATCTGTATCATAGGACTTCGTGCACCTTTGCACCTGTTAAGAAGACACGCACTCGAGTGTCAAAAGAAAGAAAAAAGAAAAGAAAGAAAAAGAAAATGAAGGAAAAATAGAGAGAAGAAAAAAAAAAAGAAAAAAAAAAAAAAAAGAAGAAAAAAGAGAGATTATCTCGCGATTTCAAATCAAGATTTTGAATTTTCGAGCCATCACCTTTGATGGATTTCTTTTGATGTCAAGTCGGATAGAACCGGAGTATCATTTTAAAAGATATTTATCTATGAGTTAGATTAATATTTATGTATGTATGTTTTAGATTAGTATTTTATTTGTGTTAGATTAGTATTTTATTATGTTAATATTTATTTGTATTTTTTATTGTATTTAAATTATTTGCCATATTTTATATTTTGCTCACTAAGATTGCATATCGAGATATATTAATTGTCAATGCGGTGCCCTTTTATCCGAGTGTAAATGGGGCTAGTATCAGGCGTAGTGATGGTGGTTGGGTGTTTACTCTCGGATAATGGGGCTTTTAAAATTTACTCACACTTATAACCAAATTTTAATTTAATCGTCACTTTAATCTGGAAAGTTTAATATTAATAAAGCGATAATTATTAAAGTGCCATGTTTGGGCGGTGTGGGGGTGCTAATCTTTCCCCATCCGTAACCGACTCTCGAACCCAACAGTTTTCAAATCTCTGGTTTTATGGTGTCCGACCTACCTAAGTGGCCGGTGGCAATTTCTCTTTTAAAATAAAATACGATTTTTACAAAACCCTGTAGCGAAGGTCCCTTTTTTGTGTTATATCGCTAAAATAAAAAACGATGATGTTTGAAATGTTGTTTTTTTTAAAGGGTTTGGATATAAAATATTTATTCCATGGGGTTTACAAAAAACCTTATAAAAATGGAGTCGCCACCGGCCACTTAGGTAGGCCGGACACCATAAAACCAGAGATTTAAAAAGACAGGGTTCGGGAGTCGGTTACGGATGGGGAAGGATTAGCACCCCCATACCGCCCAAAATTGGTATTTTAATAATTACCGCTTTATTAATATTGGATTTTCCGGATTAGAGTGATATTTTTAAATTTCGGTCATAATTGCGAATATATTTTAAAGGTCCCGTTATCCGAGAATAAACGCCCAACCACTATCACTACGCTTGATACTGGCCCCGTTTACGCTCGGATAAAAGGACACCGCATTAACAATTTATATCTCGATATGCAATCTTAATGGCAAAATATAAAACATGGTAAAATGTTTAAGTGTAGTAAATATTGTCATAACAGAATATTAATCTAACATAGATGATATTCTAGACTAAAACATGCATATACATATTATTCTAAATAATAGATAAAAACAACTATCACATGTCAAAATAATGAGGCAGGAATAAGTACATATACACGAACAAGTATTTCAAAAAGACATGCATACTGGTAATAAAACATATTTCAACATATACGGGTCAACATATCGTATAAAAGGGTAAATATACTAACATGTAGCCCTAAAAAATAAGAAAGCACACACACATATAAAATATGTAGAATCGCATATATACGAACTAATTAAAACATAACATGCTTGATATGAATAACCGGATAAAAACGAATATCATACTTGACACATATATATACATATAAACATAAAATGAGTCGTATACGGGAGACATAAAATAAAATAATATCCACATATACGATTATAATTGAACAATAATATTTACAAAGAAAACATGGTGAAATGAAAAGAAAACGAAAATCGGTGGCGGAAATTAAAGAACAATAATATGTAATTTAGGGACGGAATTGCAAAATAGACAAAACCTATAAGGACCAGGATTGTAATTATACCAAGGGGCAAACCCGAAGTGAAAAATTCAAAAACGCGGGATGGTTAAGGGCGTAATTTTACCATTCAGAAACTGATTAGGTGTAATTTAGGGACTAAATTGTGACTTTTTGGAAACTCAGGGGGACTGGGACTGTGATTATACCATGCGGCAAGACAAAAGTGAAAATATTGAAAACGCGGTGGGATTAAGTGTGTAATTTACCCATTTAGTAAAATAATAACATCTATATAAGGGCTATTTTCAGACCGAAACCAAATTTTCTCCATTTTTCATTTCATTCTTCAGTTTCCAAATAACCAGTGTTCATCCTTTCTCTCAAATGTTCTTGAGAAACCCAGAATCCGACGGCCGGCCGCCGTATTCTCCGCCGCCGGCCGCCGCTAATCGGCGCCGGTAGGCTCCCAAAATACACCAAAACCTTCCCCTTGTCGTCCTCAACATGAATCCGTGGTTGGATTCAGAGGATCCCCTTTTATTTATCCTAGATCTAAGAAATACGAACCTAAAAATATATATTTTTTTAGACCAAAACGAAACCACAAGGGGTCTTCCCCTCCCTTTTGTTCACCAGTTCTGGCTTGTAGAAGCCGAAAGGCTTGTCACAGAGGAAAGGAAGACCCACAGACAAAGCCGGTAAGACTTCTTTTTCTTGTTTCTTTTTTTTTTCTTTTTGTGTTTCGTATATGCATGCAAAGAAAACAGGTAAGAAAAAGAGACAAAAAATTACCACTGGACTGCCTTTTTGATTATCTTGACTGGTTACAAGTTTCTGGTTTTACAAACTTTCTGTTCTTTTTTGTGTTACTACTCTCTCTGTTTTTTTGCTCGCTCCTAAAAATTAAAATTCCCCGTTACAACAACCCTGTTTCATATATATTACTGCCTCTGTATTTTGGTTGCAACTTGTATCTTCTTTTCCAGATCTGACATTTGCTTGTTGTCTTTGGCATAATCTGAACGAGGGGACTGAATATCGGCGCGGTGTGGCCATTCTGCCAGAAGCCAGACGCATTTTCGGCCGTTAGATTAGATCTGATCTAACGGTTGAGATGGCTTGAAGAACGATCGGCCTGGATGAAGCCTCGATCGATGAAACGGCTTCGATTTCGCCACGTGGAGCTCGCATCGAGGAGTCGAACGCGCGTGGATCTTCTTACGCGCGTGGGATGTTAAAGCGTCGTAGCGTGGACCGCGGCGCAGCGTGGCACTCGAACGGTCCATTCGTGGAGACGCGCGCGCTGCAGATATTTTCAACTTCCATTGCATCGTGGCGTTGGATCAAATCTTGATCCAACGCCCACGCTCCCCGCACATTGTAATTAGATAGGATTCAGATTTGGGCCAAACGGGCATTGTAATTGGATTTTGTAATTGGACTTGGATTTTATTTATTTGGGTTTAATATATATTTAATTTTTCATTTTACTAGCCCAATACTAATAATAGTATACTTATAATAATGACAATATATACGAAAATATATACTTATATTATACGATCATTAATTAATATAATATTCTAGTATACGTACGTATAATCATACGTATAATTAACATGACATCTATATACGCTTATACCCTAGATACATACGCGACATACATACATACACCCCTAATACGTATACATAGCTTATACATGCACACATCACCTTATATTAGTAACATTCATATAATAAAATATACATGCAATATTAATATATTTACAAGTGAAAATGAGTGATTACAGTTGCCCCTCTTTGCTTGTTCTCATGAAATGGGAAACAAAGCAAAGATTCATAAGCACTCATTTTATCATACTTCCCTGTTTGTAGCCTTGGAAAAACGAATTCTTTTGGACATTTTCGCTCTTCCTTGGCTGAATCTTCAGGCTCGTAAGTTCTTCCTATATAGAGCTTCGTCACCTTCCGATCTTGGAGCTACAGACTCTTTTCGACACAGCACCCTTCGCTCTTATTTTTATCAGACTTTCCTGTTTGTAGCTTTGGAAAAACGAATTCTTTTGGAGATTTCCGCTTTTCCTTGGCTGAATCTTCAGGCTCGTAAGTTCTTCCTATATAGAGCTTCGTCACCTTCCGATCTTGGAGCTACAGTCTCTTTCGACATTGAACCCTTCGCTCTGATTTTTATCAGACTTCCCTGTTTGTAGCTTTGGAAAAACGAATTTTTTTTTGGACATCTCCGCTCTTCCTTGGCTGAATCTTCAGGCTCGTAAGTTCTTCCTATATAGAACTTCGTCACCTTTCGATCTTGGAGCTACATGCTCTTTTCGACATAGAACCCTTCACTCTAAGACAATGAAGCTCGGAGTCTTTCCTATATAAAACTCTTTGCTTTCGACACAACAGGTTTCCTATATAACCCTGTGTCATAGGTGAATTGCTTTGAATGGGAGTTCTTCCTATATAGAACTGCGAGTCTTCACCTTGGAGCCATCAGTCCCTCCTATATAGAACTTTTTGGCGTCTTGAAATCTTGGAGTTACGGATTCTTCCTATATAGAATATTTCACTCTAAGACATTGAAGCTAGGAGCCCTTCCTATATAGAACTCTTTGCTTTCGACACAGCAGGATTTCCTATATAATCTTGCGTGTCATGGGTGAATTCCTTCGACCGGGAGTCCTTCCTATATAGAACTGCAAGCCTTCACCCTGGAACTGTCAGTCCTTCCTATATAGAACTTTCAGTTTCTGAAGCCTCGGAGAGGAGGATTCTTCCTATCTAGAACCTCTCTCTTGAGCTTGAAAACATGTGTCTTTATGTAAAAATATTGTCTTCTCATTTGGGATTCACATTGTGATGACCCTCGATGTCTCTTTGGATCTGCAGATACCTGTCCGAGATGAAAACAAAATGCTATGACAAATGAATGAATTGACATGCTCCTAATCCTAGTGATGTCTGACTATTCATGATGTATGAGATTCAATATCTTGATGGGCTTGTTTTGGTCCTTATTTGACGTTCGCTTTCTCCTTTCTTACGGGCATCGATACCCCGCTTCACTGTCAAGTTCAACCATCTCGACCTTTCTCTTTTTTCAATTCTGACTTGGAATTCTAGAGTGCCATTTCGGGTTTTCACTTTAGATAGATTTTTTTTGAGGGGGGTGCCCTTCTGGTTTTCACCCACAAGATCTTTTTTGTTATCTCGTATGCCTTTCTTGAATAGACAGGACATGTGCCATTGGTTATCCTACCAGGTTGTTTGAAGCTTCCCGCCTTCCCTATCGACAGCCATTAGGGAACTAGAGGACGGAGTTAACATCGTTTTCTTTGATTACCTGCGTTTTCAAGGTTAAATCATAGTAATGCTTCGAAATCTCTTGTTTCATTATAAGCCTATGTTATCTTATCTGACTGAAATTGACAAGAAGGCTAGGAATGGATGCTCAAAACATAATTTTATTATGATTAAGGTTTTGGGATATCTTAAAAAGAAAGGTATAACACACATGAAGATACAAAATCTCTCATTATCCTCGATATGAATGATACATGATCCTGTCAACTGGTGTAGGATTTTTTGCCCAAGCTTCTTCTTCATGATGCTCATGGGGATACCATTCTCCTCAGATATTCAACTTTTCAATTTACCCAAGCCGCCCTTCGCGGGTTTTCAACTCGAGTCCTTCCTTTGCTTCAAGACGCCCGGTTTCTGGTTTTCGCCCTGAGCTCTCTAATTTTTTTTAGAGATAGTATTTCTTGACGGCATCAGAATTTACGGGATTTTTAAGCTCGTCCCCGTCCATTTCTGTTAGGATCAGGGCTCCTCCTGAGAAGGCCTTTTTTACGACGTACGGTCCTTCCCAGTTGGGCATCCATTTTCCTCGAGAATCTTTTTGGATATGGAGGATTCTTTTGAGTACCAGATCCCCTTCTTTGAATTCTCTTGGGCGCACCTTTTTGTTGTAAGCCTGCACCATCCGCTTTTGGTACATCTGACCATGACAAATGGCTTTTAGTCTTTTTTTGTCAATGAGATTTAGCTGGTCGAATCTGGCCTGCACCCATTCAGCTTCTTCCAGTTTTACTTCGTTTAAGACTCGGAGAGACGGAATCTCTACCTCAATTGGGAGTACTGCTTCGGTACCATACACCAAGGAGTAAGGCGTTGCCCCCGTTGATGTGCGGATGGACGTTCTATAGGCGAAAAAGGGCAAAAGGCAACTTTTCATGCCAATCCTTGTAGGTATCCGTAGTCTTTGCTATGATCTTCTTTATATTTTTGTTTGCCACTTCCACTGCTCCATTCATTTTTGGACGATAGACTGTGGAATTATGGTGTGTTATTTTGAATTGAGTGTACACGTCCTTTATCATTTTTTGTTGTTCAGATTGGAAGCATTGTCGGTGATGATCCTCTCTGGCAATCCGTATCGACAAATAATTTCATTCTTTAAGAACTTACAAACTGTAGTCTTGGTGATATTGGCGTAAGATGCTGCCTCTACCCATTTAGTGAAGTAGTCTATGGCGACCAAAATGAATCGGTGCCCATTGGAAGCTTTCGGATGGATCTGCCCGATAACGTCCATGCCCCATGCTGCGAAAGGCCACGGAGAATTCATGGTGTGTAGAGGCGATGGTGGTGCATGAATTTTGTCAGCGTAAATTTGGCATTTGTGGCATTTCCTGGCGTAATCGATGCAATCTCCTTCCATGGTCAACCAGAAATAACCGTATCTCATAATTTTTCGGGCTATAGATAGCCTGTTGGCGTGCGTTCCACAGATCCCATCATGTACTTCGGCTAAGATTTCCTTCGCCTCCCGGGCATCCACACATCTCAACAATGTTTGATCATGACTTTTCCTATATAGGATTTCCCCATCTAGGACATATTTTGTTGCCATTTTTCTGAGTGCTTTTCTGTCATTGTCGTTCGCCCCTTCTGGATACTTTCGAAGCTTGACATATTGCAGGATATCATAGTACCATGGATTCCCGTCAATCTCTTCCTGTACATTACAACAATGAGCTGGCTTTTCAAACGTCTGCATCTCAATGGGTTTCATTTCTGCCCAGGTGTTTGTTTTAAACATGGATGCCAAGGTTGCCAATGCATCTGCCATCTGATTTTCTTCTCGGGGCAGGTAATTGAAGCTGACCTTTTCAAACTCTTTGACGAGCTCTTGGATCCATTCGCGATAGTTGACCAACTTCGGGTCTCTGGTTTCCCACTCCCCGCACAATTGGTAAATGACTAGGGACGAATCTCTGAACACTCGAAGTTCCTTAACCTTTCTTTCGATGGCTGAGTTCAGTCCCATGATGCAAGCTTCGTATTCAGCTATATTGTTTGTGCAGAAGAATTCCAATCTGCTGATGAAAGGATAATAGACGTCCTCAGGTGAAATCAACACTGCCCCTATCCCATGTCCGAGGGCGTTGGAGGCTCCATCGAAGTAAAGTTTCCATGACATATCATCTGAAACCTCTTCTTCGGTTGTAATGCACATCAGGTCTTCGTCTGGAAAACTAAAGTTCAATGCCTCATAGTCATCCGAAGCACGACTAGCTAGGAAATCCGCTACGGCACTCCCTTTTACGGCTTTTTGATTAACATATACGATGTCGAATTCAGATAAGAGCATCTGCCATCGGGCCATCCTTCCCGTTATATTTGGCGCTTCCATTAGGAACTTTAATGGGTCTAGCTTGGATATCAACCAGGTAGTATGGTACAACATGTCTTGTGCGAGCCGCTTGGTAGCCCAAACTAGAGCACAACACGCCTTCTGACTTTGGCGGGTACCGTGTTTCGCAATCGTTGAATTTCCGCTTAGGTAATAGATGGCCTGCTCCTTTTTTCTTGACTCATCGTGTTGCCCCAGTACACATCCCATTGAATTCTCGAAGACCGTTAAGTAGAGAATTAGTGGTCGACCAGGTACTGGTGCGACTAAAATTGGAGCGTTTGTCAAGTACTTTTTGATCTTTTCTAGGGCTTTTTGACATTCTTCATCCCATACGCCAGGATTATTCTTTCTAAGAAGTCCAAGACCGGTCGCATTGATTGGTTAATTGAGAAATGAAACGAGAGATATAATTCAGCCTCCCGAAGAAGCCCGGACTTTCTTTTGCGTGTTGGGGGTGGTGAAAGGTCCTGGATGGCTTTCACTTTATCGGGATCAATCTCAATCCCTCTTCTGCTTACTACAAACCCTAGGAGTTTTCCAGAAGTAACGGCGAAGGTACACTTGGCAGGATTGAGCCTCAGTTGGTACTTCCGTAGTCTTTGGAATAGTTTTCTCAAGTTCTGTATGTGCTCTTCCTCTGTTCGAGACTTGGCAATCATATCGTCCACGTATACTTCTATTTCTTTGTGCATCATGTCATGGAAAAAAGTCACCATTGCTCTTTGGTATGTTGCCCCTGCATTCTTTAGCCCAAACGGCATCACTTGATAACAAAAAGTGCCCCACATGGTTATGAATGTGGTTTTCTCCATGTCGCTAGGTGATAAGTGTTCAAAAGTACTATTTTTCTTACCCTTTTTACTCATATTACTGTTAGACTTAGGCTCATATTAGTTGCATAGTTAGTCATTCATGCATTAATCCATGTTTCCTTCAAACGTTGAACTTGATTACATAACTTGGTGATTTTTGTGGAAATAGATGCTGCTTTGGTGTGTTTTTGTGTGTGTATGTGCAGGATCACTTGCCAAAGCAATGCCGAGCTAGTTGCCGAGGCAGTGCATGAAGGGAGACGCGAGAGCTAGTTGCCATGGCATTTGTCGACAAAGACCAAAAGCAATATGGATGTCGAAATTCATGACTTTACAAGCCCAAGATGACATGGAGCAAGGCCCAAGCCCAAAGGAATTTGATTGCCATGCAGAGATTAAAGAAGAATTAAATTCCAAGAGGATAGGAGAAGTTCTAATAAGGAATAAAATTATAATAAAGAATTATATTCTTTAAAGATAATTTAATTCCAACTCAAACTCCTCCTCAAAGAAGGACTTTGGCCTAGCCCTATAAATACCAAGGAGATTTCGACAAGATGAATAGAGAGAGCAAGAGGGAAATTTGGCAAGTCCAAGTAGGGCAAGAGGAGAGAATTTTCGACAAGCATCAAGGGCAAGGAGGATTTCGACAAGCCTCTTCCTTCATCTTTGTTCGATTGGGTTCATGCTAGGGATTAATTATCTTGTGTTTCTTTGGAACCTAGCCATGAACTAAATTTACTTGGCTATGGTTTTGTGTTTTGTGGTTGTGAGAAACTATTGGTTTTTGTTTAGGTAATAAGAGTTTGCACTTTTCTATTTCAAGGTTTATTCATTCTTGATTCTTATTATTGTTTATGAGTGAATTGGGAGAGGATCTCGTGATTTCATCCATTTATCTAATATCGGGAGAGTTAGATTCAAGAAACGAATGAATATGATCTTTATGCAATCCAATGATAGTGAAGATTAATCCGGCTTAGGAATAAGTTAAGGATTTCAACGGCTAAGAGGAGCGCAAGATTGGTTGTTGTTCACCCTTGATTCACGCAGGATGTATTATCAAGGCATGCACAAGTAGCTAGAGTTTCGACTTAGGGATAAGAAGAAACCATTGAAGAACGCTCCGCCGAACCTTGAAGTTGCTGCCCGATCGCCCAAGTAGTTGCCCAACTAGTCGCCCAAGCAACCATCAATTAGTTGCCAAGGCAACCCGTTGTGCAGTAAGTCGCCACGGCAATCGAGTTGCCCATGCACTCTTTTACCAAGACAATCCAATCGGCTATCACACCTCAACTCACGATAACCTAGCCTATCTCTCTCAATTGAATTCATCTTTTATTTTATTTTATTGCTTTCTAGATTAGTAATTAGTTAAACTTCGATAATCCTTTACTTGTGTTTTTACTTTTTACAGTGCAAGAGACTAGATTCTTGAAGTGGCACCAATCCCTGTGGAGACGATATCTTTTATACTATAACTTGCGACATGTATACTTGCACATTTGCGTAGCACTTATTACGCGCAACACTAGGATCCATATTTATCTGGTTGTATCCTGAGAAGCCGTCCATGAACGAAAACCATGAATATCCTGCGGTGTTGTCAACCAGTGTGTCAATATGTGGCAAAGGGAAGTTGTCTTTAGGGCTAGCTCGATTCAGATCCCTATAATCTACACACATACGAACTTTTCCGTCTTTCTTTGGTACTGGCATAATGTTTGCAACCCACTCGGGGTATTTGGCTACCCCCAAGAATCCAGCATCAAATTGCTTTTTCACTTCTTCTCGGATTTTTAACAACATCCGCCTCATTCTCGAAGTTTTTTCTTTGATCTTGGTTTGCACTCCGATTTTGTTGGCAATTTGTGCACCACTATGTCGTGTTCAATCTGGCATATCTTGATAAGTCCAGCGAAGACATCCTTGAATTCCTGAAGTAGGGCTATCAGTTCATGCTTGGTTTTTGAGGAAATAGTCGTTCCTATTTTTATTTCTTTTCTCGCTTATTCAGTCCCCAAGTTGACAATTTTTGTTTCTTCTTGGTGGGGCATAATTTGCCTTTCTTCGTCGTCCACCATTCTCTTTAACTCTTCCGGGACCTCAATTTCTGTTTCATCATATCCTTCCTCAATTTCCTCTGAGACCTCAGGGCATTCGAAATTTATTCGAGATTGATCCGTATCATTCATATCGTCAATCATGAGCGACATGCATTAAATGAGAATGAATTGTATTGGGAAAGAGACGGTTTTACATGAAGGGAATGAATATGAAGAATGCATGAATGGAATAAATGAGACTTTGGTCATTTTTAAGAAAGTGGGGATATTTTCATTTCAATCAAAAAGTTAACATAGGTGCCCCATACAAGAGATCCCCATTGTCTATGGGCAAAAACAAAAGGTTGATTCGGAGCATTACTCTGATCTATTCCTAAAAACTACAGGTAGATCAATGCAGCTCCAGTTATCGAGTGCCTCCCCGGGACGGCAAGGGCGGATGTTGGTCAACATTCTGCTGCCGCGGTTCTTTTCAGCTATCATGTTGATGTACATCCCTTCAAATGATTTGCTGAGTATTTCCTTCTGGTTAAGTTCATCATTTTTCTTCATTGCCTCTCCGATATTTTGACCTGGCTGGTAGAACCCTCCGGAGATGAAAGTGGCTTTCAAACTAGGAAATGACATCGACCTCCACGGAATGTCTTCTCCTTTAGATCTGGCTTTTCTTTGCTCCTCCTTTCTCTTATATTCTTCTTTCTTCTGTTGAACACTTGGTTGGTAACCCAGCCCGAAACGATCTTTCTTGGTCATCATATTCTGGGGTCTCAGGTTTCCTTGTAATTTCTTCCCCAGCCCTTTTCCTATTTTGGCTCCTCGGCCCAGAGTTTCTGCGACGGTCATCTTGGTACAATTAGATAACCTAGGGTAGGGGATCCGGCTTCCTTCTGAAACGAATGTGGCATTTACTAGTTCTAATGCTCGGAATGAGCATTCTGCAGCATCTTCGTCATTTTGAATGTAGGGGGTGTCTGATGTCACGGAGGCAACAAATTCATGCTCTGCTTCTACGGTGACCAATTTGTCTTCAACTACAAATTTTAATTTCTGATGCAATGATGATGGGACAACTCCTGCGGAGTGGATCCAAGGTCATCCCAATAAGCAGTTGTAAGATGGTTTTATGTCCATCACCACAAAATCGATCACATATTCAGTTGGTCCGATCAATAGGGGCACCTCAATTTTCCCCATTGTTCCTTTTTGCGTACCATCAAAGGCTCTTACCGAGTTGTAGCAAGGCTTTAGGTGCGAACCATCTATTGGCAATTTTTGCAGGGTTACCATAGGCAAGAAATTTAATGCTGACCCGTTGTCGATCAGTACGCCTGGTAATACATACCCTTTGCAGTGGGTAGTAATGTTAAGGGCTTTGGTAGACCCATTCCTCCCTCAGGGATCTCATCATCTTTGAACTGATATGATTATAGGCAGTAATATGCCCTACTATCGTGTCAGGTTTGTTCTGAAAATGTCTGGGGCACAAAAGTTTGGTTCAAGATTACTTTCAATAGCGTCTCCCGATGCTTCTCTCGAACTCAAGAGCAATTCCAAAGACTTTGTGATCTGGCGGTTGTTTCGTAGTTGTTCCACTACGTTGTACTCGCTATGCCTCAAGAACTTTAGAAATTCTTTGGCACGGGCCTCGATTCGGTTTATTTATCTTTTGGGAGGTTCTTCTCCAAATATCGTGTAGGGCTAATTTGCTGTATTCTTCCCCTATCTTTTTCAGCTGCTCTCAAAGCCTCGGAGGAATAACATTGGCCGCTCCTTGTGAAATGGCCCGCTTCACCAACGTTCACATTGTTCGACTTTCTTTGGTCTTCCAGCGTAGACTCTTTTACCTGTTCGCGTTCTGATTTTCCTGGCATGGTCACATTCGCGGCATAATTCCAGGGAATTTGTCGCATGTCTTTGAATGGGAATGGAGATGGTGCTGAAATGACGATCTTGGGATTCATCTTGCTGGTTTCTCCTTGGGAGACACCTGCATTCCCTATCCTGGGAGAGATAATAAAAGGTCTATCCTTCCCGTATCTAATTTTGGGGCTATCTGTCATGTGCACGTCTGATCCCTTCCCCATGGTTTCCTCAAAGAATTCAATTTGTTTTTCATTCATCAATTTCTGCACCAATTCTTAAACTTTTCGCATTCTTGGATATCATGCTCTTCAGTCTGATGGAATTCGCAATACTTTCCACATTCCTTCTGCCTTATTATCATGCCTTTGTTGATCATACGAGCCATGCATAACTGTTGAAATACCCACCGTAAAGGAGACTTGACTTCTGACACATCATCCTTTATCCTCCTGGTAAAGCATTCTTCTATGGCGTTTACCCCTCTGCTCCCATGATTGGGCAGCGGGTTATTGGCTACGCTTGGCTCTTCAAACTTCAATATCCCAGAATCAATTAAGTTTTGTACGAGTTTTTTGAAGGCAAGACAGTTTTCAGTGGGATGTCCAGGGGTACCGCCGTGATAGTCGCAATGCGCGCTTGGATTATACCAAGGCGGGAAGGGTGGATTGACAGGATTAACGATGTATGGTCGGACCAAGTCTGCTTCATACAATTGGGAATAAAGCTCTGAGTATGAAACAGGTAGGGGAGTGAAAGTTCTCCTCTCTTTATCTTTTCTGGTGACCCTCTCATCTCTTTGATTTGAATTTTGTGTTTTTCCCACGTGTGCTTGTGGCTGTGAGACTGTGAAGTTCTTCGGGGCAGTATAGGTGCTGGTGGTATTTACTTCACTTCTCTTGTTGTACTTTCGAGACCCTTCCCCACCATCTATTCTGCCGCTTTTAATTGCCAGCTCGAGAGACTCCCCAGTCCTGATTAAGTCGGCGAAACACTGTGTTGTGTTATTGATGAGGCGGTCGAAGAGTGCTCCTTTCAGAGTGTTGACAAATAATGGCGTGATTTCATGCTCCGGGATAGGTGGCTGGATTTGGGCAGCCACTTCTCTCCACCTTTGGGCATATTGTCGCAAGCTTTCATTGGACTTCTGCCCCATATTTTCTAGCATAATTCTGCTAGGGATCATGTCTGTTACATGTTTGTATTGCTCGGAAAATGCTTTAGACAAATCTTTCCATGTCTTGACATTCGCTTTGCTTAACTGAGTATACCAACGTAACGCCGCTCCAGTTAGACTATCCTGGAAATAGTGGATCAGTAGCTTTTCATCTTTATGGTAAGCCGCCATTTTTCTGCAATACATTGTTATGTGTGCAGAAGGACATGTGGTTCCGTCATATTTATCGAACTCCAGCGTTTTGAATTTTGGCGGCAAGACAAGATCGGACACCAGACTTAGGTCGCTAGCGTCGTTTCCTGATTCTTCATTTGATTGTAACGCTTTAAATTTTTCTTCCATGAGGCGAAATCTTTCTTCCCACTTTCTTTCTACCTCATTCCGGATCCTTTCGACCATGTTTAGGTCCGGCACTTCTTCTTCATAAAGTGCTTCGGTATCAAGGGGTTGAGTCTCAGGTGCCCCTACTTGAAAGCTGGAAGACATTCCTGTAGGGTCAATATACACCCTCCTAGCCTGGTTTGGTGCAGTTGGTTGAACCTTGTAGTGAGCCGGGGTACCTTCTGGCTCTGGGATATTTTCTCATTCTACTCGTTTTCCAAGACTTTTTGCCAGCAATGTCGTTATGTCAGATACTATTGATGTTTGTGACTGTGCAATCTGATCACTAAGGCTTCTCTGGGCCTCTTCAAGTCTTGTCTCAAGCTCCCTTTGCCCTCTTTCTAGACTTATTATTCTTTCTTCCATGAGCTTTCTTTGTAGCCGGGTAAAGTATAGGTGATGAATGATTGCGGGTTAACACTACATAGAATGCCATAATATTCATATTGTTAATATGGTTGTAAAAAATAAATGCATGTACAATGATGCAAATGTTATGATGCAAATGCAAGAATGCATGCAGACAAGGTACTGATTCCGCTGGTAATCACCCTTTTGAATTACTTCCACGGGCATTAAAGGGTCTTGATTACAACAAAATTCGTGTTACAAAGTAAAGATCCCTAGTACAAAAGATCTAATTATAACACAGAGTCCTATAGATAGATTCTAGCTCTATCCCCTAACTTTCCAATTGCCTTGAGCAGCTTGAGGAACCTAGGAGCTTCTTCCATTCCCGGGGCTATAAAAGGTCGGAGTGTCTCAGCCTCGATAGCTAAATCATTTACGTGTCTGGCGACTCGTTGTATGTCCACCATTAGATTTGCGTAGAACTGGTCTCTGTCCTGTACCATTCGAGCAGCGTCGCGTAATCTCTTCTGCCAATAGGTGTCCCCTCCGGCTGCCGCTTCCTCGAACACATTAATTCTTTCCTTATAATCCTCCACAACTGCTTCGAGGGACCCGATTCGTGCTTGTAACACACCCACTTCGCGTTCTCTTTCTTGCAGCTCAGCGAAATTATTCCTACGGCAGTACATTCGAAGTGAGTGTTCGACTTCCGCCATCTTTCCTTTTAATTCATCATTTTGACTTTGGCTTTGCCCCAATTTTTGAACAGTGTCATCGTACAGTTTCTGCACTTCTAACAGTCTGTTCCGGCTATTCATGGATTTTCTTTTCCATACGGCGACACTTTCTCTCTCATGATGGACAGCTTGTTTCCCCTTACTGATTTCTTGTCTGAATCTTTCTCTCTCTTGATCAATGGCCTTCTTGGCGGACCGTTTTTCTTCTTCCATAGCCAAACGGCAGCTTTCAATCTCTTTCTCGATTGCTCTTTTGTTAATTTCTCGTTCTTCTTCCACCAAACGGATGCCGTTCATTCTTTCTCTTTCCTGACTATGAACCGACTCCGGCCGGCCTTTTGTATTTTTGCTTGTAATAGGAGGGCATCTTTTTGATAAAGAGTATTTTTGTCACTTAAATCTGCATTCAATTTCTTCAATTGCCTGATGATCCCGTCCCGCTCGTCAACTTCTAGACTTGCCTTATAGAGTTCGCCGCATGTTGGGTCATTGAATGTCCATTTTCCTTTTAACTTCTTCGAGTTCACTCCTTAAGATGTCGGCCGGACGGTACCACCCTTGTAAGCTCTTGAGTGACTTTGTTGGTCCTTGATCGATTCGGGAATCACATTATTAACCCTCAAACGTCTCCAAAGGTCGTAATCTGGGGTAGTCATGTGCTCGGTATCTCCTTCTACCCTGATCCGGTAACAATGATCCTAGGCCCTCATGATAGTCTGAATTTTTCCTTTGAATTCTCCTTTAAAAAGAAATTCAGTTTGGCTTAATCCGGCGGTATTGGGAATGAACTGTCGTGATCCGAACTGCCGAGACACTAAAAGTGGAGCACAAGCGATCCCTCCATGTAATCCTAACATCATCAGCCAGTTGAAGTCACCACAACTGTATAGAAAATAATTAACTTTACCGAGCCATGGGACCCTCCATGCTATGTCTTCATCTTGAATGTTCCTGAAGAAACTGGTCCACATTTTTGTTTTCAAATCTTCTCGCCATTCCTTCGCTAAGTATTCTCGCAAAGGCGAAAAACCCTGGAAGGATATCCCCGGCAGGACCCTCGTCGGCGTCTTCCACATGTGACTCTGGATCCATACTTGTAATAGCTGTGCGCATCCTCGAAAACGTCCTTCTTCATGTTTCCGGCTAGCGTTTAAGGAAATGAAAGTCTCGACCAAGATTGCTGGTACCGGGTTTGCTCTCCGTTTCACCCGCTCAAACAAATCCAGGATGGCTATATCAATGTTCCCGAGTACTCTGGGAAAGATCACCAAGCCATATATTCCTAAAGCAAATAAGTCCATTTTCTTTGCCTCGTCTGGATGTGTCGATATGACGTCCCGAATACTTTCCCATGCAAAGACTATATTATCTCCTCGGATCTGAAAGAGGCCATTAACCCAATCGTCACTCATTCCCGCAAAGGTTTTGAGTTTAGCAGTGTAATTCTGATTCCTTGGAGGCTTCGCGTAGATCCAATCTTCCTGAATATTTTTCTGGTTAAGTAAAGCAGTGTACTCTTCTACCGTAGGCATCATGTCCTGCCCATTGAAGGTGAAGCAGCAAAAAGCCGGATTCCAGAACTGGACTATAGCTCGGAGTAAGGGTTGGTTGATCCGAACATATAATAGCTGCGCGATGTCGCCATAACTATTGCTAAATAAGTCTTGTAGTCTTTGGTCCCATCTTTCCCAAATGCTTTGAAGATCCCACAAGTCGTTCTGTTGGAGACTCACATAGGTATATCCAGCTATTACGCGTTCGTTAGGCAGACTGTCCCCTTGGATTTTCTGATTGACCCTCGACCAATGTCCGATGACAAATTAAGCTCTTCTTTCCTAAGACACCTTTTTTCCATAGTGAAAGACTTTCTGATCAGGCAAACCACTTGATCCAGTACCTTTATGTGATGCAAATGCAATGATGTATGAGAAAAAGAACAAAAAGCGAAAAGAAAACAAGTCAGTACCAGATAAAATTGATAAATATATAAATAAAATGACAAAATTAAACAGAATAAACACACAAAACAACCCTATTTATCCCGTCTAAAACCTAAGGTTATCCGCATGGCTCTAACAGGGTAGGTTTCTATGTTCTCTACATGCATTTTTGGTTTTAGGAGGTACCCGAATTGTCCTTGCTGTCCTCTATTAAGAGTAGCAAGGCCCTCGATCATCACCCATTATAGGCTCCTTTCAACCGGGTTCAATTCAGGGGGACCCATTCGCTTATGTCCGTACGAAGGAACGATATCCTTACGAAAGCATAAGGTACTCGAGCCCCGAAGGTACTTGCTAGGCCCATACGGGAGAACGATATCTCCACGAAAGCATTAGCGTTTTCCCCCCACTTAAAAAGACGGGTTTTATATGTCATATTTTAAATGCGTTAAAATAAACGCGCAATTATGACCGAATGTTAATTTAATAGTCACTTTAATCCGGAACTTCCAATATTAGTAAAGCGGTAATTATTTTAAAAGCTTGACTCTCATTTGTTTTTTTTTTGTTTTTTTTAAAAACAAAAATTGTCCCCAGCGGAGTCGCCATCTGTAGCGAAGGTCCCTTTTTTGTGTTATATCGCTAAAATAAAAAAACGATGATGTTTGAAATGTTGTTTTTTTTAAAGGGTTTGGATATAAAATATTTATTCCGTGGGGTTTACAAAAAACCTTATAAAAATGGAGTCGCCACCGGCCACTTAGGTAGGCCGGACACCATAAAACCAGAGATTTAAAAAGACAGGGTTCGAGAGTCGGTTACGGATGGGGAAGGATTAGCACCCCCATACCGCCCAAAATTGGTACTTTAATAATTACCGCTTTATTAATATTGGATTTTCCGGATTAGAGTGATATTTTTAAATTTCGGTCATAATTGCGAATATATTTTAAAGGTCCCGTTATCCGAGAATAAACGCCCAACCACTATCACTACGCTTGATACTGGCCCCGTTTACGCTCGGATAAAAGGACACCGCATTAACAATTTATATCTCGATATGCAATCTTAATGGCAAAAATATAAAACATGGTAAAATGTTTAACTGTAGTAAATATTGTCATAACAGAATATTAATCTAACATAGATGATATTCTAGACTAAAACATGCATATACATATTATTCTAAATAATAGATAAAAACAACTATCACATGTCAAAATAATGAGGCAGGAATAAGTACATATACACGAACAAGTATTTCAAAAAGATATGCATACTGGTAATAAAACATATTTCAACATATATGGGTCAACATATCGTATAAAAAGGGTAAATATACTAACATGTAGCCCTAAAAAATAAGAAAGCACACACACATATAAAATACGAGAATACCGTATGCGAACCAATTAAAACATAACATGCTTGATATGAATAACGGATAAAAACGAATATCATACTTGACACATATATATACATATAAACATAAAATGAGTCATATACGGAGACATAAAATAAAATAATATCCACATATACGATTATAATTGAACAATAATATTTACAAAGAAAACAGATCAAAATGAAAAGAAAACGAAAATCAGTGGCGAAAATTAAAGAACAATAATATGTAATTTAGGGACGGAATTGCAAAATAGACAAAACCTATAAGGACCAGGATTGTAATTATACCAAGGGGCAGACCCGAAGTGAAAAATTCAAAAACGCGGGATGGTTAAGGGCGTAATTTTACCATTCAGAAACTGATTAGGTGTAATTTAGGGACTAAATTGTGACTTTTTGGAAACTCAGGGGGACTGGGACTGTGATTATACCATGCGGCAAGACAAAAGTGAAAATATTGAAAACGCGGTGGGATTAAGTGTGTAATTTACCCATTTAGTAAAATAATAACATCTATATAAGGGCTATTTTCAGACCGAAACCAAATTTTCTCCATTTTTCATTTCATTCTTCAGTTTCCAAATAACCAGTGTTCATCATTTCTCTCAAATGTTCTTGAGAAACCCAGAATCCGGCGGCCGGCCGCCGTATTCTCCACCGCCGGCCGCCGCTAATCGGCCCCGGTAGGCTCCCAAAATACACCAAAACCTTCCCCTTGTCGTCCTCAACATGAATCCGTGGTTGGATTCAGAGGATCCCCTTTTATTTATCCTAGATCTAAGAAATACGAACCCAAAAATATATATTTTTTAGACCAAAACGAAACCACAAGGGGTCTTCCCCTCCCTTTTGTTCACCAGATCTGGCTTGTAGAAGCCGAAAGGCTTGTCACAGAGGAAGGGAAGACCCACAGACAAAGCCGGTAAGACTTCTTTTCTTGTTTCTTTTTTTTTCTTTTTGTGTTTCGTATATGCATGCAAAGAAAACAGGTAAGAAAAAGAGACAAAAAATTACCACTGGACTGCCTTTTTGATTATCTTGACTGGTTACAAGTTTCTGGTTTTACAAACTTTCTGTTCTTTTTTGTGTTACTACTCTCTCTGTTTTTTTTGCTCGCTCCTAAAAATTAAAATTCCCCGTTACAACAACCCCGTTTCATATATATTACTGCCTCTGTATTTTGGTTGCAACTTGTATCTTCTTTTCCAGATCTGACATTTGCTTGTTGTCTTTGGCATAATCTGAACGCGGGGACTGAATATCGGTGCGGTGGCGGTGTGGCCATTCTGCCAGAGGCCAGACGCATTTTCGGCCGTTAGATCAGATCTGATCTAACGATTGAGATGGCTTGAAGAACGATCGGCCTGGATGAAGCCTCGATCTGATGAAACGGCTTCAGATTTCGCCACGTGGAGCTCCGCAGTCGAGGAGTCAGAACGCGTGGATCTTACGCGCGCGTGGGATGTTAAAGCGTCCGCGCGTGGACCACACGCTCGCGTGGCACTCGAACGGTCCATTCGTGTGGAGCACGCGCCTGGCAGATATTTTCAACTTCCATTGCATCGTGGCCGTTGGATCAAATCTTGATCCAACGGCCCACAGTTACCTGCACATTGTAATTAGATAGGATTCAGATTTGGGCCAAACGGGCCTTGTAATTGGATTTTGTAATTGGACTTGGATTTTATTTATTTGGGTTTAATATATATTTAATTTTTCATTTTACTAGCCCAATACTAATAATAGTATACTTATAACAACAATATATACGAAAATATATACTTATATTATACGGTCATTAATTAATATAATATTCTGGTATACGTACGTATAATCATACGTATAATTAACATGACATCTATATACGCTTATACCCTAGATACATACGCGACATACATACATACACCCCTAATACGTATACATAGCTTATACATGCACACATCACCTTATATTAGTAACATTCATATAATAAAATATACATGCAATATTAATATATTTACAAGTGAAAATGAGTAATTACAAACCCCACGGAAGACATTATTTTCAAAACAAAACAATAGATAAAACTCGTTTTTTAGCGTAAACGGACATCGGTACAATTTTCAACTGCCATGAGCTGTAATAAATCTAAATTATGGTATGATGTTATGAAGGATGAGATGGATTCTATGAAAAGCAACGGAGTTTGGGATCTTGTACTGTTGCCTGATGGTGTAAAAGCCATTGGATGTAAATGGATCTTCAAAACAAAAAGAGACTCAAAAGGCAACATAGAAAGATATAAAGCAAGACTTGTTGCTAAAGGATTCACTCAGCGGGAAAGAATTGATTACACTGAGACTTTTAGTCCAGTATCTAAGAATGATTTTTTACGCATTGTGTTAGCATTAGTAGCTCAATTTGACCTTGAGTTACAACAAATGGATGTGAAAAATGCCTTTCTAAATGGTGACCTAGAGGAAGAGGTATACATGAAAAAACCTAAAGGATTTTCCTCTAGCGATGGTGAAAATTTGGTTTGTAAGTTAAAGAAATCTATATATGGATTGAAACAAGCCTCCCGCCAGTGGTATTTGAAATTCCATGAGGTTATCTCTTTATTTGATTTTGTTGAGAATATCATGGATCAATGTATATACCAGAAGGTCAGTGGGAGTACAATTTGTTTCCTTATTCTATATGTGGATGGTATTTTACTTGCAACAAATGACAGAGGTATGCTACATGAGGTGAAACAATTCCTTTCTAAGAATTTTGATATAAAAGATATGGGCGATGCATCTTATGTCATTGGTATTAAGATTCATCGTGATAGACATAAAGGTGTCTTAGGTCTATCTCAAGAAACCTATATCAACAAAGTTTTAGAAAGATTTCAGATGAAAGATTGTTCACCTAGTGTTGCTCCTATCGTGAAGGGTGATAAGTTCAATTTGAACCAATGCCCAAAGAACGAATTTGAGAAAGAGAAAACGAAAAACATTCCATATGCTTCTGCTGTTGGAAGCTTGATGTATATTCAAGTCTGTACAAGACCTGACATTGCATTTGCCATTGGGATGTTGGGAAGATATTAGAGTAATCCGGGTATGGACCACTGGAGAGCTGCAAAGAAAGTTTTGAGATACCTCAAAGGACAAAGGAATACATGGTTACGTACAAATGATTTGACCACTCGGAGGTGATTGGCTATTCTGATTCAGACTTTGCTGGCTGTGTTGATTCACGTAAATCAACATTAGGTTATATATTTATATTTAATGGTAGAGCTATATCTTGGAGGAGTGTCAAGTAGACATTGGCTGCCACTTCCACTATGGAAGCCGAGTTCGTTTCGTGTTTTGAGGCTACCTCACATGTAGTATGGTTAAAGAGTTTCATTTCTGGGCTGAGACTTGTGGATTCAATCTCTAGGCCATTAAGGATATATTGTGACAATTTAGCTGGTGTCTTTATGGCTAAGAACAACAAAAGTGGAAGTCAAAGTAAACACATCGACATTAAGTATCTAGCCATAAGGGAACGTGTTAAAGAAAAGAAAGTGGTCATTGAGCACATTAACACTGAGCAGATGTTAGCTGATCTTTTGACTAAGGGCATGCCACCACATAAATTTAAGGATCATGTTGTCACTATGGGACTTGTTCCCACTTTGTAAATTTTTGTTGTAAGAACGATTCTGTTGAAACTCTAATAAAGTTTGATATTTCTCATATATGTTGTGTACACATTAAGTTAATTATTTCGAGAAATGTCACTAAAGTTTGGACCTAGAATAAACATTGGGTTTATTCATTAAGTATATGAGCTAAAATGTTTAGACTTGATGTATTGTGATACATGGAAGAGACTACTCAAATCCATAGAGGAATATCACCATGATTCATACATTATATTTCGACTTTAAGGATAATACGAACCAAATGGGAGAATGTAAGCAGTTAATGCAAAATGCTTTGTGTGGTTCGTGGATCAAGTCTACCACGTTCTCACCCCAAGCAACCGCTTACATGCATTTTCCATGCATTTGTGCTACCCAACTTCCCACGTTCACATTTGGCAATGATGGTGGATGTGGGAAGATGCCATCAACGGTTGGTTTTTGATGTTGAACCAACACCTATAAATATCCATATAGCCTAAGGTCCCTAAGCATCAAACACAAGAATCACATATTCCATCTAAGTGAGTTTTGAGTGCTTAGAAGATCCTTGGCATTTTAGTTTTCGTGTTTCCGTGTTCGAAGTATTCGACGGTGGTTCGACGTGCTCGACGGTGGTGCAACCACATCTCAATTTGGCATACGGTTTTGACAATAGCTGGAGGTATTTATGAATTTTGATCTTTCCGTTGTGTTTTGCTCGATTTATACTTACAAATAGATGATATTCCAGAAAATATTCATGATGCTCTTCGGCATCCTGATTAGAATGCAGCAGTAATGGCAAAATACAAGGCCTTAATGACAAATAAAACTTGGGATCTTGTTAAGTTACCTCAGGGTAGGAAAGCCATTGGATGCAAGTGGCTGTTCAAAGTGAAAAAGAAGACAAATAGATCAGTTGATAAATATAAGGCTCGTCTGGTAGTTAATAGGTATTCTCAAATGGCTGGGCATGATTTTAGAGAGACTTTTAGCCTAGTTGTTAAGCCCTTTACGATAAATCTGCTGCTCTCAGTTGCTGTAACACATTACTAACCAATTTGACAAGTGAAAGTGAATAATACATTTCTCAAAGGGTATCTAGCTGAGGGTGTGTTTATACAGCAGCTTAAGAGTTTTCAATTTCTGAACTCTGATGGTTCTGCTCTAGTTTGCAAACTCAAAAAAGTATTGCATGGGCTACGACAGGCTCCAAAAAGTTGATTCACAAAACTCAAAGAATTTTTTGAGTTCTTGGGGTTTCAGTCATCTAAGGCTGATGTCTCACTCTTTGTTTACAAGAATGACACAGTTTGCACATATATAGGAGTATATGTTAACGATATACTGGTTATTGGATCCTCACAACAACATACTGATCATGTTATAAGTCAGCTTCATCAATAATTTTCCTTAAAATATCTTGGTCAGCTCAAGTATTTTTTTAGGAATTGAGATGCATAGATCGAATGGTGGTTTGTTTTTTACTCATAAAAAGTACATTGTTGATTTTCTAGTCAAAACAGATTTGCGAGACATAAACACAACAGATATACCCATTGTTGTGTCACCTAAGCTGAGCAAGAATGATGGTACACCCTTGAATGATCCTCATGAATATCGTAGTGTTGTAGGAGCGCTACAGTATATCTTCCATACACGTTCAGATATTGCTTCACAGTAAATAAAGTTGCTCAATTTATGCAGCAACCGTCTGATGTGCATTGGTTGGCAGTGAAACGAATTCTCAGATACTTGAAGGGAACACTTGATCATGGTTTTTGGTTCTTTTCTTCTCAAAACAGTGACACAAAACTTGTTACTTTCTCAGATGCTGACTGGGGCAGTGATATGAATGATCGAAGGTCAGTATCTGGGCATTGCACATATCTTGGTCCTCGTTTGAAATCATGAAACTCACGCAAGCAACGGTCTGTGTCAAGATACACAGTTGAGGCAGAATTCAGAAGTATTGTTGATGCTGCCTCTTATCTCATTTGGTTGAAATCTTTACTCAATGATATGAAAATTTCACTTGAAGGCATTCCAGTAATCTGGAACGACAACACAAGTGTGGTGGCCATGGCAGCCAACCCAGTCATGCATGCTAAAACAAGGCATGTTGGGCTGTATTAATTTTTTGTGCGAGAGAAGGTGTTAGCTCAAACACTACAAATCAATTATGTTCTTGCACATGATCAAGTTGCAGATGTATTCACTAAGCCTCTGTCCATTAGCAAGTTTGAAGAGTTTGGATTGCAATTGGCTGTTCGGAGTTTTTTATAAGTTCAACAGCTTGGAGAAAATGAGGAGAATGTTAAACAAAGTCTGTTAGCTTTTAACTGGGCCGTTACAGGTTGTTAGGTCTGTTAGACAATCAGGCTATCTAATACTTGCATTGGGCTCTATCATTTTAACTTTTTTGATAATATTCAATAAAAAGTTCAGATTCATTCTCTCTGAATATTATCCCTAACTGTTATCTAATAGCAGTTACCAAATCTTATAGCCACCCTATTCAACTTCTCCGATCATCTTCTTTACTTCTTCGATCATTCTCAATACTTTAACATGGTTAATATCTTAGAGCCCTAAAAAATACTATCTTAGTAAAAGATCCAATTATCAATCCATATTTAAAAGTCGTTCAAAATTTAAAAGATTTTAGATAAAATTATTAAGCTTAAATTGAAATTAGAAAGAAAAAAACCCACTCCCTAAATTAAGGGTATGAAAGGTTTATATAATTCAAATATAATTATTTAAATTTCTCCTAAAAAATACACTTGAATGAACCATCAAATTCTGTTCATTTACACCTTTAGTTTTCATTAAATCTTGTTCGGGGTTTATTTTTAGGGTTAAATGTAAAGATTTTGAGTTGAAAAGCTCAAGATGAAAGTGGGTTTCAACACTTGAATGTGAAACATTTGATGATCACTTTGATTTTGAAACGACCATTTTTGTGTGCTTGGGCTATGCTTTAGCAAGGGAAATCCAATATGTTACAATTACAAAGGTATAAATTTCCTTGAGATCAGCACTCTTCAAAGCATAATTCCAATTCGGTTTGCCTTTGGACGCTCTCCTGCTTCATCTTTGGCTGCTATTATAATTATGTGTTTTGTCAATTCATCACCAAAACTTTAAAGATTCACTGTACTTATCCCTTTTTGAAACACGAATTCCGAAATTATAGTTTTCAATAAGCTTATAATGTTTAAATGGGGGATACGGAGGACGAATTTCAATTTCAAAATTTTCAAGGCATAAAGAATTTTGAGAAGATTTTTTATCAATTCTAAAATAAAATTTATTGTATGGGTAAAATTAATTGATGACTTTAAATTTTACAAAGAATTTTCAAAAGAGATTTGGGTATGTGAAAGTCCTTATTCAAATTTCAATTAAAATGATCTCTTTCAGTATTGCTCATAATCTAATGATACCATATTTGTTTGATTATATCATTTTTTTACAAATCTTAATCCTAATCTTATCATATTTTATTCTTGATATTTAGAGCCATGCATATTGCACTACTCTATGTGATGTAATTTTCTTCATTCAGATGTTGTGTAACCAAAACTAAGCTTGGCTGATTTGAATGATGAAGGTAAAATTGATCATTGAAATTGTCAAATCGGTTAATCTCAAGCTTGGCTGAATATTGGGATACATTTGTTTTTACCATGTTTATCCAGCATGAAAAGAATGAAGTAGAAACTCAACAGTGTTTTAACCACGCTCTGATATCATGTAAAGAAAATTATTAATTAAGTTGTGTATTGACAAAGTAGGAATACAAGCATGTATATATAATGTATAGAAGAATAAATTAGCTCCTAACATTAAGTCATTATAGATTTAATTTATATTTACAAGGCAAGAATTGTGGTATTAAAGATGAGAGCAGACAATGGTTGACATTTTCTTTTAATTTTGTAATTCTTAACACCTAAAAGACTCTTAGTGCCTTCAGCAACAGCAGCCAGAGCCTATCAAGCCACGTATGCTAATCACGTACCCTCCCACTGTCCTTTTGATTTACACGAACTTTATATGCATTTTCAGAAAATTTAAAATTTCACAAATGCATTACAAATACAATTGCAGTGGTTTTTGAAAAAAATATATAAAGTGCTACGTTAAACTAAATCATTCAACGATGTCTTCTTCTAATAAGGCCGGGATGGTCTTTAAAAACCCAGTAAAAGGGAGAAGAGAGAGAGAGAGAATGATAACGGAAAAAGAAGAAAAAAATAAAAAAGTAAAGCCGGCGGAAGACTACGATGGATTTTAAAATATCTCATCCTTAGTTACTTATATTTATATTTTTTTAAATTATTTTGTTTCTATGTTCATTATGAGTTCTAGTGGGTTTGGTTGGAATTTGAGAAAACGAAAATGTTTTTTTTTAAAGCTAGCAGGAAAATGAATATTTTATTTTATTTTTATACTTGTAAACCTTGTCAGAACCGACCTGTTAGAAGATTCGCGCGATGACCTTAATCTAAGAATGATCTACAATTTTTGAATCTTTCGGAATAATTACCTTATAATCCCTCTGACTTTCAGGTTCATTATGAGCTCCAGCGAGTTTGGCTATAGAGTTTAAGAGAGCAAAAACACTTTTTTAAAGCTAGCAAGAAAAAAGAGCTTTTATTATTTTTAAACTTTTATATTGTAAAACGGGTTAGGACTGACCCATTAGAAGATTCGTCCGATGACCCTAACTCGAAGAGGATCTGCAATTTTAGATCTTTCGGGAATCCCTCTAGTTTTGGGATAATTTGATTCAAATTTTTTTAAATTTTATTTACATTTCTGTTTTTATTTTTTTAAATTTAACCCTTTCATACCTTTGTATATAGTGCTTTTCTTTTAATTTAGGGTAAACTACATAAATGGTCATCGAACTTTTTGGGCAGATTCATTTTGGTCACCGTACTTTTAAAATATTCGATAAGGTCACCCAACTTTTAGTTCGATTTCAATATAGTCACTGAACTTTTAGGGCAGATTCATTTTGGTCACCATACTTTTAAAATATTCGATAAGGTCACCAAACTTTTAGTTCAATTTCAATATAGTCACCGAACTTTTAGTTCACTTTCAATATGGTCCCTCCCGTTAAAAGATGACATTAGTTTTCGTTTTCCTTAATAAAAAAACGGGAAACTACATCAATCATCACTCAACATTCTTCTCACTCCTATTTTGGTCACTAGAGTTAAAAAAGTTTCAATTTAATACTTAACTTTCGAATTGTTCATATTTTGGCCACTTTCAAATGACATGTTTATACAAATAGAAAATTCGATTAATCCTTAAAAGATTTATTTTGGTTAATTGGTAAATTTAGATTATTCAATTCTCGATCTTATATTGTATTAATTAAATCAGATAATCGATTAACTAGTTAACTGAAATATTTGATTCTGGAAATGATTTTTTACTTTGTTTATTAAAATATCAAATATGATAATATGGTAAATTTAATAAATTTTTGGTTGTGATAAAAGTGTAAAAACAACTAGAAAGTCAAAAATTGAAAGTTCATACCTATTAATTCTACCCAGAGCCAAAACTTTAAAAAATTTAGAAGGGCATCAAAATCATTAGACTATAAGATATTGTAATGCATAAAATTTAGAAATATTATATATACTAGATCAGATCAGTTAATCAACTTTGCTTAAAACTGTGAACCGTAATCGAATCGAAATAATTTATTTTAAAATTTTATACCAAAATTGGGTTCATTTAATCCTTAAAAATTATTTTGTTTAATTGCTAAATTCAAATTATTCAATTCTCAATCTTATATTGTACCAATTAAATTGGATAATCGATTAACCGGTTAATTAAAATATTTGATTCGAGTAATAATTTTTTACTTTGCTTATTAAAATATCAAATATGGTAATATGGTAAATTTAATAAGCAAAGTAAAAAAATCATTACCCGAATTTTTTAAGGATTAATCGTATGTTTCTATTTGTATAACCATGTCATTTGAGAGTGACTAAAATATGAACGATTCAAAAGTTAAGTTATTAAATTGAATTTTTTTTAACTCTGGTGACCAAAATAGGAGTGAGAAGAATGTTGAGTGATGATTGGTGTAGTTTACCCGTTTTTTATTAAGGAAAAGCAAAAACTAACGTCAGCTTTTAACGGAAGGTAACGAGAGGGACCATATTGAAAGCGAACTAAAAGTTACTAAAGGTTGGATGACCTTATCAAATAATTTAAAAGTATGGTGACCAAAATGAATCCGCCCTAAAAATTCGGTGACTATATTGAAATTGAACTGAAGGTTGGATGACCTTATCAAATAATTTAAAAGTATGGTGACCAAAATGAATCCGCCCTAAAAATTCGGTGACTATATTGAAATTGAACTGAAGGTTGGATGACCTTATCGAATATTTTAAAAGTATGGTGACCAAAATGAATCTACTCTAAAAGTTTGGTGACCATTTATGTAGTTTACCCTTTAATTTATTCTTTTTTAGTTATTCATATAACTGTTATAATATTTCATTGTAGAAACTGTTGAAGCGGCTTGCGGTAACTTTTGAAAAAATTGAATTGGGATTTGCCAAATGGTTTGTTTGATTTCAAATTTAATTTAAGATATTTATTGTTTTTTATCCTTGACAGGTGGCTCCTCATTTTGGAACAATTTTCAAAATCATATTATTGATTCTTGATATTTGCAGTTTTGCGCTTGAAATCAACTAAAATACCTTCTACTGCTAGCACTATCATCTCCACTGTTGTGTTTAGTCTTTCTGTTGAAGAATTGAAGAAATCAAACAGAAGAAATAGGTAGGCACACCAAATGAAGACATCATGCAAATAGATATATCTTTATGTTTTCTTTTCTATGGTATTTGTCAAATGACTATCAATTTCATTATACCATCTAAATTCATCCCTCCACCGTCTACGATGCCATTAATTTCTAGCATAATTTTATACGTATTGCACTTCATTAGACCTACACCTACACACATTCAGTGTCAAGGTCAGGTTTATAGGCTAGCAAGCTTACCTCAAACAAGGGTGTTTGAGCCGGAAGAATTCATTTACATTAGAATTCTGGATTGTGTTTGTCAACATTAAATTAAAGTTTATGAAAGTCTACCACAAGAATCTCCTGGAATTGATGACCAGACACCACATGATAATGTTCAAGCTGTTATTCAAACATTGGTTCAAGGAGGCAACCACCCAGCACCCAGGATTCATCGAGCTGGATATGTTTTAGATTTATGTTTGAATTTTAGATCCATTTCAAACTTTGGAGAAACTTTCTTTCTGTGAAATTTGCTAAAATAAGCATTTTAATTTTCATTTTATTTTTTTGAACTATTTTTATATTTTATATTTATGATTTATTGAGAACAAAAAGAAAAATTAAAGGTAGAGGTGATTTGGAAATTAATTTAATTATTTTGTATTATCAATAATTAAACGAATAAATTAAATAATTAGGTACAAAATAAAAAAATTAAATTAATAAATAATCATTATTAAAAAATATTTTTTAATTAGTTTATTTAATTATAAATTCAAAATAAGTTAAATCTATCTAGTATTTGGAAATTTAAATTTAAATATTTAAATTTAACGACTAATAACACAAGTCTATGGAACCCAATGAGGCCCATACAAGGAGTTGTAGTGACTACTATTTGTATCCTGCCCATTATAATTGTCTCCGAATTGGGGACTTTAATTATTGTGTATTTTTTCTAACTCTTAATTTAAGTAACACTTTCTAAATTTTCTTTAAATTCTTCAGTTGCTTATTCACATAATAAACAATCACTAGTATCAATTATCTATCAAAATTGAGAGAAAATTATGGGTTAATTTTCTTCGACATAATTAATCTAGTTTTCTTAAATTTTTGATGTTAATATTTTAAAATGTTATTAGCTATAACACATTAGAAATGTCAGAACTTCATATTTTGAAATAATTTTGAAAAAAATTAAAGAAAAATATAAAAATAATATTATTTAAGACAACCATGTTGACAAGCTATTGAAATCATTAAAAATTAAATTCTTATATCTCTAGTTCATTATGAACTAGGAAGGAAGAAGGGATTAATTTCAAAGTTGTGACTCTTTTCTGAAAACAATATAAAGTTCATGGGCTGGGCCTTGAAACTTGGGCTTGAAGAACAACAAAAGAATTTCTTGAAAGAAACATTAATGCGCTGCTGGGAGGATCGAACCAACTTCTTCACCTAGAGATACGGTATGCATTTACCAATGAACTTCAGGCAACTTTCGAGATGAGGAAGGCTATGTTTTAAAATTTAATTCATTTTCAAAGAACACATTAGTGGACTCAGTGATTAGAGGGAGTATTGTTTTTCCATGAGGGTAGCTATATATGCATGGTGTGTGCATTGACGGTGGTTAAGAAAGATAATGAACAAATACTATCTCTTGTAATCGCCCTAGACTATTAAAAAACAAGTTATTCATTTCCAGTCAGACTATATAGAAAACACACTGTTTTGCCCAGCTGATTCCCTATTCAAATCCTTTATGTTATCGTGATTCTTAAAAATAGGGGTATTTATTGATCGGTTAAAATTAAATTAATCGATCAAATTAAAATTTAGATTGATTAGTCGATCGATCATCAAAGTGTTTCATTGGTAAACGATTAAAGATTTTTTTTCAAAATTTAGTTACCGTCTAATTCAGTTCGAAATTAATTAATTAATCAAATTTTAATATATAACTAATGTATTTTTAAAGTTTAAGCTCAAATCTTATCAATGACCCATGATATTTAAGACTCAATATTTATATTCTAATTTTAATATCAAGCCGAACTCAAAAGAAAACCAAAGGCTAAAAAAAAATTTAACAACATAGACTCATTTTCAATTTATAGCTACTTGAATTGTTATTAATCAAAACTAAAAAATATTAAGAAAATTCATTGTTTCAAAAATTGATGGAATTAATTAAACTTAGTTCAATTTTATTAATGATTTTAAAAAATTGATTTAGTTAATAGTTAAAAAGTTTAAAAATTTGATTAATTCGATTATAAAGCTAACTGATCGTTTGAACATCACTACTGAAAAAAATAAAAAAAGAATTCATTCCAAAAGGGGTAAAACCCTAAAAATAGTTTTCACTCTCTCCCCTAAACTCTAGGAAGCCATTCGGTCTTTTTCAAGACTCTTATGTCGATAAATCTATTGAGTAATCTCGTCTCTTCATTTGGCTAGAAGAACAAGCACGACCACATAAAGAAGAAAGCCCTCCACCATCCTTCAATTTGCTTTGTGCTTATGTTGAATTGAAGCTCCACCTTTACTATTGCTTTCTTCCCATGTGGATGTTACACCCTGATTTAGGGGTCACTTTTTTAATATGAATTCAAGGACTAAATTAATATTTTATTAAAATTATGAGTCAATCTGTGTTATGTGGAAAATTCAGTGACTTCAAGTCAAATTTTCTCTTTAATGATAAAAAAGGATTCATCCCAAAAGAGAGAAAACCATAAAAATGGTTTTCAATGGTTTTCACTCTCCCTCCTAAATTCTCTGAGCAGCCATCAGTCTTTTTCGAGACTCTTAAGTTGATGAATCCCTTAACAAATCTTGTTTCTTCATTTCGACCAGAACAGCCATAAGCTTTGACCTAAAACCTGAACATACACAACCACATAAAGAAGGAAACTTTCCATCGTCCTTCGATTCGCTTTGTTCTTATGCCAAATTGAAGCTTCACCTTTTCTATTGCTTTCTTCCTATGAGTTTTTTAATTGAGCCACTCAAACCAGGCTGCATGTTTGGGCCTCTGCTTTAGGCCCTGTCTAGACTGATTTTTGTTAAAACTCATTAACCCAAACCAAACCTAGCTAGTTCAAACAGGTCTAGTCTAAACTCAGTGGAGTCGAGCCAAGTCCAATCGAGCCATTGACTGTTGACTTTGATCGATGTTGACTTTTTCTGTTGACCTTTACACCTATATTTTTTGAAATTTCGAGTTCGTTTTGTTAAATTCTAACTTAAAAGCCTTAACATAAGCCCATTAAACCGAATGTGTATTAGTAACTTTAGTATTTTAATTTAATTAATAGATTTTGAATATAGAATTGATCAAGAAACGTATTTTTATAAAGGTACTTGTATTTTGCCTGATCGAGTGTTGACTAGATCTGGCGCTTTCCCTCCAGTAGATCCGCGATTTCTAGTTATGGTTTATTATTTAATGACACAACCATGTTGGCAAGCTATTGAAAATCAAATTCTCTTGCCAAGTTGATTCCCCATTCGAATTCTATATATTATCATGCTCAGATTTCATTCTTAAAAGTAAGAGTGTTTATTGTTCGATTAAAATAAAAATTAATCGATCAAAAGAAAATTCAATTCGATTAATTGATCGATCACCAAAATATTCGATCGGTGAACGATTAATATTTTTTAAAAAATTAGTTATTGATTAATTCAATTCAAATTGATTAATTAATCAAATATTAATATTAATATATAACTAATATATTTTTAATTTTAAGCTCAATTCAATCAATGACAAATGATATTTAGGACTATATATATATATATTCTAATTTCAATATCAAGTCGAACTCAGGAGAAAAAAAAATCAAAGCCTAAAAAAATTCTAATGAAAGAAGCTCATTTTCATTTTATTGCTACTTTAATTCAACCTTGGATCTTGTGGCCCAAATTTTGGACACCCTTGTACTCAAAGGGCTAGCGTCACTCATCCATCCATCTTCCATTCGGTTTATTAACTCCATATACATTCCATTTTCTTGATTTTCAAAAATTAAATCAAGACTTGTACACACTTGAATTCAGACAACAACATAGTGCCGAATTAATTCTTTTTATTCTCATGATTCGTTCTTTAAAATTCGAAAACTCATCCAACCGGGCTTTCATATCACTGCGTTGAATACTAAGATTGTGGTTGAACCAACATCTGAAGATCTGGGTTGAATGCTCTCAGGTTACATAGTGAAAAGAAAACAGCGGAGACAAAAGGGATGAAAAAGACTAGGGAGCAAACCATAATGCGGGGATCGAGAAAATGAAGTACATGATCTTGAAACGAAAGAATTACCATCTTTTGCAAAACATAGTAAAGCAGCCAGCCCGACAACGGCACCTAGATCCAACATACGATGCATGCCGTAGCAGTTAACCAAATCGACAATCTAATTTCTCGTGTCCGAGAAAAACCAGGATCCACACTCGTATTTAACTTGTTAAAATGAGTGTAATTAAAAACACACCCAAGCGAAGGATCGCCGAGAAAACAACCATGAATAGTAGGATAAAAATCACCAGTAAGGCAAACAACAGCAAAATTCGAAACCTCTTGTCGCACAACTGCTTCCAAAGATAATAAAGCAAGATACAACGATGCCCCAAATAATATGCTTCCTACAACGAATGTACAAAGCCACCCCCGATCATAAGTTTTCTCAACCTCTTTTTTTATTTCAAAAATGTAACAATTTTGTATAAAATAAACGGTCAACTACACTGGTAGTCTCTCAACTTTTAAGACACTTTCAATATGGTCACCGAACTTTTAAAACTTTCATTACAATTACTGAATTTTTAATTCACTTTCATTACGGTTACTGTCAGGGTTTCAAATAGCGCTCCGCTAACGCGATAGCGGCCGCGAAACTGCGGTCTCGCCGTCTTCCGAAATCGCAATCGGAGGAAATCATGGTGGGCAACAGAATCACGACAATAGCGGGTTGTCGCCGATATTGCCGAGTTCTGGAAAATCGCAGAGTTGCCGGGGAAGAAGAGGAGCGCGGCTGGGTTTAAAATTTTGGAAAAAATGGGTAAATTACATAGGGTAACATTGAACTTTCTAAAGTTCTTAGTTTGGCCTCAATACTTTAACCCACATTCAAATTGATCCCTTAAACTTTCAAAACTTCTTGATTAAGCCTTTAAATTTCTATTTTATCTCAATTTCATTCTTAAAGATTTATTTTTTGTTAAATCTAGTCCTTAAATATTATATTAATTTTATTTTCCTTTTACTTAATAATAAAATTAGAGTATATATTGAATATAAGTATTGGAAAAGAAAATCAAATAAATGAGAATAAAGACTTATATTTAGTGTGGTATAATTGTTTATTAATAATATTATAATTATTTAATTTTTTATAATATGTTTATTGTTTATTATTAGTTTTTATAATATGTTTATTATTTATTAATATTATTAATTATTTTTTTATATTAAATTTTTTTATTTTTTGTTTAGATTTATTCACATGTTTAGTCCTTTTATTAGTGCACATTGTTTATTTAGAATATTCATATGATTTTATTATCCAACTAAACTAAACAAAATCATAATACAATCTAGAATTCTTTAAACAAAACCACTTTCACTTTCAAATACATATTAATAGAAGTTCATAAGTGTTAAAAAATACTCTAAAAATCATTGAAATTGACTTTTTATATTTATAATTATAATTAGTATATTTTATAATAAATTGTGCAAAATTTAAAAAAATTCATGACTGCGACACCCGCAGTAGCCTCCATTATATCCGAAAACGCGATAACCGCGACGCGACCGAAAACGTAACCGCGATCGAGATTTAAGTCCCTGTTTACTGTCATTTGTTGTTAAAAAATATGATGTAGCACGTTAATTTTAAAAAAAAATAACCGTTAACCATTTTTCTCTCTCATCTCTCACATTTCTTCTTCGTTTTCTTCCAAAAACCACCCTCCCACCACTGCAAGTTCACTTTTGATTCTCTCTCATTTCTCAAGGGTTGTAAAAGTGATCATCACAGCGACATTTCCAACCAAGAGGCTTGTAATTGGAGTATTTATTGGGACATGATGGGTTAAAAAGCTCCATGGAATTAGTCATTGCTTTGTTGGAATCAGCTTGTTGTAATGGTGAAGATGCTTGTACGGCCATGGCTTATTTATATTAAGATATCTATTAAGCTTAACTATCAGACTAATTACTCTGAAATTAGGGACTGCTTGAACCTGTAAACCCAGATGTTTGGCAACTCGGGACTGCACAAAATTGTGCGTGCTACTGCTGTCAATCAAAATGTGAATCATCTGTCCATGAACTTTCCCTAGAACACGGATAGTATTAGGATGAGAATATCCAGCCATAGCATTAAAGGAAATGAGGATTGTTCTTGATCTTTTCCAAGATCATCTGACACGTCACATGGTGGAGTAGGGAGGACTGGGGACGTAATGGCGTCAAAGTCATTCGAAGCTTCATCATCGAGCAGAAATAGCTGCGGTTGTTTACACTTATGACCAGACGTATACTTCTCATCACAGTAATAGCAAAGCCCTCGTTCTCGATGTGCCTGAGCTTTCGTGGATGAGATACGACGAGGTTGAAGAGCAGAAGCTGAACCTGGAGGAATCTCGACTGGTGGTGGTCGTCCTGGTTGTACCTTAGGACTTGTTGGACTCACAGTGAGAGTGGGTAAGAGTGGTGGAAGGTGGGATCCAGACAGCCAACTCAACTGACGTTTATCAGCAATCTTAGCCTCATAAAAGCGAGCTAAAGCCGAAACCTCAACCATAGACTTAGAGCGATGACCTAGAACTTCATTCTTGATATCGGATCGTAGACCAGAAATGAAACATTGGGTAAGAAAGTCATCGGACAGAGTGGAAGTGCGCAACACTAAATCTTCAAAGCGAGACTGGTAATCGGCGACCGATGTTGTCTGCACCAACTTGGAGAGTTGACCCTCCGCCGATTCAATCTCCATCACAGCGAGGCGCTTCTGAATCGCATCCACCAAATGATTCCAACCTACCAGTTGGTGTTGACCTTGCGTGCCATGCCATCCATTCAGAAAGAGGCCATAGTCACACGTTGGTGATCGGCCGTACCATAAAAATCAAAGAAATCTCGGTAAACAACGGTAACTCACCTTGGGCTGGTTTCGGAGCGAAGGGAAACACATCCTCAGAATCAGCTCGAACTTTTGCCTTTCCCCGCACGATAGTACTATCGCTGGTCACTTCGTCACCCCCTGAGGTTGCAACAAAAATGCCCAGGTGATCGGAAATAGATTGCAGCTGACGAGCCATCTCGCTCAATGTATTCTGGGTAAATGCGTTCCATAGTGGTAAAAAATCAATGAAAGCACCAATTGTTATGATATTGTGTTTGGAGATAGAATTTCAGAATTAGAGAGGAAGAAAAGAAGGTTTAGATTAGAGAAGTTGGAAAATATCCAGTGTTTTACATGCCTCTTTCATTCAACATTCAAAATTATTTATATTCCTATTTTTTAGAACCGGACAAAGTTGGTTAACTTCCTGGGCGTTTTTCTCTCCCTGAAGCTCCTGCGTGGACCCTCACTCTCTTGAATTACCGTTTCAGCATTGCCAGCTCTTGTATCATTCCTTGGTGCAGTGGCCATTTGGTCATCCATGACACAATGCTATAGATTGATCAGTTTTCCTACTGACTTCAAGTTTACTAAAAGGGGGGATTATCAAGCTGCCATGGTTATCAATTCTGAGCGTGTGCCTCTTACACCAGTTTTTAATATGACTCTTGCTGGTTCTAATGTGTCTACTACGCCAGTTTTTACTCAAGAACAATACCAGCAAATCTTGGATCTTCTTCACAAGCCTTCTGTTGCTAATGTTACAGGTATATTTTCTGTTCATCTGTTACTCAGTGAACAGGTTGGATCTTGGATTCGGGTGCAATTGATCATATGTGTTCCGACTTTTCTATTGTATTAATCCTCTATCATGTGCTTTGAACTCTAGGTATGTCTACCTTCCCACTGGTAAACAAGCTTCCATTACCTATACTGGTTCCATTTCTCTCTTCCCTGGTTGTGTCATACATAATGTTCTTTATGTACCTGTATTTAATCATAATTTTTTATCCATTTCCAAACTAACCTAGGATCTCAATTGCCTTGTTTTGTTATACCCTGACTTTTACCTCTTGTAGGATCTCTCCACTGCAAAGATGAGGGAGATTGGTAAACAAACTGGTAGCCTTTATGTTTTTACATCACCCAAGGCTTTTGCTAGTATGTCTTCTCTTTCTAAATGTACTTCTGATATTCAAGTTCTTTTTGATGCATCATCTATAGGACCCAATTGTACTTTAGCTTGTGATGATGTTTCTTCCTCTTGTATGTCCTCTGTTGTTACCACAGATGTGTGGCATGCCCGTTTGGGCTATGTTGCTTTTAATAAAATGAATAAGATTTATTTTCCTTCACCTATTTTTGTTTCTAAACATGGTGTTTGTGGTGTCTGTTCTTTGGCCAAACAACATAGGTTGCCTTTTTTCTCTAGTCAAATCAGATCTACTATACCTTTTGAATTACTTCATCTTGACCTTTGGGGTCCTTACAAAATTTCTACACATCAGGGCTATCATTTCTTCCTTACTATTGTGGATGATCACAATAAAATGACATGAATTTTTCTGTTGAGACTCAAATCTGATACTATTCTTCATTTAAAAACTTTTTTTCATTTCATTCATAACCATTTTCCTGCTCAGCCTAAGTTTCTCAGAAGTGACAATAGAACTGAGTTTTTTAACTCTCATTGTTCTGATTTTTTTTAGGACTCATTCACCAAAGTAGTTGTGTTTCCACTCCACAACAGAAAGGAGTGACTGAAAGAAAACATAAACATTTGTTAAAAGTTGGTCGAGCTCATTATTTTCATTCCAAAGTTCCAATTAAGTTTTGGGGTGAGTGTGTCACCATTGCTTGTTACCTTATTAACAGAATTCCTTCATCAATTTTGAATTGGCAATCAACATTTGAGTTTCTCTACAAAAAACAACCTGATCTTTTTCGTTAAAGGGTTTTTGGATGTTTGTGTTATGCTACTAACCCTTCTCATTTAGATAAATTTTCTTCTCAAGCAATTCCATCTATTTTTATGGTTTATTCCTTGACTAAAAAATGCTATGTTCTTTTCAACCTTCAAACTAAAGCCTTTTTTGTTAGTAGGGATGTGGTTTTTCATGAGTCAGTATTCCCTTTTTAGTTTCTTCAAATTTCTGCCACAATTTTCTTTCCCTTGCATCCTCATATGTTTGATAATGATCTTTTGTTATTTCTTCTAGTTCTTCCAGTCCATCACCTACAGAAAGTGAAATTTGAAACTCACGGAGGCCTTGTTATCTGCTGGTTTTCAGCAAAGTAAGTTTGACTATTCCTTGTTTACTAAAAGGAATGGTAATGAGTTGTAGTCATGTTGATCTATGTAGATGACTTGTTTTATTACTGGAAATAATGATATGTTGATTGAAGAATTGAAGAACATCTTAAATCAGAATTTCAAGATGAAAGACTTGAGAGAGCTTAAGTATTTTTTGGGGTTTGAGGTTTTAAGATCCAAAGAGGGCATTATTTTGAATAAGAAAAAATATGCTATGAAACTAATTGAAGACACAAGTTTAGGGGAGTTAAATTTGCTCAAATTCCTTTAGAGCAAAATGTAAAGCTCACATCTATAATTTTTAATGAGGGACAGAAGCAAGATATCAATGATTCATCTTTAGAGGACAAGACATTTTTTCAAAGGTTGATTGGCAGATTAATCTACCTTACACATACCAGACCTGACATCACTTATGCTGTGCATCATTTGAGTCAATTCATGCAGCACCCAAAAGAGTCACATCTTGAAGCTATATTACGAATTGTTAGATACATGAAGAAAGATCCAGGGCAAGATATACTAATAGAGGTTGCAGGTGAATATAAGTTGACTGCCTGTTGTGATTCAAACTGGGCAGCTTGCCCAGTGACCAAGAGATCTATAACAGGGTTTTCTATCAAGTTGAGAGATTTATTAATCTCATGGAAGTTCAAGAAGCAAAACACTTGTAACACCCCTTCCCGGTCTGGTAAGAATCCGGGTCGAAAAGCGTTACCAATGAACAATACAGTGATCAGTTTACTAAAATCGATGACTTGGATTATAAACAGTGAATTAATAACGTTGATTCGATGCAATGCTTGACTATGGTCAATGCAAACTCAGCCAAATTGTGATTAAAGGATCATTTTGTAACTTATACAAAATTATGGACTAAGTTACAATTCTTGAAAATTTCAGGGACTTGACAATATTTAGGGTTACCAATGTAATATTTAATGCGTAAACATCTTACTTACAAATTTTTTTAATGAATTCGGAAGTCATTTAACCCTTCAATTAAGCCTTATAAGATTCAGTGACCATTTTGTAAAATTTACAAAATCAGTCAACTTAACTAACTTACCTGTCTCGGTACCAGTACTCAAGAGGATGTACCAGTATGCCCTTAAAATATTTTCTTTCGAACCTAAATCCCGTATCGTTGCTCAACGTACTATGCCAGTACGAGGATTCAGTGCCTCTGTATTGGTACAAGACCATTGTCGTACCGGTACGCAATCCCTAATTCCCAAATTGAATCGTTGGTGGGTATCGGTATGACACCACCCGTACCAGTACCCGTGCTACAATAAAATTCCAGTGTTGATTTGGCATATCGTTATCCCTATATCTGTATCGGTGCGCCTTAATGCCTTAAACAAATTTTGTATGACTGTACTGGTACGACATCACCCATATCGGTACACACATATTAACATTGCCCCAAATCAGCCTATCAGTACCGGTACGTCACCACCCGTACCGGTACGCCTGTACCTGTAATGTCATATTTTGTCTGGTTTTTGCTCAAATTAAGGGCTTTAACCATGTCCAAAGTTTACCAAATTTTACTAGTAAGCCTACAAACACTATTTCTATACGTATGTCAAATTTCATGTCAATACGAATCCATTTACCATGTTTTCCCTTATTGGTGCTTCTTAGGCCATTATTCCCAATTTATCCAAAACATTAGTAAACCATATTTCAAGTCTTGACTCATTTAACAAAGTGAACTTTATTTACATACAAAATGGGGCTAAACTAACTTGTCTAGACCCTATGCCACCTTTCTAGGAGTTTAAGGACAAAGTTTACATTATATGTAACTTGGTGACTTGCTTCAAAAATGTCATTGCTCCGATCCTCGATCCAACTAACTTTTAACCTGAAAATGCATGGAAATGAGATGCATTAAGCTTACATAGCCTAGTGAGGTGGTCAATAACAATAACATGAATATCAATGATAACAATAACATGTATAACAATGTAATTGCATCTCAACTTAAGTTTTATCAATAATTTCCATATCTTAATTCCTTGGATCGACACGTAAATGTGGATACGTGAATTCCCAACCAACATCGCCAACAATAAATGGTCAATATCCTCCAACATCGCCAATAAGACCAATACTAACACATCCCACCAACATCGCGAAATAGAGCCTTAGCTCAAGGATCGTAATCCACTCCGTACCAATGAACTCATGAATTCTATGGCATGCCAATTGTATCCCATGTCCATTCGTATCCAAGGGTTCAATACTTAGACCAATATCCATAATAATAGCAATATCAATGACAATAAAGGTAGCAATAACAATAACAATACAACATGATCAATATGGCCTTTCTCAATGTTTCAATGATATCAATAACGATGCAATGATTCAATAATTAACTTGACAATGTAATAAGCTTACCAATGATACTTTTAACAAGGTTTTCTTATATTCATACCTTGATCAATGATGATTATGCAATAAATCAATATCAATGAATTTGGGAAAGGCACCTAGCCAATCCCTAGACTCCAACCATACTCACTGGTACTTTCGAGGCTTTCAAGTCTCCCGGATGACAATTCCCTTGTTCTTGAGCTTGTTGGAATTAGAGAGATTTAGTGATTCTTTACCCCGATTCTCTTGAGCTACAAGGAAATAGGAATTGCAAGGATTTCAATATTGATAATAGATTCATAGCAACTTATTAGCTATGAAAAACAATAACAAATAGGCTATGGTATCCCTAGAGAATTTCTAGGGTTCCTTGATTCTTAAACTTGGAATTAAACATGGTTTAGCCATGGAATCAGTATATCAATTAAGGGGAATTGCTTACCCTATCAATAGCTATAATATAGGATTAAGAAACTTAAGAAAAATCAAAGCTCAATCTATCCTCTAATGGAGGTGCTTGCTTGTTTAAAAGAAGAGGAAGAAGATGATAAAGGTGATAGGTAGAAACAATCCCCGGTAAACTTTTCCTCTTTCTATTTTAATGTTTAGCTTTCCCTTAGGTGAAGTAATCTCATCCCACATGACCACGTAGGTGGTGACTAACATTTAGGAGGGGCTAATGGCAAGGTTAGTCCCTTGACTCTTCATTCTTTATACTTTTGTCCCCTAACTTCCAATTTTCTCAATTTAGCCACTAGGATAAGTTTTAATGTTTACAATGGGATCCTTAATCGATATCAATAAATTCCATAATTGACCACTTGGTCAATGGTCAACACTATAATTTAACTTTCTGGTGTAAAATTTTTGATTGCCAGAATTGAATTTTAACTAGGCCCGATTTTGGAGTGTTACAACACTGTTGCTTGGTCCTCAACAAAAGCTGAGTATAGAAGCATGGCTGTCACCACAACAAAACTAGTTTGGTTGTGTGATTTGCTAGAAGAACTTGGTTTGGGAAAAAGATTAGGATCAGTCAAGCTCTTTAGTGACAACAAGACAACTTTGCAAATTACAACTAACCCTGTATTTCATGAAAGAACAAAACACATAAAAGTTTATTGTTATTTTGTTTGAGACAAAATTCAAGATAGACTAATCCAGACAGAGCATGTATCCAGTGCAGACCAGTTAGCATATATTTTGACCAAGACATTAGGGATACAACAACATAATCATTTGCTTGTCAAGTTGAGTGTTAAAAATCTTTTTCAACCTCCAACTTGAGGGGAGTGTTGAAGCAATAGTAGTTAGTAGTTAGTTATAATTGTAGTTATTTTGTTATCTTTTAGCTAGGTTGTTTAGAGATGCAAGCTACTATATAATGTAATTCGATTGTAAAGTTATTAATTTGATAATGAAATATAATCCACTTTTCTTTGTTTCATAAAAGTTTATAGAAGACGTGACCAGCAATCGGATAAGCTGTCTGAAATTTGATTAAAGAAGGTAGGTGGTTGGCTTGCTATAGAGGGAAATCCTAGGGTTTTCTAATTAATTGGTTCGCAATTCAAATGAATATGTTAATCCTAGGGTTCTTAATGGACTAGAATTAATTATTTTATTTTTGTCTTTTTTGATTCATGAGTTAAGCTTTTGGGGTGTTTTTTTATTTTAAGGATTTTATACATAACATATTAGAATTAATATATAAAATATGTGGAAGAAGATGATGATTTATAAGTTTTAGGGTAAACTATGTCAGATACCACCAAACTCTAGGCACTGACTCATTTTTGCCACCAACATTTCAATTGGTCTAATTTTACCAATAAACTTTATTTTTGGACTCATTTATGCCACCACACCGTTAACTACTTAATGGGACGATTACAAGGCGCATGGTGTGATGACTTTGATGCTAGATCAAAACGACCTCGTTTTGGTATTGATATTTTAATACTATGTAACATCCTGAAAACCGGTCTAATCGGGATTCAATTTCTGGTAATTAGAAAATTTGTCTACGAATGAGTAAGAAAGATATTAAAATGTGAATAAGGGATTTAAATTGATTAATTATTTGATCATTATTAAGTATTAGGACTAAATTGTAAAGATATTTAAGTTGTGGATAAAAGCAAGGATTAGATATAATTAGACCACCTAGTGATTTAATTGAAAAGAATGAAAGTATGACTAGTGACTAAATTGGAAAGATTCAAAGTTAAGGTGTTATAGTATAAAATTTAAGAATTTTAAGGACCTAGAGTGTAATTTGACCATGACCTTTCTTCATATGAAGGAAATGTTCTTGGAGGATTAAAGGTTAAGTTTACCCATTGTTATAACAATGCATAGGTGTCAAGTGGTGGAAATGGTTTGTAAAAAGATGAAAAAGGATAATGACGAGGCTTGACACATTTGGATGTGAAAGAGAATTAAAAAAGGAAGAAATGCATTTCACCAGGGGCAAAAACAAAGAAAAGAGCATTGCTATCTCATCTCCATCTTCTTCCTTAGTTTGATTAAGCAAGCACTTCCCCATGTGTAAGAACACACCTCCATTGGTGGAACTTTGAAAGCTTAATTTTTTCATAGAATTCTTATTCCTCTTCAGCTCTAATCTTATTGAAGGTAAGTCTTTAGTGTAAAAGCTCACATTTTTCTCTAAGAAATATGAAAATTCCTATATCAATTCCATTTAGTTAAGATATAGAAGATCATTGAAATCATGTCATTGTCTTGTAAATAAGGTAAAAGTGGAAAATTATCCATCTTTTCAAGAAAGCCCTAGTTAAGGAATAAAGGAATCCACATAGGTGACCATCCATAGCTTCGGAAAGTTTAGTGACTGTAGTTCATGGTTTAGATGGCTAGGTGTCATACTTGTTGTATTATCTTCTATAGTTTATTTTATGATTATTGTAGAGTTGTTCATTGGCTCATATAGAGCATTTGGTGGCAATACTCATGTCATTGGAAAGCATTAGTAAGTCCTTTTGTGTTGTCTTACATCATGTTGCATTAGCAAAGAGTATTGCATTGGTAAGTTCATTGCATCGACAAGTTCATAGCATTGACTAAATCATTGCATTGATGAAAATATGGTATTGATAAGATCACCGTATTGACGAAGATATTATATTGGCAAGGCTATTGTATCGGGGAAACTATTGTATCGACAAGGATTATTGGAGCTAAGGCTCAACTATTGAATAATAATATTTCCCTATTGATAAAACATAAGATATGTAAGTTTCCTTTCAATGGAAGGCCTTGGACACTTTGGCTTAGTATATGGTATATTGGGACTATGGTCCATGAGCTACGACTCAAGGGTAATGACCCTATATTATATTGGCGATGTTGGAGGTTAGGGGAAGATGATGTATGATGATGGAGGAAGTATTGACTTATTGTTATTACATTGAAACAAGCCATTGCTTTGTGCTTTGAGCTTGTTTAAAACGGACCAAGGCTACCTATGTCCAAATGTGTCCCAAGGAAAACAATGTTAAAAGACAAGTATAAACTATGGGTAAGACTATTGTATAAATTGACAAGAAAAAAACATGAAAACGGATTCACGACATTGAACATTGTTCATGTAACACCCCGGTTTTGGGTCTAGCAGTTTTAAGGGCTAGTTAGACGGTCCGGTGGACCGAGTTAGAGATTTGAGTCGGGTTCAGGAATAAATATTTTGAGTAAGATAAAAATATGGAAAAATGATTAAAAATCATATTTAAATATATGAAAAATATTGGCGAAATCAATTTTGGAAAATTGGATTTGGAAGGGTGACATTTTGGTTGGTGACTAAAATATAATTTTTGAAAACTATTTTTAAAAGGTGACTAAATTGTAAAGGATCAAATTCTTAGAATCTTTAGGGTCTATTTTACCAAATTGTGGCTGGCGGTTTCTCCCTTTAATTAATACCTTTAACATGTGTTTTAATTATTAATTAAAAGGCATTTTATAATGAAAATGTAGTTATTGACTTTAAAGAAATTTGACATAAACTTTTCTCTCCAGTTCTTTTCTGCCAAACACATTTGTTTTCATTAAAATTCAGAGGTGAGAGATCTATTTTCATGGATTCTTGATTTATAATTGATTCTTTATCTTTGATTTACAAAACCTCATTGAAATCTTGTGTTTTCAAGCTTTAATCAATCAATTGAGGGAGAAATCACACAATAGAGGTAAGGTTCATTCTTCTCCTCTATTGATGGTTCTTTATTGATATTCCCAAGTATTTAATCCTTAATTTACGATTTATAATCTGATTTTATGTTTTTATGATGATTATTTGATTTAATTGGGTTTAATTGATGAAATTGGGGTAGATTCATATTGAATCTGATTTCCAGTGTTGATGATTGATTTTAAACATGTATTGGATGTTTATAATGTTGATAAGTTGTTTTTAGGATTGGAATCCCGAATTTCCATGAATCTTTAATTATTTAGGTTGTTAGATTTAGGTTTTTGAGGTGTTGTGGAGGCTTTTTAGTTGCTGGAGATATAAGGATGATATAATCCTGTTTTTGAGTGTTAATTGATGTTTATGAAAGTGTTAGATTGATATATTGTGGCTGGGCTATGTTTGGAAAGAGACAGATGATGATTTTAGTTATTGTGGTTGGGTAAATGTGAAAGGATTGTTGATGTTTTGTGAGGAATGTTGCTGCAGTGGTTTGAATGCATTGAGATGCATTAATCCTCTGTTGTTATGTGTTTAAAATAGGGGAGGTTTATTCGAAAGCTATTGGTGAAGTTTTGGAAGCTACATATGCTTGAATATGCGTCGGCGAATTGAGTTTTCGCTTATCGGTGAGCAAGAACGTGGATTTCAGCTTTGAAATAATTTAAATGTGGTTTATGGGAGTTTAAAATGAGCTTAAAATGTTGGTTTAAACTCAGAAGTAAGTATAAAGTGGTTTTCTCTCTCGGTCCTGCTTTTACGAAATGGTTTTATGCACTTGTTTTGAAATACATGGTACCTACTGTTTAAACATGTTTTAAAATATGTGAGATATTGTTTTTAATCATGAATGGTTGGAGGATTCACATGGTAAGTGATCCTTGTAAGTATGTGAAATACTTGTGAAAAACATGGTTTGTTGCTTTAGGAAAATGGTTTGGTTTAATGCTTGTAAAAACAGTGAGGCATGTGGTTAATTGTGAACTATATTGGCAAGTGACGTGGCTTAAAAATGTTATTGGATATAGTTGGCCGGCCATAGGATTGATAGTGCACTATAAAGAGTCACCTTGGATGTCGAGAGGTTTTATACGGTGTACCAAATACTCCATCCAAGTACCCTAATGGCCAAGTGGTTATATGGTATCGTAAACTCCCGTTAGTGGATAAGCATCTAATCGAGGGTTGGGGTTGGTGTCCCCGTGGGTTGTAAGTGTACCCGGTTGTAATGTACCGTGATTGTGATTGTATCGCTATTCTGGTTAAGATGGCTTGAAGTGTTGTGAGGACACTTGTTGAACCCGTGTATCCGATGAACTATTTTGTTAATGGAACTTGGTTAATGATCACTTGTAAGCCAATATAATTGTTGATGTGCCATGTGCTGGTTTATGTTGTAAAATGTGATTTATACATGTTTACTCTTTAAGCTTTGCATATGGTTTGTTATGCATGGGAAGGCTTAAATTGAGGTGTAGCAATGGGATTTCCTGTTGGTTAATGACACATGTTGCATATGGTTTAATATGCTGATTTTTGAAAGTGTTAAGTGCATGGTTTTCAAGACATGGTGTTTTAAACGATGATTTAAGTGATGTTTAAAAGATGATTGAAATGAGATTTCAATGTGTTGTTGAGAATGATTTTAAATGCATTGATGGTGTGCTGTTTTTGAGTACTCCTCACTAAGCCTAGTGTGCTTACGCTCTCTTTGTCCATCAATGCAGAGAATTAAAGATTTGAAGGCAGCGAGGAAGCAAGGAATCGCCAAAGACTTGATACTAAGAGTATGTTTTGAACTAGACTATAAGTAATAAGGGCAATGAGGTTTCTGTTGTTGTTTTGGGAGATGTTTTGTTAAACTCCCTGGTTGAGCAATGTTGTTTGCTGCTCTTGGTTTGTAAATAGCCATTATGGATTGTTGGTTGCTTTGGTTTTGAGATTTGGGTATTGCTTGGCTTGATTTCTAGGAAGCATGCCTCTAGATTTACATTTGAAGTATAATGCCATGAAAGGTTGATGAATATGTGATGTTTTGTTGTGGTTTGTTTCTTGAATGTGTTGGATTCATGTTAGAAGCATGATATGGTGTTTTGGTATGTTTGAAAGCATGTTAAACCAACAAAAGAGGACATTTCAGGTTCAGGCGTATCGGTACGCGCATCCCTATTTCGGTACAGGCAAGCCATTTTAGGCTTAGCGTATTGGAACCCGGGCATGTGTTTCGATACGGGCTTAGGCCAAATGTGGCCAGTGTTTCGGTACACGGGCTGAGTGTACCAGTACTTGTAGCCCTTTATGAAAGGACCACCGGTACACCCTATGGCGCAGCGGAAAAAATTATTCCGGCGATCTCACCAGTGATCCATGTACGATTAATCGAAATTGGGAAGAAGGATGAAGAAAACTACCTTAGTTCATCTGGAAAGAGGTAGAAGAGAATGAAGATGCAATCACGATCACGCGTTTCGAATCCTTAGTCGCAACGAAAACGTCCCGACCTCTACTCAGTTCACCCAGTTGCAAGCAAATAACTTTCTTCTCTAAACTGTTTAGAGAATTTTGCGAAAAGAATAAGTGGCTTCTAGACCCTTATGTTCCTTTTATAATACAAATAACCCTAATTCAACTTGAATTAGAGTTGTTGACTATTTCCTAATTTCATGCATTAAAGAGTTATAATTACATTTAATTACTCTTCTTTAATGTTTATCCTTTAAACTTGGAATAATTTAAATTATATATATATCAAATATATATAAACTTTAAATTCGAATAATCAAAATCTATATATTTCAAAATACACATAAATTTTAATTATATCTTCATTTATGTACAACAACTTTGTACGTGTATTATTCATTTAACATTTGCTTGATCAAACCATAGGGTGTGACCCTGTATGTTCTTGTAACATTAGTAGTAAATATTACAAACAATGAGTGATGTCTAACATTAACTTTGTACGTCTAGCAATGGATCATTGTCACCTAAGTTACAAGAAGTCATGATTCGACATAACCTCTATTGATTAACTTTTTTTCTTGCATTACATCCTTTTGTCCTTTATATCTAGATTGGACACAATTTATGGAATAGTCACACTTGTATAGTTCATCTAATGTTTCTTGATATCTTGAGTAGACTATAACAAACGAATAATTTATGATATCTCATATCAGCTTATTCGAGCATGGCCATGCGTTTCTTGTCTCACTCGATCAAGTGGCCTGTGATATTACTCCTATTATGTAGGAGGGACAAATCCTATGTTGATCACCTAAATCTCACTACATAGATTGTGGCATGTCCAATATCAGTCTTTATGATGCAACCAATTACAACACACTTTTAACCGTATCAAAACATGAGACTATAGATGTCGAGATAATAATGATCTCAAGTCTGAGGATCATACAATTAGTCATCATTATGAACATGTTTGTGACTGTCACATAATAATCCAAGAAACGTGCTCATAATGGGTCATTCCAGTATGTTGTTCTCTAAAACATACTCATGTATTGATTTTGACATCTCCATGGCAATGACAACACTTTGCCATCAATCAACTACACAATAGCCTTTAATGTATTATCGTTGTCCAAGCCTACGATAATACTTGGCTATGAACCTTTTAAGAATAATCATATTTTTCTATGGACTTTATTATCATACAACTTATATATAAGAACACAGAAATATAACCGAAAATAATAAATGGCAATGCCTTAATAGAACTGGTAAAGTAAGTATGTGGCTTATGATTGGTCTTTGGGCATACTCTAAAATTCTCCCACTAGCACTAAGACCAATCACTCATATATCTAATACAGAGTGACTCAATGTGATGATCATGCTTTTGCTGTGTCAGAGGCTTGGTCAGTGGATCAACAATATTATTATCCGTGTGTACTCTGCATATTTCCACATCTCCTCGATCAATGATATCTCGAATGAGATGAAAACGCCTGAGAATATGTTTGGATCTTTGGTGAGATCTGGGTTCCTTTGCTTGTACAATAGCTCCATTATTGTCACAACGGAGTTCTACGACATCTGATATGCTGGGAACAACCCCTAGTTCAGAAATGAACTTCTTAATCCAAACAACTTCTTTTGCTGCTTCACTGGCTGCAATGTATTCAACCTCTATTGTAGAATCAGCTACTGTATCTTGCTTCGAATTTTTCCAACTCACAGCACCTCCATTAAGACAAAACGCAAAACCCAATTGCGATCGTGAATCATCCTTATCAGTTTGGAAGCTAGCATCAGTGTAACCTTTTACACTAAGCTCTTCCTCACCTCCATATATAAGGAATGTATCCTTAGTTCTTCTTAAGTACTTAAGGATGTTTTTAACTGCAACCCAATGACTTTCACCGGGACTTACTTGATACCGACTCGTCATGCTTAAAGCATACGATACATCTGGACGAGTACATATCATGGCATACATGATAGAACCAATAGCCGAAGCATATGGAATCTTATTCATCCGTTCTCTCTCTTGTAAGGTTGAAGGACACATTTCCTTCGAGAGTGACACGCCATGTCTCATAGGTAGAAATCTTTTCTTGGATTCATCCATGCTGAAGCTTTTTAGCACTTTGTCTAAATATGTACTATGGCTCAAACCTAGGAGTCGTCTTGATCTATCTCTATAGATTTTAACTCCTAAGATATATACTGCCTCACCCAAATCTTTCATAGAAAACAACTTCCTAACGAAGTCTTTACAGACTGTAAGATAGGTATGTCATTTCCTATGATTAGTATTTCATCTACATACAATATTAGGAATGAAACAATGCTCCCACTAGCCTTTTTATAAACACAAGGCTCATCTTCATTTTTGATAAAACCAAACTCTTTGATAGCATCGTTAAAACGAAGATTCCAGCTTCGAGAAGCTTGCTTTAATCCATAAATGGATCTTTGTAGCTTGCAAATCTTTCCAACATCTTTTGGATTGACAAAACCTTCTGGTTGTGTCATATACACATCCTCTTCAAGTTTCCCATTATGGAAAGCGGTTTTGACATCCATCTGCCAGATTTCATAATCATAGAATGTAGCTATCGCAAGCAAGATCCGGGCAACTAGCTCGGCATCTCCTTCATGCATTGCCCTGGCAACTAGCTCTAGCCTTGCTTTGGCAAGTGATCATGCACATACACACAAAACACACCAAAGCAACATCTTTTCCCACAAAAACAACCAAGTTATGCAATCAAGCTCAACGATGGAAGGAAACATGGATTAATGCATGAATGACTAATTATGTAACTAATATGAGCCTAAGTCTAACAATAATATGAGTAAAAGGGTAAGAAAAATAGTACTTTTGAACACTTATCACACCCCAAACTCGAACTATTGTTTGTCCTCAAGCAATGCAAACTAATAATTACCTGCCAAGACTTCAATTTTCACAAACTTAGCTTTGAACTTGATTTCAATTCTCAGAATCGGGGCACAAAGTATGATTGGCTTTTCATTTTTCGAAAAACTTAGGAGTAACTCAGAATCAAACTATAATGCTTGTGAGTGTGTGCAGAGTTGTGTGCAAGTTGTTTTGTCGGATTCTATGCAAACAAGGGGTTTTCAAATTACTTCATTGGGTTCTTTTAACATGTCTTAACTAGAGCCAGTTTTGGGCACCTCTAGTGTTTTGTTTTTAGTTTTCATAAGTTAATTAATTTATTCGACTAGAGCAGGTTTCGGGCACCTCTAGCGATCAATTTTTAGCACATACTAGAGCCAGTTTCGGGCACCTCTAGCGATCCATTTTTTTAGCACATGCTAGAGCCAATTTCGGGCACCTCTAGCATTCATCCAATTTTTATTCTAATCCCCAATTTTTTTTAATTATCAACCTAAGTTCACTAGAATTCCTTAAATCATTCAAACCACAACAGTGTTTCTTCAAATTTAACATCATAGTAAAATTCTAAGTTTTTCCATGGTTATCCTAGAATAAAAATTCTATCAATTAAGTGCATTGGCAAAGTCATCATCAGATATTCATCAAATCTAGGCAATTCTTGTTCCAACTAAAGGCATGGCAAGCAATTTATGTATCCTAAATGCAATACTTAAGATGAATGCAACTAAACATGGTAACTACTAATAACAATCCCCCCCAAAATCGAGCAAGGCATTGTCCTCAATGCATGCATTAAAGAAAAATAAAAATAATGAAAAATAAAATGCAAACGAGGACTTACTCCGAGAGTTCGTCGTCATGGATGATTAGTTTCCTTTTGGTCCGTGTCTTGATTCTCTTGCTTGAACGCGATGGTTGTTTCCTTGTTGCCGATGGTGGAATCGATCCTCGTACAGGGTTGTCTTTATCGTCCTCTTCATCAATGTCATTGGCTTTTCGCTTGGAGGATTCAATTGGTGCGGTCTTTGTTGGTGCAATGGAGGACTCGTCCGAATCTAAAAAATTAGACAATGATTCTGTACGAGTTGATTCGGGCATAGGTGCTTTACCTTTGGCTTTTGCAGTGGTTGCCAGGATGTCTTTAGCTTAGGTTGCCGTGGCATCTTCAGGGTTGGTTGCCGTGGCATCATTTGTTGCGGTTGTCGTGGCGACTGCTTCATTGGTTGCCGGGGCAAGGATCTCGGTAGGAAAGATTGGGAACGACACGCAGCTGTCCGGGTACTTTTCTAGGATGACTTGGGTGATGGCATTGTTGTGCTCCTTCATGTACCGCATGAACATTAGTTACCGGTCTTCAATTTGCCTTAGGTGGCTCGCCAATGGTTGCAAGAGTGCTTCAAAGTTTCCCGGGGTTGATGGCTGAGTTGCCCGGGCGTTAGGTGCTTGGGCATTAGGGTTTGTCGGGGCGGCAGGAGTTGCTGCGGCAATTGGAGGCCTTGAGGATTTTTCCGATGCCTCTCCCATTAGCTTTCAGATTTGTGCTTGATTCCAATCGGACTTTGGTAGGGCCTTTTCATCGGTGGACTCACTTGGGACATGCATCTCCTTGCAAAGATTAGAAATTAAGCAAGGGAAGAAAAGAGAACCCTTATCTTTTGAGCTATATACAAAAATCTCATCACAAATAATTTTTCCAATGTTAATGATGCGATTATGCAAAATAGAATGTATGAGCAAAATACGTGGTATATCAACAGTAGTATTGTGTGTGGTGGGCATTAAAGAAGTTTTAACAAACTTATTCCATAGTTTTACCTCGGGTTTAAGCCGAAGGCAATTTATCGTGCCCTTGTATTTACCGTCGTTCCAATGAGTTCCCGGTTGAGTGAGTTCTTGAAGCACCTTGTCGAGTTGCTTGGGCGTGATTTGATCAACAAAGGCTTGATGCTCGTCCTTCTCAATGTAAAGCCCGCAAAAGGTGTTGATGTTTTCGAGGCTTATGAGTATCGCCTTGTCACGAACAAAAACATAAGGATTATCCGGGTTAGGTGAGTAAGCATAGAATTCTCTTACCCATGAGATGTTACCCGGTTCCGATTGATGGCAAAAGATTTGCCACTTTTGATGTGCAATCCTTTCGAAGATGAATGGTTCAAGGCCGAAATCTTGATGAGAGTTGGAGTATTCAAAGCTTTGTTCTTCGTAAATCTTTCAGCTTTCAAACTTGGAGTGAAATCTTTCTTGAACCACCGATGTAGCAAACTTCTTGTATCTTGGTTCTTTGGAGGAACTTGGATGAACCAAAAATTTAATTTTGGATGCCATGGATGATCTTGGTTGTGATTTTTGTAAAAACAAAGAAAAGAAAATAAAAGAAACTAAAGAGTTGCAAGATGAAAAGTAGGAATAGGTTTCTTGGAAGTTAATGGTGATGGGTTATATAGAAAAGATAGGTAGTAAATATGGTGGGTGGGATTAATTTTGGATAAAGAATAAAGAGGGTTTCGGTTTAGGGGAAGGGTGATGGCAAGGGGGTTTAATTAGGGTAAGTTGGAGGCTTTATATAAGCCTTAGATTCAGCCCATTAATTTCCTTGTTGAAGATGTTTTCCTTCTTGGATCAAAATTCCTCTTTATCTTGAACTCTTTTCCTATAATTCAAAGACAAATCAAATAAGGATTAAAATTAAAGATAAACTAATAAAAGAAAATAAATAAAGATGTGTAAAGGGATTCTTAAACTTAAAAAAATAAAAAAGAAAATCTATCATAAAAAATATAATAATAAAAAAAATAAAAAAAAAGTTAGTTAAAAAAATAATAATAAAATAATAAAAATAATCAAAAATAAAAATAAAAAATAAAAATAAAATATCGAAAGGAGAGCATGCTCATGCATCTCCTAAGTTGACCACTTCTTTGTTACGTTCCACATGGGCACCATTGTAGTGCTTTAATCTTTGTCCATTAACTTTGAATTCATGTTTGTCAGTGATGGACTTGATTATCACGGCACCATGGGAGAATGGTTTGACAACTTTGAATGGTCCCGACCATCTTGATTTCAGCTTTCCCAGGAAAAGTTTTAGCCGAGAATTGAATAAGAGAACTAGTTGCCCTAGCGTGAACTGCCGCAACAATAGTTTCTTGTCATGCCATTGCTTTATTTTCTCCTTGTAGATTCGTGCATTGTTATAGGCGAGTGCACAGAATTCTTCTATCTCGTTGAGGTCAAACAAACGCTTTTGTCTGGCACTTTCCCAATCCATATTCACGGTCTTAATTGCCCAATATGCCTTGTGTTCAATTTCCACCGGTAGATGGCATGTTTTGCCATAGACAAGTCAGAAGGGGGACATACCTAAGGGTGTTTTGAATGCAGTGCAATATGCCCAAAATGCGTCATCTAGTCTTAATGACCAATCCTTCCTAGAGGTATTTACAACTTTCTCGAGTATACCCTTCAATTCCCGGTTGGAAATTTCTGCTTGCCCGTTGGTTTGTGGGTGATATGCCGTGGCAATCTTGTGTGATATGCCGAAGCGTTGCAAAATCTTGGCAATAAGTCTGTTGTCAAAATGCTTGCCTTCGTCACTGCTCTCGGCATCCCAAACCATGTAAATATGTTTTTCTGCAAGAATCGTTGCACGGTCTTGGAATCGTTGTTGGGAACTGCAGCTGCCTCAACCCATTTAGACACGTAGTCGACGACAAGTAGAATGTAGAGGTTGCCGAATGAAGATGGGAAAGGTCCTATAAAATCGATCCCCCATACATCGAACAATTCCACCTCGATGATGTTTTGGAGCGGCATCTCATGTCGTCTAGAGATATTGCCCGTCCTCTGGCAACGATCACATTGCTTGTAAAAGTCTTGGGCATCTTTGTACAATGTTGGCCAATACAAACCAGATTGTAACACTTTTGCCGCGGTACGAGTTCCTCCAAAATGTCCTCCATAGGGTGAAGAATGGCATTGCCGGAGTACATTCTGCTACTCTTCTTCAGGGACACATCGGCGTATAACCTGATCTGCACATTGTTTAAACAAAAGAGGGTCGTCCCAAAAGTAATGCTTAGCATCATGGCAGAACCGCTTCTTCCCTTGGTGAGTAAGGCCATAAGGTAAAATACCACAAACAAGGAAATTAACTAAATCCGCATACCAGGGTATTGCCGAGGCATGTGCTACCGTGGTGACTGCTCCCAAAATTGCCGAGGCATATGCGTCTAGGGTTGCCGAGGCGTCGAGGGTTACCGAGGCATGCGCGCCCATGGTTGCCAAGGCGTCGAGGGTTGCTGAGGCGTGCGCGTCAAGGGCTGCTGCGGTGTCGAGAGTTGCCGAGGCGTGCGCGTCCATGGTTGCTGAGGCGTCGAGGGTTATCGAGGCATGCGCGTCCATGGATGCCGAGGCATGCGCGTCAAGGGCTGCTGCAGCGTCTAGGGTTACCAAGGCGTGCGCGTCAAGGGTTGCTGCGACGTCGAGAGTTGCCGAGGCGTTCGCATCCATGGTTTCTAAGGCAACTAAAAGTTGCTCATCCGGGAATGCATCGCATATCTCTAGATCCTCGTCCTCCTCCCTATTGCGTTCTAAACGTGATAAGTGATCAGCCACTTGATTTTCTGTTCCTTTCCTGTCCTTAATTTCAATATCAAATTCTTGTAAAAGTAATATTCAACGAATCAAACGAGGTTTGGCATCCTTTTTAGCAAATAGATATTTGATTGCCAAATGGTCCATATGAACAATTACCTTTGTACCAATCAAATAGGATCAGAACTTGTCAAATGCGAAAACTAGAGCTAGTAACTCTTTCTCCGTTGTTGTGTAATTCATTTGAGCACTATTAAGAGTTTTACTAGCGTAGTATATCACATGAAAGGTCTTACCTGTGCGTTGGCCTAGGACTGCTCCTACCGCAAAATCACTTGCATCACACATGAGCTCAAAAGGTAGCGTCCAATATGGTGGAACGACAATGGGTGCTGAGGCAAGATTTTCCTTTAGGGTTTCGAATGCTTGGGCGCAGGAATCATCAAAATCGAAGACTTTATCATGTTCAAGCAAATTGCACAAGGGTTTAGTGATTTTAGAAAAATTATGAGTGAACCTCCTATAAAAACCTGCATGTCCAAGAAAGCTTCAAATTCCTTTAACCGAACTTGGTGGGGGTAATCTCTTGATCACATCCACCTTGGTTTTGTCTACTTCAATTCCCTTGGATGAAATCTTGTGGCCAAGCACTATTCCTTCATCTACCATAAAATGACACTTCTCCCAATTGAGGACTAAATCAGTTTCTTCACATCTTGCCAACACCTTCTCTAAATTGTCGAGGCAGCTGTCGAAGTCATTACCAAAAACAAAAAAAATCATCCATGAAGATATCAAGGAAGTCTTCTACCATGTCTGAAAAGAGTGCCATCATGCATCTTTGGAAGGTTGACGGGGCATTACACAATCCGAACGGCATCCTTCCAAAAACATAAGTACCGTTTGGGCATGTGAAGGTTGTCTTTTCTTGATCTTCTGGTGCTATGGCAATTTGATTGTAACCTGAATAACCATCAAGAAAACAATAAAAGGGTTTACCTGCAGGACGGTCAAGCATTTGATCAATAAAGGGTAATGGGAAGTGATCTTTCCTAGTGGCTTTGTTTAGCTTTCGATAATCCATACAAACCCTCCAACCGGTCACAGTCCTGGTTGGAATGAGTTCATTGTTTTCATTACTTACCACCGTTATACCTCCCTTTTTCGGTACACATTGTACCAGACTTACCCATGTACTATCAGAGATAGGGTATAAAATGCCGGCGTCAAGCCACTTGATGAGTTCTTTCATTACAACCCCTTTCATGGCATGATTCAGTCTCCTCTGGGCCTCAATTGAAGGTTTGTGATCATCTTCTAACAAAATCTTGTGTATGCACACTGCCGGGCTAATTCCCTTCAAGTCGGTAATTGTCCACCCTATTGCCTTCTTGTGTAGCATCAACATTTTGATCAGCATCTTTTCCTGCTCAGGCTGTAACTTAGAAGAAATAATTACAGGCAATGTATTATCGGTTCCTAAGTATGCATATTTTAGTTGCTCTGGCAACTGTTTTAACTCAAGAATCTGTGGTTGTTCAATAGAGGGCTTTTCGAGCTTACCTTCCTTACTTGAGTAATCCAGTGGTTCAAAGTATGTACCTGGTCGATTGACTAGCCAATTTGCCTCTTCTTGTTGTTCCTCATTGACCGGTTCTTCATACTCCTCAAGTTCCTCTTGATCGGTAATGTAGTTGCCGAGGCAACTAAATTCCTTGTCGAAGTTAAACTCTGCCGTGGCATGAAGAAGTTGGCATTCTTCTGGATCATCGGCATGCCTTAGTGTTTGGAACACATTTAGTTTAACTTACTGGTCATTCACCCTCATTGTGAGTTCTCCCTTTTCAGCATCGATCAAGGTTCTCCCTGTTGCTAGGAATGGTCTCCCGAGAATGATAGGTGCATGCTCATCTGCTTCATAATCCAAAACAATAAAGTCAGCGGAAAAAATAAATTTATCAACTTTTACCAGCATGTCTTCAATTTTTCCCTCTGGATGCACATAGGATATGTCGGCTAGCTGTAGCATAACTGTTGTAGGTCTTGCCTTCCCGATTCCTAGTTTCTGGAAAACCGATTTAGGCATCAAGTTTATGCTAGCCCCAAGGTTGCATAATGCTTTCCCAAAATAGTGGTTTCCAATGGAACAAGGTATTGTGAAATTTCCGGGATCCTTCAACTTAGGTGGCATACGGTTGTGCAACATGGCCATGCATCCCTCTATTGCGGCAACTGTTTTAAACTCTCTTAGCCTTGTTCTCTTGGACACAATGTCTTTAAGAAACTTGGCATAGTTCAGCATTTGTTCAATTGCTTCCACCAATGGCAAGTTGATGTGGACTTGCTTTAGGATATCAAGAAACTTCTTGAATTGATATTCTTTCTTTTGTCGCTTCAACCTTTGTGGGAATGGTGGTGGAAGTCAGATATCTTCGATCCTTTCATTGGTTTGGAACCTGGTTGACGGCATTGCCGGGACAATTGGAGTTGCCGATGCATTATCAACTGGGGTTGCCGAGGCATGCTTATCGCAAGTTGCCGAGGCATCCTTATCGTCGGTTGCCGAGGCATGCTTATTGTCGGTTGCCGCAGCAATTCCTGGTTCAGCATCTGAGGCTTTGCCGCTAGGTTCGTCTTGATCTTTTTGTGGAGTTTTGTTTGATGAGCGGGCTTGAGCCTCTTTAAGTTGTTGGCCACTTCTAGTGGTGATCGCCTTACATTGCTCATGGCCAGTTCCTCTTGCGACTTCAGTATCACTAGGTAAACCTCCTTGCGGTCTAGTATTCAGGTTTTGAGCAAATTGTCCGACTTGATTTTCCAATGATTTGATTGTCGCCTCTTGGTTTTGCAATCTCATCTCGGTCCTGTTAATAAAAGCATCAGTTCTTTTTATGAAGTTACTATTCTCAGCCATATAAGATTCATTTTTCATCATAAAAGCATTTAGAGAATTTTCCAAAGAACTAGATGTTGTCAGTTGTTGCTGCGGCAACTGTTGCCGTGGCATATTTTGCTGGAATCCCGATGCTTGTGCATTCTGATTATTCTGGTTTAGAGCATTGTTGGGATTGCTCCATGAAAATTTTGGGTGCTTCTTCCAAGCTGGATTGTATGTATTGGACATCACATTGTTGTTCCGGTTGTAATTCCCCATATAGAAGCTGGATTCCGAATTCTGCATACATTCAGAAGAATCATGGTTATCACCACATAACTCACAAAAAGAATCCATTACCTTGACCTCATGTGTGTTGTTTGGTTTCTGCATATTCTGGACCATCTTGGTTAAAGTGGCCAATTGTACCGAAATTGAGTCTGATGATCCTAGTTCATGTATTGTGGCTTGGCGTCTAAGTCCTCTTCTAGTAGAGGGGAATTGATAATCATTCTTGGCAAGCCTGTTTAGAATTTGCATTGCTTCCTTTGGCGACTTATCTAGGAGTATGCCGTTTGCCGAGGCGTCTAGCATCATCCTTGTTGGTGTATTCACGACGTTGTAAAACATTGTTACTTGTGTCCACACCGGGAATCTGTGTAGGGGGAATTTGTGTAGAAGTTCTCTATATCGCTCCCAAGCCTCGTACATGGATTCATCATCTGCCTGCCGAAAAGAAGTAATGTCGTTACGAAGCTTATCAGTTAAATTTGTAGGATTAAACCGAGCAAGGAAATCACGATAAAGATCGGTCCATGATCCTATTAATCCGGCACGAATGCTATTTAACCATGCTTTCGCCATATCCCTCAGTGAATAGGGGAATAATCTTAATCGTAAAACATCGGGGGTGACTCCGTGTATTTTGAATGAGTTGCAAATCTCGAGGAAAGATTTAAGATATTGTCGTGCATCTTCAGTTGCTGAGCCACCAAATTGACCAATTGTGTTGATCATATTAAACATCACCGGTTTCAACTCAAAGTGGCCGGCTTCAATTTTAGGTGCGACAATTCCTGGATTAAGTCCATCAAGATCTTCTTCAAGATAGTCTCGAATAGTTCTGTTTCGTGCAAGAATCACTCCTCCTCCTGCTGGAACATCTTGATTCATATTGCCGTCTTAATTAGCCATTGCTACTCTTAACCTTCGTCTAAGTCTTTGTAAGGTTCGTTCGATTTCTGGATCAAAGGGATATTCTGGTGTAATTGGTCTCGCCCTGGTCATATACCAATTCAAAACCAAAGTTTGTTAGTCCTTTGAATCTTAAACAAGAAAAATAAAAAGAAAGTGCAAGAAAATAAAAACAAAGTCGCTATTGCCAATCCCCGGCAACGGCGTCAAAAACTTGTTGCGCGTAATAAGTGCTACGCAATTGTGCAAGTATACACATCGCAAGTTATAGTATAAAAGATATCGTCTCCACAGGGATTGGTGCCACTTCAAGAATATAGTCTCTTGCACTGTAAAAAGTAAAAGAAAACACAAGTAGAAGATTATAGGAGTTTTAACTAATAACTAATCTAGAAAGCAAATAAGTAAAAGGCGATGTAATTAAATGAGAGAGATAGGCCAGGTTATCGTGAGTTGAGGTGTGATAGCCGATTGGATCGTCTTGGTAAAAGAGTGCACGGGCAACTTGCACAATGAGGTTGCATTGGCAACTAATCGATGGTTGCCTGGGCGACTAGTTGGGCAACTACTTGGCCGTCTGGGCAGCAACCTTCAAGGTTCGGCAGAGCGTTCTTCAATGGTTTCTTCTTATCCCTAAGTCGAAACTCTAGCTACTTGTGCATGCCTTGATAATACATCCCTGCGTGAATCAAGGGTGAACAACAACCAATCTTGCGCCCCTCTTAGCCGTTGAAATCCTTAACTTATTCCTAAGCCGGATTAATCTTCACCATCAATAGATTGAATAAAGATCATATTCATTCGTTTCTTGAATCTAACTCTCCCGATATTAGATAAATAGATGAAGTTACGAGATCCTCTCCCAATTCACTCGCAACCAAGAATAAGAACCAAGAATGAATAAACCTTGAATAGAAAAGTGCAAACTCTTATTACCTAAACAAAATCCAATAGTTTCTCACAACCACAAGGCACAATAACCTTAGCCAAATAAATTTAGTTCATGGCTAGGTTCCAAAGAAACACAAGATGAAGAATCCCTAGCATGAACCTAATTGAACAAGAAAGAAAAGGATGAAGGATGGATGAAGCTTGTCGAAATCTCCTTGCCCTTGATGCTTGTCAAAAATTCTCTCATCTCTCTCTTTGGAGTTGACGGCATGGCCTCTTATTTATAGGGCTAGGTCAAAGTCCTTCTTTGAGGAGGAAGTTAAGTTGGAATTAAATTATCTTCAAAAGAATATAATTCTTTATTATAATTATATTCCTTCTAGAACTTCTCCTATCTTCTTGGAATTTAATTCTTCTTTAATCTTTTCATGGAAATCAAACTCCTTTTGGATTTAGCTTTGCTCCACGTCATCTTGGGCTTGTCTAGTCATCAATTTCGACTACCATATCACCTTATTCTTTGTCGACAATTGCCCTGGCAACTGGCTCGGCGTCTCCTTCATGCATTACCCTGGCAACTAGCTCGACATCTCCTTCATGCATTGCCCTGGCAACTAGCTCTAGCCTTGCTTTGGCAAGTGATCCTGCACATACACACAAAACACACCAAAGCAGCATATTTTCCCACAAAAACAACCAAGTGATGCAATCAAGCTCAACGATGGAAGGAAACATGGATTAATGCATGAATGACTAATTATGTAACTAATATGAGTAAAAAAGGTAAGAAAAATAGTACTTTTGAACACTTCTCATTTGTACATTACCATCTATGTCACTTTTTTTCTTAAAAAACTATTTGCACCCAATAGGTTTAACCCCTTCAGGTGGTTCAACCAAAGTCCATAATTGGTTTTCTGACATGGAATCCATCTCATACCTCATGGCTTCAAGGCCTTTCTTAGAGTCTGGGCTCGACACTGCTTCTTGATAAGTCTTAGGCTTATCTTGATCCATAAGAAGAACATCACCATGAGTGGTAACGAGAAATCCATATCTCTCAAGTAAGTGGCGTTCTCTTAAAGATCTTCGCAGTGGTTGTGTTTCTAAATTGGTTGATTGTTCCTCAACAACTTATGAAACTCGATTTTGTTCAATCTCTTATTCATTTATCTCTTGGTCTCTAACTTCTTCGAGTTTTACATTTCTACCATTCCCTTTCTTGGAGAGAAAATTCTCTTTCGAGAAAAACTCCCGTTCAAGCAACAAACACTTTGTTCCCGATAAGATTAAAGAAATAATACCCTTTAGTTTCTTTAGGATATCCTACAAAGATGCATTTTTGAGATTTGGGTTCGAGCTTTGTAGACATCTGATGTTTGACATAAGCTTCGCAGCCCCAAATCTTCATAAAAGACGTACTAGGATGTTTCCCAGTCCATATCTCATATGGTGTCTTTTGAACCAATTTAGATGGAACACAGTTTAGTGTGAAAGTAACTGTCTCAAGTGCATGTCCCCAAAAAGAAGTCGGAAGATCGCTAAGACTCATCATCGATCGAACCATGTCTAACAAAGTTTGATTCCTCATTTCAGAAACTCTATTCCACTATGTTGTACCAGGTGGTGTAAGTTGTGAGACAATCCCACATTGTTTCATGAGTTCTTCAAACTCTAAGCTCAAATATTCTCCACCTCGATCTGATCGAAGTACTTTAATAGTTTTTCCTAATTGGTTTTGTACTTCATTCTTGAACTCTTTGAACTTTTCAAGGGCTTCAGATTTATGGTGCATGAGGTAAACATACCCATACCGACTGAAATCATTAGTGAAAGTAATGAAGTATTGGAAACCCCCTCTGGCTCGTGTATTCATTGGCCCACATACATCACTATGTATTAATCCCAATAAACCACTTGCTCGCTCACCTTTACTATTAAAGGGAGCCTTATTCATTTTTCCAATAAGCAAGATTCATATACATCAAATTGTTTGAAAACAAATGAATCTAAAGTTCCATCTTTATGGAGCTTTGATATACGTTTCGCACTTATATGGCCTAAACGACAGTGCCACAGATAAGTTTGAGTTGATTCGTTTGTTTTTGATCTTTTATTATTTATGTTATAAATTGAATTATCTTGATCTAAAATGTAAAAGGCCAATAACCAGTTGTGTCGCTCCATAAAAACATTACTGAGATAAAATGAACAACAATTATCCTTAATAATTATCTCAAAGCCTATCTTGTCCAAACAAGAAATAGAAATAATGTTCTTAGTTAAACTGGGCACAAAATAACAATCCTCTAAACATAAGTCAAGTCCACTAGGTAAAGATAAAACATATGTCCCTATAGCTAATGCAACAACTCTTGCTCCATTTCCAACTCGTAGGTCCACATCTCCTTTAGCCAGTTTCCTTCTCTTTTGTAGTCCCTGTATAAAAGTACAAATGTGAGAACCACAACCGGTATCTAATACCCAAGAAGTAGATGTTGTTAAGTTAATATCAATAACATAAATACCTGAAACAGACGTTCCATTTTCTTTTCCTTTCTTGACCTCTTCAAGATAAACAGGGCAGTTCCTTTTCCAGTGTCCGATTTTGTTGCAGTGGAAACATTTTCCTTCCTTGCTTACTCCTCACTTTGGGTTTCAATGCATCATTTCCTTTGGGCTTGGCCTTGCCATTGCCTTTAGGCTTTGCCACCCCTTTGTTCTTGCCCTTTCCCTTTTCCTTGCGGACCATCAAAATGGGCTTAGGTCCAACCTTTTTCATGTTACCTTCAGCAGTTCGTAACATGCCGAGTAACTGTGGAAAAGTCTTGTTAATCTCATTCATGTTGAAATTATGGACAAATTAACTAAAGCTATTTGGCAACGATTGCAAAATAACATCAGTAGCTAACTTATCTTTGAGAGGGAATCCCAATTTCTCCAGTGTTTGGATATAGCCCATCATCTTGATGACATGGGTTCCTACGGAGGATCCCTCAGCCATTTTGCATTGAAACAGAGCTTTTGAGGTCTCATACCTCTCTTGGCGTGCTTGCCCCTCATACAATTCCTTGAGGTTTTGAATCATATCATACACTACCATGTCCTCATGTTGCTTCTGAAGCTTAGGGGTCATGGTAGCAAGCATTAGACATCCTGTGTCTACCATATCATCCATGTATTTCTTATACTTGTCTTTGTCAGCTCTAGAGGCAGTAGCTGTCGGTTCATTAGGAATGAGTTCTTTGATGACTTGTGATTTATGCTCTTGTTTGAGAATAATTCTCAAATTACAAAACCAGTCAAGGAAGTTCAAGCCATTCAATTTGTCATTCTCAAGGACCGATCGCAATGATAAAGCGTTTTTTTCCATTTAATCTACAATGATAGAAATATATATTGTGAGTAAATCCTTACCAAGTTTAAAATCTTTAATAGTCTTTATTAAAGAAGCTCCCACTATTTTATTCAAAATTAAAAAAGCCCTCATATTTTAATTTCGAAAAATATCTTAAAGTTTTTCTAGTGAGTGAGGATCCATATTTCACCTTCTCCTAAGTCAGATTTGGCTTTAACTCTTAAGAGAATGGTTATTTAGGTAAGCAACTTCTTGGTAATTACATCTCATGTAATTCCTTAGTTTGGTGACCAACTTCTTGTTCCAATCATCTAATGATTAACCAAATAACTAACCTCTAGGTTTCTAATCCTATTAGAGTAACCTAGCTAAGTTATCAACCAATATTTCAACCGACGAATAACTTATTTATTCTTTGCGTTTAACCGGGATAGATCTATGTGCCTTTGCTTTGGCAAAACCCACATAATATCAATCGAGGCTTTAACGAGGGTAAATATTGGGAGGTTATATTAACTTAGATTTTGTTGAGGGGTTTTAATAATAATCCCACCATTTAATCTTTTACTTGATCTTATCAATTAATTAGCATGTTAACATACCATCCATAGCATCACATACATGAAAAATATAAAGCAGTAAATAAATCAATGGTTATGGCCCTTTAAACTATGGTGGCCCATCCCAAGCCAACGGGAGAACCAAAAGGAGTCCTAAGGTAATAATCGCTTCACAAGCTTCATGCGGCCTATCCTTCTAATCCTTTCACATCTTCGTAAATTGCAATTTGAGAAACTCATTTTACATACGAGGGAGTAAGACAAGAAGATAATTTACAATAGAAATATAGAGAGGCACAACACGCAGGCCGTATTTAAAGTTACAACCTTTTGTAAATAAAACTAAATGGGCTTTAGGGCTATAACCATGCATTGTAAAAACACCGTGCATATCAATCATAACATACACATGTTTTATCTTGTTTATTAAAATTACCTATGTGAACCTGCGAACTTTGTTACCTACAAAGGGGTCAAGGGGCGGAGCCCCTTGCGAGGGTCCGACTGCCCCGATGCGACCGGCAGGGGTGCCGCTGCCTGGTCAACGGCTGAGAATTTTTAAAAAATCGCTCTCATCGTTACTGTGGAAAAACCTCACGATTTGATAACTTTTATCAACAGAATCGTGTTTTTGGGATTTTCAATCCCGGAGGTTTTTCTGTCTTAGAACAACCATTGTTCCTCTGCCGATCATGATCAACGATCATCACCACACAATCAACATATTAACAATTAACGTGTGATTTATCAAATCCTAAATAGTAACCACTGTGATGATTAACGCTTAACCATCAATTTGCAGGAACCACATTAAACATGATTAACATATTAATCGTGATTAAACAGATTTATTTGCACAAACATCATATATTTGTTAAAAAAATTGACAGATATATATGCATCTTATATAATTGCATCACACAAGTATTTAACCTTATTTCGTATCGTACAAGTGCCTCTGATACCACTGAAAGGACCGCCGGTATACCCTATGGCATAGCGGAAAAAATTATTCTAGCGATCTCACCAGTGATCCATGTACGATTAATCGAAATCGGGAAGAAGGATGCAGAAAACTACCTTAGTTCGTCTGGAAAGAGGTAAAAGAGAACAGAGATGCAATCACGATCATACATTTCGAATCCTTAGTCGCAACAAAAATGTCCTGACCTCTACTCAGTTCACCCGGTTACAAGCAAATAATTTTCTTCTCTAAACTGTTTAGAGAATTTCGTAAAAAACATAAGTGGCTGCTAGACCCTTATGTTCCTTTTATAATACAAATAACCCTAATTCAACTTGAATTAGAGTTGTTGACTATTTCTGAATTTCATGCATTAAAGAGTTATAATTACATTTAATTACTCTCCTTTAATGTTTATCCTTTAAATTCGGAATAATTTAAATTCTATATATATCAAATATATATAAACTTTAAATTCAAATAAGCAAAATCTATATATTTCAAAATATACATAAAATTTTAATTATATCTTCATTTATGTACAACAACTTTGTACGTGTATTATTCGTTTAACATTTGCTTGATCAAACCATAGGGTGTGACCCTGTAGGTTCTTGTAACATTAGTAGTAAATATTAGAACAATTCTAATATTAAAAACAATTAGTGACATCTAGCAATGTATCATTGTCACCTAAGTTACAAGAAGTCATGATTCGATATAACCTCTATGTGATTAACTCTCTTTCTTGCATTAGATCCTTTTGTCCCTTATATCTAGATTGGACACAAGTCATGGAATAGTCACACTTGTATAGTCTATCTAATGTTTCTTGATATCTTGCGTAGACTATAACAAACGAATAATTTATGATACCTCATATCAGCTTATTCGAGCATGGCCATGTGTTTCTAGTCTCACTCGATCAAGTGGCCCGTGATATTACTCCTATTATGTATGAGGGACAAATCCTATGTTGATCACCTAAATCTCACTACATAGATTGTGGCATGTTCAATATCAGTCTTTATGATGCAACCAGTTACGACACACTTTTAACTGTATCAAAATATGAGACTATAGATGTCGAGATAATAATGATCTCAAGTCTGAGGATCATACAATTAGTCATCACTATGAACATGTTCGCGACTGTCACATAATAATTCAAGAAACGTGCTCATAGCGGGTCATTCCAGTTCTCTAAAACATACTCATGTATTGGTTTTGACATCTCTATGGCAATGAAATCACTTTGCCATCAATCAACTACACCATAGCCTTTAATGTATTATCGTTTTCCAAGCCTACGATAATACTTGGCTATAGACCTTTTAAGAATAATCATATTATTCTATGGACTTTATTATCATACATCTTATATATAAGAACGCAGAAATATAACCGAAAATAATAAATGGCAATGCCTTAATAGAACTGGTAAAGTAAGTATGTGGATACAATCATCTCATGATTGGTCTTTGGGCATACTCTAACAATTTTCGGGCAATATCGTACCGATATACGTGTAAGTGTACCGATACGGCCAGTTGTTAAGGTGATAAGTGTTCAAAAGTACTATTTTTCTTACCCTTTTTACTCATATTATTGTTAGACTTAGGCTCATATTAGTTGCATAGTTAACCATTCATGCATTAATCCATGTTTCCTTCCATCATTGAGCTTGATTACATAACTTGGTAGTTTTTGTGGAAAAGATGCTGCTTTGGTGTGCTTTGTGTGTGTATGTGCAGGATCACTTTCCAAAGCAATGCCGAGCTAGTTGCCAGGGCAATGCATGAAGGATATGCCGAGCTAGTTGCCAGGGCAATGCATGAAGGAGACGCCGAGCCAGATGCCATGGCAATTGTCGAAAAAGAGAAAATGCAATAGGGATGTCGAAATTAATGACTTTACAAGCCCAAGATGACATGGAGCAAGGCCCAAGCCCAAAGGAATTTGATTGCCATGCAGAGTTTAAAGAAGAATTAAATTCCAAGAAGCTAGGAGAAGTTCTAATAGGAATAAAATTATAATAAAGAATTATATTCTTTAAAGATAATTTAATTCCAACTCAAACTCCTCCTCAAAGAAGGACTTTGGCCTAGCCCTATAAATAGTAAGGAGATTTCGACTACTTGGAGAGAGAGCAAGAGGGGAAATTTCGACAAGTCCAAGGGAGAAAGCAAGAGGAATTTTCGACAAGCATCTAGGGCTAGGGATTTTCGACAAGCTTCATCTTTTCTTCCTTGTTCGATTGAGTTCATGCTAGGGATTATTTATCTTGTGTTTCTTTGGAACCTAGCCATGAACTAAATCTACTTGGCTATGGTTATTGTGTTTTGTGGTTGTGAGAAACTATTGGTTTTTGTTTAGGTAATAAGAGTTTGCACTTTTCTATTTCAAGGTTTATTCATTCTTGGTTCTTACTATTGTTTGCGAGTGAATTGGGAGAGGATCTTGTGATTTCATCCATTTATCTAATATCGGGAGAGTTAGATTCAAGAAACGAATGAATATGATCTTTATTCAATCCAATGATGGTGAAGATTAATCCGGCTTAGGAATAAGTTAAGGATTTCAACGGCTAAGAGGAGCGCAAGATTGGTTGTTGTTCACCCTTGATTCACGCAGGGATGTATTATCAAGGCATGCACAAGTAGCTAGAGTTTCGACTTAGGGATAAGAAGAAACCATTGAAGAACGCTCTGCCGAACCTTGAAGGTTGCTGCCCAGACGCCCAAGTAGTTGCCCAACTGGTTGACCATGCAACCCCGTTGTGCAAGTTGCCACGACAACTGAGTTGCCCGTGCACTCTTTTACCAAGACGATCCAATCGGCTATCACACCTCAACTGACGATAACCTGGCCTATCTCTCTCATTTGAATTCATCTTTTCTTTTACGTTATTTGCTTTCTAGATTAGTTAAACTTTTATAATCCTTTATTTGTGTTTTTACTTTTACAGTGCAAGAGACTAGATTCTTGAAGTAGCACCAATCCCTGTGGAGACGATATCTTTTATACTATAACTTGCGACGTGTATACTTGCACATTTGCGTAGCACTTATTACGCACAACAAGTTTTTGGCGCCGTTGTCGGGGATTGGCAATAGCGACTTTGTTTTTACTTTCTTGCACTTTCTTTTTACTTTTCTTGTTTAAAATTCAAAGGGCTAACAAACTTTGGTTTTGCATTGGTATATGACCAGGGCGAGACCGACTTCACCAGAATATCCATTTGATCCAGAAATCGAACGAACCTTACAAAGACTTAGACGAAGGATAAGAGAAGCAATGGCAAATCAAGACGGCAATATGAATCAAGATGTTCGAGCAGGAGGAGGAGTGATTCTTGCACGAAACAGAACTATTCGAGACTATCTTGAAGAAGATCTTGATGGACTTAACCCAGGAGTTGTCGCACCTGAAATTGAAGCCGACCACTTTTAGTTGAAACCGATAATGTTTAATATGATCAACACAATAGGTCAATTTGGCGGCTCAAAGAATCGAAGATGCACGACAACATCTGAAATCTTTCCTCAAGATTTGCAACTCGTTCAAGATACACGGAGTCACCCCGATGTCCTACGATTAAGATTATTCCCCTATTCACCGAGGGATAGGCGAAAGCATGGTTGAATAGCATTCTCCGGATCCATAGCATCTTGGACTGATCTTTGTCGTGATTTCCTTGCTAGATTTAATCCTACAAATTTGGTGATAAGCTTTGTAACGACATTACTTCTTTTCGGCAGCGGATGATGAATCCATGTACGAGGCTTGGGAGCGATATAGAGAACTTCTACACAAATGCCCTTTACACGGATTCCCGGTGTGGACTCAAGTAACAATGTTTTACAACACCGTGAATACACCAACAAGGATGATGCTAGATGCCTCGGCAAACGGCATACTCCTAGATAAGTCGCCGGAAGAAGCAATGCAAATTTTAAACAGGCTGGCCAAGAATGATTATCAATTCCCATCTACAAGAAGAGGAGGAGTTAGACGCCAAGCCACAATACATGAACTAGGATCATCAGATTCAATTTCGGCACAATTGGCCGCTTTAACCAAGATGGTCCATAACATGCAAAAACCAAACAACACACATGAAGTCAAGGTAATGGATTCTTTTTGTGAGTTATGTGGCGATAACCATAATTCTTCTGAACGTATGCAGAATCCGGAATCCAACTTCTATGTTGGGAATTACAATCGGAGCAACAACATGATGTCCAATACATACAATCCAGCTTGGAAGAAGCACCCGAATTTTTCATGGAGTAATCTCAACAATGCCCTAAACCAGAACAATCAGAATGCACAAGCATCGGGATTCCAGCAGAATATGCCACGGCAACAGATGCCGCAGCAACAATCGACAACATCTAGTTCTTTGGAAAATTCTCTAGATGCTTTTATGATGAAAACTGAATCTTATATGGCTGGGAATAGTAATTTCATAAAAAGAACTGATGCTTTTATTAACAGGACCGAGATGAGATTGCAAAACCAAGAGGCAACAATCAAATCATTGGAAAATCAAGTCGGACAGTTTGCTCAAAATCTGAATACTAGACCACAAGGAGGTTTACCTAGCGATACTGAAGTCGCAAGAGGAACTGGCCATGAGCAATGTAAGGCAATCACCACCAGAAGTGGCCAACAACTTAGAGAGGTTCAAACCCGCTCGTCAAACAAAACTCCACAAAAAGATCAAGACGAACCTAGCGGCAAAGCCTCAGATGCTGAACCAGGAATTGCCACGGCAACCGGCAATAAGCATGTCTCGGCAACCGACGACGCCTCGGCAACTTGCGATAAGCATGCCTCGGCAACCCCAGTTGATAACGCCTCGGCAATTCCAGATGTACCGACAATGCCGTCAATCAGGTTTCAAACCAATGAAAGGATCGAAGATATCCGACTTCCACCACCATTCCCACAAAGGTTGACGCGACAAAAGCAAGAATACCAATTCAAGAAGTTTCTTGATATCCTAAAGCAAGTCCACATCAACTTGCCATTGGTGGAAGCAATTGAACAAATGCCAAACTATGCCAAGTTCCTTAAAAACATTGTGTCCAAAAGAACAAGGCTAGGAGAGTTTGAAACAGTTGCCGCGACAGAGGGATGCATGGCAATGTTGCACAATCATATGCCACCCAAGTTGAAGGATCCCGGAAGTTTCACAATACCCTTTTCCATTGGAAATCACTATGTCGGGAAAGCATTATGCGACCTTGGGGCTAGCATAAACTTGATGCCTAAATCGGTTTTCCAGAAACAAGGAATCGGGAAGGCAAGACCTACAACAGTCATGCTGCAGCTAGCCGACAGATCCTATGTGCATCCAGAGGGAAAAATCGAAGACATACTTGGTAAAAGTCGATAAATTTATTTTTCCGCTGACTTTATTGTTTTGGATTGTGAAGCGGATGAGCATGCACCCATCATTCTCGGGAGACCATTCCTAGCAACAGGAGAACCTTGATTGATGTTGAAAAGGAGAACTCACAATGAGGGTGAATGACCAGCAAGTTAAACTAAATGTGTTCCAAACACTAAGGCATGCCGATGATCCAGAAGAATGCCAACTACTTCATGCCACGACAGAGTTTAACTTCGATGAGGAATTTAGTTGCCTTGGCAACTACATTGCCGATCAAGAGGAACCTGAGGAGTATGAAGAACCGGTCGATGAGGAACAACCAGAAGAGGCAAATTGGCTAGTCAACCGACCAGGTACATACTTTGAACCACTGGACTACTCAGGTAAGGAAGGTAAGCTCGAAAAACCCTCTATTGAACAACCACCAATTCTTGAGTTGAAACAATTGCCAGAGCAACTAAAATATGTATACTTAGGGACCGGTAATACATTGCCTGTAATTATTTCTTCTAAGTTACAGCCTGAGCAGGAAAAGAAGCTGATCAAGATGTTGAAGCTACACAAAAAGGCAATAGGGTAGACAATTGCCGACTTGAAGGGAATTAGCTCGGCGGTGTGCATGCACAAGATCTTGTTGGAAGATGATCACAAACCTTCAATTGAGGCCCAGAGGAGACTGAATCATGCCATGAAAGGGGTTGTAATGAAAGAAATCATCAAGTGGCTTGACGCCGGCATTATATACCCTATCTCACGATAGTACGTGGGTAAGCCGGTACAATGTGTACCGAAAAAGGGAGGTATAACAGTGGTAAGCAATGAAAATAATGAACTTATCCCAACCAGATCGGTTGGTTGGAGGGTTTGTATGAACTATCGAAAGCTAAACAAAGCCATTAGGAAAGATCACTTCCCATTACCCTTTATTGATCAAATGCTTGACCGTCTTGCGGGTAAACCCTTTTATTGTTTTCTTGATGGTTATTGGTTCTGATCAGATTGCCATAGCACCGTAAGATCAAGAAAAGACAACCTTCACATGCCCATACGGTACTTATGCCTTCCGAAGGATGCCGTTCGGATTGTGTAACGCCTCGACAACCTTCCAAAGATGCATGATGGCACTATTTTCAGACATGGTCGAAGACTTCCTTGAGATCTTCATGGATGATTTTTTGGTTTTTGGTAATGACTTCGACGGCTGTCTCGGCAATTTAGAGAGGGTGTTGGCAAGATGCGAAGAAACGGATTTAGTCCTCAATTGGGAGAAATGCCACTTTATGGTAGATGAAGGAATAGTGCTCGACCACAAGATTTCATCCAAGGGAATTGAAGTAGACAAAGCCAAGGTGGACGTGATCGAGAGATTACCCCCACCAAATTCGGTTAAAGGAATTCGAAGTTTTCTCAGACATGCAGGTTTTTACAGGAGGTTCATTCATAATTTTTCTAAAATCACTAAACCTTTGTGTAATCTGCTTTAACAGGATAAAGTCTTCGATTTTGATGATTCTTGCACTCAAGCATTCAAAACCCTAAAGAAAAAGCTTGCCTCGGCACCCATTGTCATTCCACCAGATTGGACGCTACCTTTTGAGCTCATGTGTGATGCAAGTGATTTCGCGGTAGGAGCAGTCCTAGGCCAACGCACAGGTAAGACCTTCCATGTGATATACTACGCTAGTAAAACTCTTAATAGCACTCAAGTGAATTACACAACAACGGAGAAAGAGTTACTAGCTGTAGTTTTCGCATTTGACAAGTTCCGATCCTATTTAATTGGTACAAAGGTAATTGTTCATACGGACCATTCGGCAATCAAATACTTATTTGCTAAAAAGGATGCTAAACCTCATTTGATTCGTTGGATATTACTTTTACAAGAATTTGATATTGAAATTAAGGACAGGAAAGGAACAGAAAATCAAGTGGCCGATCACTTATCATGTTTGGAACGCAATAGGGAGGAGAATGCGGATCTAGAGATATGCGATGCATTCCCGGATGAACAAATTCTAGTTGCCTCGGCAACCCTCAACGCCTCGGCAACCCATGACGCCTCGACAACCATGGATGCACACGCCTCGGCAACTCTCGACGCCGCAGCAGTCTTTGACGCGCACGCCTCGACAATCTTGGGAGCAGTCGGCATGGCAGCACATGCCTCGGCAATACCCTGGTACGCGGATTTAGTTAACTTCCTTGTTTGTGGTATTTTTCCTTATGGCATTACTCACCAAGGGAAGAAGCAGTTCCGCCATGATGCTAAGCATTACTTTTGGGACGAGCCTCTTTTGTTTAAACAATGTGCAGATCAGGTTATACGCCGATGTGTCCCTGAAGAAGAGCAACAGAATGTACTCCGGCAATGCCATTCTTCACCCTATGGAGGACATTTTGGAGGAACTCGTACCGCGGCCAAAGTCTTGCAATCCAGTTTGTATTGGCCAACATTGTACAAAGATGCCCAAGACTTTTACAAGCAATGTGATCGTTGCCAAAGGACGGGCAATATCTCTAGACGACATGAGATGCCACTCCAGAACATCATCGAGGTGGAACTGTTCGATGTATGGGGGATCGATTTTATGGGACCTTTCCCATCTTCATTCGGCAACCTCTACATCTTACTCGCCATCGACTATGTGTCTAAATGGGTAGAGGCAGCTGCAGTTCCCAACGACGATTCCAAGACCGTGCAACGATTCCTGCAGAAAAACATATTTACACGGTTTGGGATGCCGAGAGCAATTATCAGTGACGGGGGCAAGCATTTTGACAACAGACTAATTGCCAAGATGTTGCAACGCTTCGGCATATCACACAAGATCGCCATGGCATATCACCCACAAACCAACGGGCAAGCAGAAATTTCCAACCGGGAATTGAAGGGTATACTCGAGAAAGTTGTAAATCCCTCAAGGAAGGATTGGTCATTAAGACTAGATGACGCACTTTGGGCATATCGAACTGCATTCAAAACACCCATAGGTATGTCCCCCTTCCGACTTGTCTATGGTAAAACATGTCACCTACCGGTGGAAATCGAGCACAAGGCGTACTGGGCAGTCAAGACCGTGAATATGGATTGGGAAAGTGCCGGACAAAAGCGTTTGATGGATCTCAATGAGATAGAAGAATTCCGTGCACTAGCCTATAACAATGCACGAATCTACAAGGAGAAAACAAAGCGATGGCATGACAAGAAACTATTGCCACGACAGTTCACGCCAGGGCAACTAGTTCTCCTATTCAATTCTCGGCTAAAACTTTTCCCGGGAAAGCTGAAATCAAGATGGTCAGGACCATTTGAAGTCGTCAAATCATTATCCCATGGCGCCGTGATAATCAAGTCCAACTCTGACAACCATGAATTCAAAGTTAATGGACAAAGATTGAAGCACAACAATGGTGCCCATGTGGAACGTAACAAGGAAGTGGTCAATTTAGGAGATGCATGAGCATGCTCTCCTTTCAGTATTTTCTTTTTCTTTTTATTTTTATTTTCATTTTTATTTTTAGGAGATATTTTATTTTTTCTTCATTATCTTTAGTTTTCAGGTTTTCTTTGTCACAACAAGACTCACAACTACTATGCTAAGGAAATTTACTGCCAAGATCCTTGCCCCGACAACCAATGAAGAAGATGCCGTGACAACCTACATCGTGCCTGCACAAGCTGATGCCACGGCAACCAACTCTGAAGATGCCACGACAACCAAAGCTAAAGACATCCCGGTAACAAGAAAACAACCATCGCGTTCAAGCAAGAGAATCAAGACACCAACTAGAAGGAGACTAGTCATCTACGATGACAAACTCTCGGAGTAAGTCCTCGTATGCATTTTTTTATTATTTTTTTCGGTATTTTTATGCATGCATTGAGGACAATGCCTCACTCGAGTTTGGGGGGGATTGTTATTAGTAGTTACCATGTTTAGTTACATTAATCTTAAGTATTACATTTAGGATACATAAATTGCTTGCCATGCCTTTAATTGGAACAAGAATTGCTTAGATTTGATGAATATTCGATGATGACCTTGCCAATGCACTTAATTGATAGAATTTTTATTCTAGGATAACCATAGAAAAACTTAGAATTTTACTATGATGCTAAATTTGATGAAACACTGTTGTGGTTTGATTGATTTAAGGACAATGCACTTAATATTCGATGATGACCTTGCCGAACCTTGAAGGTTGCTGCCCAAACGCCCAAGTAGTTGCCCAACTAGTTGCCCAGGCAACCATCGATTAGTTGCCAAGGCAACCCCGTTGTGCAAGTTGCCACGGCAACTGAGTTGCCCGTGCACTCTTTTACCAAGACGATCCAATCGGCTATCACACCTCAACTCACGATAACCTGGCCTATCTCTCTCATTTGAATTCATCTTTTCTTTTACTTTATTTGCTTTCTAGATTAGTTAAACTTTTATAATCCTTTATTTATGTTTTTACTTTTACAGTGCAAGAGACTAGATTCTTGAAGTAGCACCAATCCCTGTGGAGACGATATCTTTTATACTATAACTTGCGACGTGTATACTTGCACATTTGCGTAGCACTTATTACGCGCAACAGAAGACAGCTAGAAGCAAGGGGATCTTGGCAAGACTTGTTACCAAAGTATGTTTTGGTTTAGACTATAATGAATAATGGCAACGGGGTACTTGTTGTGTTTTGGGAGATGTTTTGTGGAACTCCCTATTTGAGCATGTTTCTTTAATTGCTCTTGGATTGTAAATGGCCTTTAAGGATTGTTTTTGATGATTTTTTACGTTTTTGATATGTTGGTTGGATGCAAATAGGAATTATGCCTATAGATTTCCTCTTCGATGCATAAGTCCTCATTGTGTTTTTAGATATGTGTGGCTTGTTGGCATGAGATATGTTTGACATGTTAGTATTGTGTTTAAAGCATGTTGGAGTGGTTTGAGTATGCTTATGGGATGAAAAATCAGCCAAATGTGACATTACAGGCCCAAGCGTACCGATACGCGGGGGACCGTAATGGTACGACTAGGCAATTTCAGGCTTGTGGGATCAGTACGGGCCTGGTGCGTTTCAATATGCCTAGGAAAATTTGGCCTGGTGTACCGGTACGGAGATGGGCATTTCGATATGAGTTTTAGCCACTGTAATTCACTTTTGTAACTCGAACCCGCGTATCAAAACACCTAAGGAACCGTATCGATACGGTTGTAAATATTTCAAAAGTTCAGTATTTTAGTTAGGCGTATCGAAATGGCTTGGTGGTGTATCGAAATGGTGTGTTTCAAACCATATTGGTACGGGCTTACCCGTTTCGATACGGATGGACGTTTTTCCTGTTTATGACATTTTTGGGCAGTTTTGCTTTTTTTGCTTTTTAGTCCCTAAATCTTGCCAATGCAATTATATATGGTAGAATGATCAGATTGAGCTGAAATTTGAGAAGAAGGTTTGGAATCTACCTAGTTAAAGATCAGTAACTTAAAAATGAGTTTTAATCCTGAAATTTTCTGTATTTGCAATTTGGTCCCTAGTTTGCAAATGTGATCAATTGGATGTCAAATTAATGCCCGATTGAGTTGGGGTTGCACCTGATGTCTGTAAGAACATGTAGGGTTAATAAATGGGCATCTAGATAAGATAAAAAGGAAAAATGGATCGGGTTTGATTGAATCTCTTCGGTTTGCTATGACAAACCCAATGTAGCCTTCTTGGTTCGGTTGGGCGTCTAGGCCGGGTCAAGGGGGTTACAGCTTTGACACAAGCTCCGGTGTTGATTCAATCAAAATTAGGGAAATAGTTCATTGTCTATAGTGATGCATCCTATGTTGGGCTCGGGTCAAGGTAGTTGCCTATGCGTCTAAACAGTTGAAGGTGCATAAGCATAATTACCGTACTCACAATCTTGAACTCGCCGCAGTTGTTTTTGCCTTGAAAATCTGGAGGCATTACCTTTATGGTGAGAAGTGTGTAGTTTATACAGATCATAAGAGTTTGAAGTATCTTATGTCGCAGAATGAGTTAAATCCTAGGCAACGAAGATGGTTGGAGTTGCTTAAAGATTATGATCTTACCATAGAGTACCATCTAGGTAATACTAACGTTGTGGCTGATGCTTTGAGTAGAAAAGCTTTTGTTGAGTTGAGGGCTATGTTTTCTAGGTTGAGTATGACTCGTGACGGTGGGTTGTTGGCTAAGTTGCAAGTGAAACCGTCCTTGTCACAGTTGATTAAAGAGAAACAACTATATGACGAGAGTTTTGTGCCGCATATGAAGGATATCAGGATGGAAGTCCTACGTATTTTTATTTTAATGATGATGGGGTGTTTTGTTATAAAGGTCGGATGGTGATGCTGTAGTGATCCTTTTTATGTTCGCTAAAAAGTATTGTTATTATTTTGTTTGTTTTGAAAATAATGTCTTTCGTGGGGGGTTTTTGCAAAAACCGTATTTTATTTTGAAATTGGAGTCGCCACCGGCCACTTAGGTAGGCCGAACACCATAAAAACCAGAGATTTAAAAAGTTTGGTTCGGGAGTCGGTTACGAATGGGGAAGGATTAGCACCCCGACACCGCCCAAAATTGGTACTTTAATAATTACCGCTTAATTAATATTAAACTTTCTGGATCAAAGTGACAATTAATATTAAAATTTGGTTATATGTTCCAGTAAATTTTAAAAGCCCCGTTATCCGAGAGTAAATGCCCAACCACCATCACTACGCCTGATACTGGCCCTGTTTACGCTCGGATAAAAGGGCACTACATTGACAATTAATATTTCAAAATGCAACTTAAAACATGGCAAACATAAATAAATACAAAGCGATAAAAGTATGAATAAATACTAACATAATAAAATACTAATCTAACATAAATAAAAATACTAATCTAAAACATAAATATTAATCTAACACATAAATAAAAACAAATCTAACATAAATAAAAAACATTAATCTAAAACATACATCAATACTAATCTAAAACATAAATAAGCATACAGACTAAAAAATAAGAATACAATTCTAAATTAACTAATACTTCATTAAACCATAAAAATTACAACACTAATAAAAAGGGAAGAAAATATACCTAACTAGGAGCTCAAATGACGAACCCCGACAGAACCCCACCGATATCTACTACGACCTCTCCAAAAATTAACTAGATCGGACCCAAAATAGGACTTCGATCGAACCAGTTAGGACCAAGGGCACTACCTTGGTCCTTGGCTACCCGAGAGCTATGCTCTCCTATTTGGGCATGCCTTGGCCGATTCCCCCCTCTCTCAAATGCTCCTCATGCCTCATATTTATAGGCAAAGGGGGGAGCTTATGGGGTTGACGTGGAGCCCCCACATCCATGCAATTTCCTTTTTTTACATTAATTATTATTTATTTATGTATTTATTTATTTATTTTTTATTTTTCTTAATTTTATACTAGTAATAATATTATTACAATAATACTAATAACACTAAAACCCGGACAAAAATGAGTGATTACAGTTGCCCCTCTTTGCTTGTTCTAGTGAAACGAGAACAAAGCAAAGATCAAAAGCACTCATTTTGTCCTACTTCATTGTTTGTAGCTTCGGAGTCACGTGTTCTTCTGGAACTCTCTGCCTTTCCTTGGCCGAATCTTCGGGCTCGTAAGTCCTTCCTATATAGAACTTCTTCGCCTTCCGATCTTGGAGCTACAGGCTCTTCCTATATAGAACCTTTCGCTTTCTCAGGTGGATCCTTCCGACTAAAATTTCTTCCTATATAGAACTTTTTACCTTGAAATCCTGGAGTTAGGGCTCTTCCTATATAGAACCTTTCACTCTGAGACAGTAAAGCTTGGAGTCCTTCCTATATAGAACTCTTCGCCTTCAATGCGGGTATTCCATTCTTGGGTGACGCAGGTATCAATGATATCACTGCTTCTTTATCCGATACCTTGGAATCACGTGTTCTTCTAGAATCTTCCCCTCTTCCTCGACCGAATTCTTCGGGTCTCCTGTTTGTGGTCTCAGAATCACGAGCTCTTCTGGAACTCTTCGCTCTTCCTCGTCCACCTCTTTGACCTGTATGCACTTAAATATTAGTATTGAGAAGACATTCTTGTGAAATGATTATATTAAGAAATTTGATTAAAATAAATCATCATTATGGAATGATCAAAATAAAAATAAAATACAATTGAACTTTAAGAGAAATATCCTTACGGAAGGATAAAATTAGAGATTTAAAAAATCATCCTTATGGAAGGATAAAATTGAGAAATTTAGTTTTAAGAAAAACATTCTTATGAAAGGATCCTATTAAGAAATCTAGTTTTAAGCAAAACATCCTTAAGAAATGATTAAATTAAGAAATTGGTTTTAAGAAAAATATACTTATGAAAGGATAAAATTGAGAAATTTAATTTTAAGTAAAACATTCTATGAAAGGATCAGATTAAGAAATCTGAGTTTTGATAAAAACATCCATATGAAAGGATCAGATTAAGAAATCTAAGTTTTAAGAAAAACATCTTTATGAAAGGATAAAATTAAGAAATTCAGTTTTAAGGAAAACATCCTTAGGAAAGGATCAAATTAAGAAATTGATTTTAAAGAAAACATCCTTAAGAAAGGATTAAATTAAGAAGCTGGTTTTAAGAAAAATATCCTTATGGAATGATAAAATGAGAAAATTAGTTTTAAGAAAAAACATTCTTATGAAAGGATCATATTAAGAAATCTAAGTTTTGAGAAAAACAACCTTATGAAAGGATCAGATTAAGAAATCTAAGTTTTAAGAAAAACATCCTTATGAAAAGATAAAATTAAGAAATTCAGTTTTAAGGAAAACATCCTTAGGAAAGGATCAAATTAAGAAATTGATTTTAAAGAAAACATCCTTAAGAAATGATTAAATTAAGAAACTGATTTTAAAGAAAACATCCTTAAGAAAGGATAAAATTGAGAAATTTAGTTTTAAGAAAAACATCTTTATAAAAGGATCAGATTAAGAAATCTAAGTTTTAAGAAAAACATCCTTATGAAAGGATAAAATTGAGAAAATTAGTTTTAAGAAAAACATTCTATGAAAGGATCAGATTAAGAAATCTAAGTTTTGAGAAAAACATCCTTATGAAAAGATTAGATTAAGAAATCTAAGTTTTAAGAAAAACATCCTTATGAAAGGATAAAATTAAGAAATCCAGTTTTAAGGAAAACATCCTTAGGAAAGGATCAAATTAAGAAATTGATTTTAAAGAAAACATCCTTAAGAAATGATTAAATTAAGAAACTTGTTTTAAGAAAAATATCCTTATGAAAGGATAAAATTGAGAAATTTAGTTTTAAGAAAAACAACCTTATGGAAGGATCATATTAAGAAATCTAAGTTTTAAGAAGAAAACATCCTTAAGAAAGGATTAGATTAAGAAATCTAAGTTTTAAGAAAAACATCCTTATGAAAGGATAAAATTAAGAAATTGATCTTAAGAAAAATATCTTTTAAAATAATGCCCCGGTTCTATCCGACTTGGCATCAAAAGAAATCCATCAAAGGTGATGGCTCGAGAATTCAAAATCTTAATTTGAAATCGTGAGATAATCTCTCTTCTCTTCTTTTTCTTTTTCTTTTTCATTTTCTTCTTTTTTTTCTTTTTTCTTCTCTTTCTTTTTTCCTTCCTTTTCTTTTTCTTTCTTTTATTTTTTCTTTCTTCTGACACTCGAGTGCGTGCCTTCTTAACAGGTGCACGAAGTCCTATGATATAGATGATGCATGAGCACATTTTATGATGCAAATGTGCAAAATTTTCTTCTTCTTCTTCTTCTTCTTCTTCTTCTTCTCTTATTCATCTTTCTTTTCTTCGGGGTAGATAGGCTTCATCTTGTGACTACAACCATTTCTCATTCTTATGCCCCGATAAAATTTGTCTTTAAAACTTTATTATCCCTTCTCTGTTTGAACCTTCCAGCCAAGTGCCTTGGTCGATATCAACTCTTCGCTTAAGAATTTTTTTTTTGACTTTTCATTAGTCAAATCCTCTCATCTCTGTGTCACTTCTGGTCTCTTCTAATTTGGACTCCCATACGCATGAGATCTTTGTTATTTTATGGGCAATGATGCCTCACTCACCTTGGATTCTTGTGAGCGAAATATCTCAATTTTTCACGGACAATGATGCCCCACTCAATTTTGATTCAACTCATCATCATTTTTTCATTTTTTGACCTTACATACGGAGTCTTCATCTATCTTATCATTAGGGCTAGCAAAATGCCCCCACGCCCTGAACTTATCCTTAATCTTCTTGCAACACCTCGGCTAGAACTAACTCTTGGTCCCTATAATAAAAAGGTTAGTATTTTGGAAATAAACTAAGAAATTTAGGGAAAATGCCAAACATGTTTAAAAATTGGTGTTTAGACGAAATGGTAAGGAAGAAAATACCAAACATTTTTTGAAAAATGAATGTTTGGAGTAAACGATAAGTATTAAACAAATTGAAATTCGAAAACTGTCAAACATTTTTGGAAAACTAATGTTTGGAATAAATAATAAAGATTAAAAGAATCGACAAAAAAAAAGTCAATTAATGTTCGATCCCAAAATAACAAATGCACTAGAAAATTTGTCTATTTAGAAAATCTTGCCTATTTTGGCGATATAAGCATATGTATTGTCTCCCCTAGTCCATTTAGGCTTTCGAGAGGAACGTTCCCCATACCTAACTTCTAACCCATTCAAGGTGGCTCTCTTGATCTCACCACTCACTATACCCCCATCCTCTCCTTATTTGGGTGTCGATCAGGCACTTCGAGTTTTGACGTTCCCTGAAGAAAGGTTAACCCTTATAGGCGGGATGTAATCTGAAGACAAACTTATCAAAGTTAGATATCCACATATGATCTGAATAGTCTTTGTAGGCTTATAATGTAGGCTATGGTTCATGGTTATGAAAGAAATGATATATAGGCCCAAAATGAGTGTTTAAGGGTGATGAAACCAAGGATCACTTCTTCTGGTTAAAATATCTTCTATGCGTTTGTTGATCAGAATGTGCTCAAATAAAAAACTTCTTTGATTTATTTCTTGGATCGCTCTAGACTGCCCATTTCTGGGTTTTCACCCTAGTATTCATTTCTTTCTTTGTAGCTTTGGAATCTTTATGTTGATGTGTTTCTTATTCACATGTAATCGAATCTTCTCTTGTTATCGTTTATTGCACTTTCTGATGGTGTTTTTAATCTTCATTGTTTCAAACTTCTTGTTGGCACACTTTCAATTTGGTTTAGCCAGTCCTTTTGAGCAAAAATTTCTTTTACTAGCTTATTCTGATATTTCTCTTGGTCTTCGTGTTTAGGACATTGATTCTCATTTCTTGCGCTTATTCATGGAGCGTCATCTTTGTAATACGGTCAAAACTGGACGATTTGAACAAAATCCTCTTCTTTTTTGCCCCAGTGTGGGGTGATCCTTGGTTTGGGTTCAAATGAAAAGAAACGAACAGGCTCAAAGGGGGACAACAAATGGATATTTTCTATTATTTGCGAACGGGATTGAAGGAATGCCATTCATCATCCCATACATGGATATCAATATAGTCTTCAGAGGGTAGAAGTTTAGGGTCAACACTCGATTCAAGGATCTTAAACAACAAGTGCCTGAGAAGAAAATTTCCTAAAATGGGAACTGCCCATTATCTACACACTTGTTTTGTTCTTTTATCGGCCTGAATGGACTAGCAGATACTTGCATTCGCAATGACCTAATAATAAAAAATGGTATGTACATGTGTATGTTTTTTCATAAATATGTGTATATGCGTATGGGAAAAAAACTATCCCATAACAATGAACAAAGAATGCAAATATGCTTTCTGAATAAATGAAAATTTTATTACGACAAAAATAACTTCATTTTGAAAAAATATGACTTAGCTTATAGATTTCTTTTGCATTTTCCCCAAATGCACAAGGATCAACGGATTTGAATTGCCTTTACCGGTAGCCGTTTGCTCCGGGCTAGTTGTACCATTCCCCTGGGTACAATCAGTTTATACCAATTATGACATTGGATTTTTTCCAAAGGATTTATTTTCCTTTGACCATTCGAAAATGGATTTTTGGTGAAAATTTAATTTACAGCTTTGTTTATAGATTTCTTTCGCATTTTTCCCAAATGCACAGGGATCAACAGTTTTGAGTTGCCTTTACCGGTAGCCGTTTGCTCTGGGCTAGTTGTACTATTCCCCTGAGTACAATCAGTTTATACCAATTATGAAATTGGATTTTTCCAAAGGATTTATTTTCCTTTGACCATTCGTAAAAATGGATTTTCGATGGATACTTTAATTATCCATTGTCTTAAACTTTATCGTGTTTAACCACGTTATGCCAACATTTCCGTCGGACTTGTTAAACTCTATTGAAGTATTTCCAGTTTTGTGAGCATGAAAACTCACAATCAAATTTTAAAAATATCTTTTTCTTCTTTCATCCTTAAGAAAGGATAGAATTAAGGAATTATCCTATTTTCAGAAGAAAAAAATCCTTAAAAAGATAGAATTGAGGAAAAAACTTCTTAAGAACTATGAAAAAAAGTTCTTAAGACTGGTAGGATTAAAATATCTTTAAGAAATTTTTGAGAGAGAAAAAAACGATCCTTGAGAAAGGACAAGATTGAAAAATTTTGTTTTTGAGAAAATCAATTGAAAAATTCTTCTTCCCCCTTTTTTGTTTTTTGTGTTTTTTTTTGTTTTGATTTGTTTTTTGATTTGTTTTTTTAGAAAAAGAAAAAATCTTAAGAGGAAAGAATTGAGAAATCCATTTTTTAACAATATCCTTATGAAAAGATTTAATTGAGAAATATTTCCTTTGAAAAATGTCCTTATGAAATGACTAAATTAAAGGCTCATATTAAAAGATGTCCTTGTGAAAAGATCAAAAAATAAACTCTTATTATTATTATTTTTGAAATAATGTCCTTATGAAAGGACTGAACAAGTGTATTTGTGAAATGATTGAAAAAACGTTGCTAAAAAATTTATTCTCATGGGAGGATGAAAAAAGCTGAAAAATGTCCTTGTGAAGGGACTGGATCTAAGAACTTGTTATAACAAATTGAAATGTTCATTCATTCATTTTTTAATTGCCCTTATGAAAGGGCTGGATTTAGAAATTTGGTTGAAACAATAAAAGTCCATTCTTAAAAAATGTCCTTAAAAGGACTTACCTTTTCTTAAAAATAATTTATGAAAGAATTTTTTGGTATATGATTTTATGCAAATGAGATGCATGCACGTGCTTCTGGGGTGATGCAATGTATGAAATGTAAAATTCATAACAATAATCAACAAATGCAAGAATGAATGCAAAAAAAGGCGTTGATTCCACTGGTAATCACCCTTTTGAACGACTTTCATAGGAATTAAAGGGTCCAGATTTTGGAGCCAGAAAAGAAGACTTCTACAGATATGCCCCTCTTCTTGTTTTTGAGTCGCACTCAAGGAAATGAAAGTTTCGGTTAAAATCACTAGTACCGAGTTCGCCTTTCGCTTCATGCATTCAAACAGATCTAAGATAGCTACGGCGATGTTTCCAAGAACCCTCGAGAAAATGATCGAACCCTATATCCTTAAAGAGAACATGTCTATCTTCATCGCCTCATCCGGGTGTGCAAGATGATGTCTCGGATACACTCCCATGCACAGGCTAAGCTGTCTCCTCGACTTTGAATCAGGCCGTTGACCCAATCGTCACTCATCCCGGCAAAGATTTTGAGCTTCAATGGATAATTGTACTTCCTTGGCGGCTTCATATAAATCCAATCTTTTGAACATTTTTCTTGTTGAGCAAGTCTGTGTACTCTTCTACCGTGGGCATCATGTCTTGGCCGTTGAAGGTAAAGCAGCAAAAAAATGGGATTCCAAAGCTAGAAAATAGCTCAGAGTAAAGGCTGATTGACTCGAACATACATTAGTTGGGGTATGTCGCCATAACTGTAGGAAAATAGGCCCTGTAGTCTTCGTTCCCATCTTTTGTAAATCTCTTTAAGCTCTCACATATCATTCTGTTGTAGGCTCTCATGTGTATACTTTGGCCCTACACGCTTGCTCGGCAAACTGTTACCTCGGACCCGTTGATTAACCTTTGACCAATGTCATACGACTAGGTTGATGTCGTCCTCCTTAAGATACCTTTTTATTCCATGATGAAAGATTTTCTGATCAGGCAAATCACTTGAATCACACCTTTATGTAATGTGGATGCAATGATAATGCAACAAAAGTTTGTGTAAAATAAAAATAAAATAAAACAGAAAAAGAAATGAGTTAGTACCGGATAAAAATAATAAATACATAGATAAAAGGTAAATTTAAATAAAGCAAACAAACAAAATAACCTTATATATATATATATATATCTTGTCTAAACACTTAGGTTATCCGCATGGCTCTAAAGGGGTGGGTTTCTATATGTTCTCTACATGCAGTGTTGGTGCTAGGAGGTACTCGAATTGTCCTTGTTGTCCCCTACTAAGGGTAGCAAGACCCCCGATCATCACCCATTATAGGCTCCTTTCAACCGGGTTCAATTCAGGGGGACCCATTCGCTTATTCCTGCACGAAGGAACGATATCCTTATGAAAGCATAAGGTACTCGAGCCCCGAAGGTACTTGCTAGGCTTACACGGAGGAACGATATCCCCACGAAAGCATTAGCGTTTTCCCCCCACTTAAAAAGGACGGGATTATATGCCAAATTTTAAATGTGTTAAAATAAACGTGCACTTATAACCGAATGTTAATTTAATAGTCACTTTAATCCAGAACTTCTAATATTGCTAAGCGGTAATTATTTGAAAAAGCTTGACTCTCTTTTTGTTGTTTTTGAAAAACAAAAATGTCCTCAGCGGAGTCGCCATCTGTAGTGATCCTTTTTATGTTCGCTAAAAAGTATTGTTATTATTTTGTTTGTTTTGAAAATAATATCTTTCATGGGGGTTTTGCAAAAACCGTATTTTATTTTGAAATTGGAGTAACCACGAGCCACTTAGTTAGGTCGGACACCATAAAAACTAGAGATTTAAAAAGTTGGGTTCGGGAGTCGGTTACGGATGGGGAAGGATTAGCACCCCCACACCGCCCAAAATTGGTACTTTAATAATTACCGCTTAATTAATATTAAACTTTCTAGATCAAAGTGACAATATTAAAATTTGGTTATATATGCGAGTAAATTTTAAAAGCCCCGTTATCCGAGAGTAAATGCCCAACCACCATCACTACGCCTGATACTGGCCCCGTTTACGCTCAGATAAAAGGGCACCGCATTGACAATTAATATCTCAAAATGCAACTTAAAACATAGGAAACATAAATAAATACAAAGCGATAACAATATGAATAAATACTAACATAATAAAATACTAATATAACATAAATAAAAATACTAATCTAAAACATAAATACATAAATATTAATCTAACACATAAATAAAAACAAATATAACATAAATAAAAACATTAATCTAAAACATACATAAAACATACATAAATACTAATCTAAAACATAAATAAGCATACAAACTAAAAAATAAGAATACAATTTTAAATTAATTAATACTTCATTAAACCATAAAAATTACAACACTAATAAAAAAGAAAGAAAATATACCTAATTAGGAGCTCGAATGACGAACCCCGACGGAACCCCACCGATATCTACTACGACCTCTCCAAAAATTAACTAGATCAGACCCAAAATAGGACCCCGATCGAACCAGTTAGGACCAAGGGCACAACCTTGGTCCTTGGCTACCCGAGAGCTATGCTATCTTATTTGGGCATGCCTTGACCGATTCCCCCTCTCTCAAATGCTCCCCATACCTCATATTTATAGGCAAAGGGGGAGCTTATGGGGTTGACGTGGAGCCCCCACATCCATGCAATTTCCTTTTTTTTACATTAATTATTATTATTTTATTATTATTTATTTATTTATTTTTCTTAATTTTATACTACTAATAATATTATTACAATAATATTAATAACACTAAAACTCGGACAAAAATGAGTGATTACAGATGCCTGATGATGAAGAGTTGAGGTGTACCATTTTGATTAAAGCGCATGCTAGTCCTTTTTCTATGCATCTCGGTAGTACTAAGATGTATCAAGGTTTAAAGGAAGGGTACTATTGCGTTGGTTTAAAGAAAGATGTTGCTGATTTTATGGCTCGATGCATGGTATGTCACTGAGTAAAGGTTGAACAGCAGTTTCTTTCTGGGTTGTTACAGCTGTTGAGGATACATAAATGGAAATAGGGAAGAATCACCATGGATCGGGCAACCTATCCAAGGTATGCGTCGTATGCACTGGGTGCCCAAATATATAGTTTTGGATAGAGATTCGCGCTTTACAGCAAGGTTTTGGGAGTGTTTGCATCGTGCTTTGGGAACGCGACTGAATTTCAGTACTTCGTATCATCCTCAGACAGATGGTCATTCGAAGCACGTGATTCAGGTCCTGAAGGATATGTTGAGATGTTGTATCATTGAGTTCCAAAGAACATAGGAAAAGTAGTTGCCTTTGGTGGAGTTTGCTTATAATAACGGTTATCAAGCTAGTATACAGACGGCACCGTATGAGGCTTTGTATGGTAGGAAGTTCCGTACACCGTTGTGTTAGGCTGAGGTTGGAGAAAAACACATTTCGATGCCTGATGTGTTGAAAGACGCCAATAAAAAAGTGAAATTGTCATGTGAGCGCTTGAAAGCGACTTCAGATCATCAGAAATCCTATGCAGATTTGAAGTGTAGGGATATAAAGTATGTTGTTGGTGATATGGTGTTTTCGAAGGTGTCACCTTGGAAGAAGGTGATGCGTTTTGGGCGAAATGGGAAGCTTAGCCCGAGGTTTATTGGACCATACGAGATTGTTGAGTGTGTGGGTCCAGTTGCTTATCGTTTGAGGTTACCTCCTGAGTTGGAGAGAATTCATGATGTGTTTTATGTGTCAATGTTGCAGAGGTATCGGTCATATCCATGGCATGTTATGCCGATGAAAGATATTGAGTTGAGGTCAAATTTATCTTATGATAAGAAACCAGTAGAGATCCTTGATACCATCAGTAAGGTTTTGCGTGGTAAGACGGTTGAGCTTGTTAAGGTGTTGTGGAGGCACCGCGGTGTTGAGGAGGCCACGTGGGAAAGTAAATCAGATATGTTGAAACAGTTTCCGCATCTGTTTCCTCTAGGTAAATTTCAGGGATGAAATTTCTTAAGTGGGGGATAGTTGTAACACCCCGGTTGGGTCTAGCGGTTTTAAGGGCTAGTTAGATGGTTCGGTGGACCGGGTTAGAGATTCAAGTCAGATTCAGGAATAAATATTTTTTAGTAAGATACAAATATGAAAAAATGGTTAAAAATCATATTTAAATATATGAAAAATATTGGTGAAATCAATTTTGGAAAATTGGATTTGGAAGGGTGAAATTTTAGTTGGTGACCAAAATATAATTTTTGAAAACTGTTTTTAAAAGGTGGCTAAATTATAAAGGATCAAATTCTTAGAATCTCTAGGGAGCTGTTTTACCAACTTGTGGTTGGTGGTTTCTCCCTTCAATTAAGACTTTTAACATGTGTTTTAATTATTAATTAAAAGGGATTTTATAATGAAAATGTAGTTATTGACTTTAAAGAAATGTGACATAAACTTTTCTCTCAACTTTTCTCTCCACTTCTTTTCTGCCAAACACTCTTGTTTTCATTAAAATCCAGAGGTGAGAGATCTATTTTCATGGATTCTTGATTTATAATTAGTTCATTATCTTTAATTTACAAAACCTCATTGAAATCTTGTGTTTTTCGAGCTTTAATCAATCAATTGAGGGAGAAATCACACAATAGAGGTAAGGTTCGTTCTTCTCCTCTATTGATGGTTATTTATTGATATTCCCAAGTATTTGATCCTTGATTTATGATTTATAATCTAATTTTATGTTTTTATGATGATTATTTGATTTAATTGGGTTTAATTGATGAAATTGGGGTAGATTCATATTGAATCTGATTTCCAGTGTTGAGGATTGATTTTAAACATGTATTGTATGTTTTATAATGTTGATAAGTTGTTTTTAACATTGGAATCCCGAATCTCCATGAATCTTTAATTATTTAGGCTGTTAGATTTGTGTTTTTGAGCTGCTGTGGTGGCTGTTTAGTTGTTGGAGATATAAGGATGATTTATTCCTATTTTTGAGTGTTAATTGATGTTTATGAAAGTGTTAGATTGATAGATTGTGGCTGGGCTGTGTTTGGAAAGAGCTAGATGGTGATTTCAGTTGTCGTGGTTGGGTAATTGTGAAAAGATTGTTGATGTTTTGTGAGGAATGTTGCTGCAGTGGTTTGAATGCATTGAGATGCATTAATCCTCTGTTGTTGTGTGTTTAAAATAGGGGAGGTTTATCTGAAAGCTATCGGTGAAGTTTTGGAAGCTACGGATGCTTAAATTCGCGTCGACGAATTGCGGTTTCACGTATCGTGAGTGAGAACATGGATTTCAGCTTTGAAATGATTTAAAGGTGGTTTATGGGAGTTTAAAATGAGCTTGAAATGATGGTTTAAACTTGGAAGTAAGTATAAAGTGGTTTTCTCTCTTGGCTGTGCTTTTAAGAAATGGTTTTATGCACTTGTTTTGAATTACATGGTACCTACTGTTTAAGCATGTTTTAAAATATGTAAGATGATGTTTTTAATCATGAATGGTTGAAGGATGCACATGGTAAGTGATCCTTGTAAGTATGTGAAATACTTGTGAAAAGCATGGTTTGTTGCTTTGGGAAAATGGTTTGGTTCAATGATTGTAAAAATAGTGAGGTATGTGGTTAATTGTGAATTATATTGGCAAGTGATGTGGTTTAAAATGTTATCGGATATAGTTGACCGACCATATGATTAATAGTGCACTATAAAGAGTCGCCTTGGATGTCGAGGAGTTTTACATGGTGTATCGAATACTACATCTAAGTACCCTAAAGATCGAGGGGTTATATGGTACCGTAAAATCCAATTAGTGGATTAAGCATCTAATCGCGGGTTGGGGTAAGTGTCCCCATGGGTTATAAGTGTACCCGGCTGTAATGTACAGCGATTGTGATTGTATCACTATTCCGGTTGAGATGGCTTGAAGTGTTGTGAGGACACTTGTTGAATCCGTGTATCTGATGAACTATTTTGTTAAAGGAACTTGGTTAATGATCACTTGTAAGCCAATATGATTGTTGATGTGCCATATGATGGTTTATGTTGTATAATGTGATTTATACATGTTTACTCTTTAAGCTTTGCATATGGTTTGTTATGCATGGGAAGGCTTAAATTGAGGTGTAGCTATGGGATTTGATGTTGGTTAATGATACATGTTGTATATGGTTTAATATGCTGGTTTTTGAAAGTGTTAAGTGCATGGTTTTCAAGGCATGATGTTTTAAACGATGATTTAAGTGATGTTTAAAAGATGATTGAAATGATATTTCAATGAGTTGTTGAGAATGGTTTTAAATGCATTGATGGTGTGCTATTTTTGAGCACTCTTCACTAAGCCTACTGTGTTTACGCTCTCTTTGTCCATCAATGCAGAGAATTAAAGATTTGAAGGCAGCGAGAAAGCAAGGAATCGCCAAATACTTGATACTAAGAGTATGTTTTGAACTAGACTATAAGTAATAAGGTAATAGGGTTTCCATTGTTGTTTTGGGAGATGTTTTATTAAATTCCCTAGTTGAGCAATGTTGTTTGCTGCTCTTGGTTTGTAAATGGCCATTATGGATTGTTGGCTGCTTTGGTTTTGAGATTTGGGTATTACTTAGCTTGATTTCTAGGAAGCATGCCTCTAAATTTACATTTGAAGTATGATGCCATGAAAGGTTGATGAATCTGTGATGTTTTGTTGTGGTTTGTCTCTTAAATGTGTTGGATTCATGTTAGAAGCATGTTAGGGTGTTTTGGTATGTTTGAAAGCATGTTAACCAGCAAAAGATGATATTTTTGGTCTAGGTGTATCGGTACGCGTGTCCCTATTTCGGTACGGGCATGCCATTTCAGGCTTAGCATATCGGAATGTGGGTATGTGTTTCGATACGGGCTTAGGCCAAATGTGGCCAGTGTTTCGGTACACGGGCTGAGTGTACCGGTACGGGTAGCCCTTTCCAAGCATAGCGTTTCGATACACCAGTCATTGTTTCGGTATGGAGTATGTGTATTAAGCAGGGCGTATTGATATGAGTTTTGGCTACTGGAATTTGGGGATTTTGAAATAGCAATATCGTACCGATACGCGTACAAGTGTACCGATACGGCCAGCCGTTAATTCAGTTCTTTGGATGTTTTGAAGTTATGTTTTCTTGCGTTTTAGCCCCTGAATGTTGTGGATGCAATTGATTGAGTATGGATGAGTATTTTGAGCTGAAATTCAACATGCATGAAACCTGACTAATTGAAGGTTGGTAACATAAAAATGAGAAAAGTTCTTGCAATTTGGTTTCTAGATTGCAGTTGTATCCCAATTGGATGTCGATTCGATGCCCAATTGAGTTGAGTTTTCACCGGTGGTCAGCGTGAACACATAGGATAATAATTTGCATCTAGATAAGATAAAAGGGAAAATGGATGCGTTTTGAGTTTCTTGTTTATGGTTTACCTCGGTAAACCTAATGTAGCTCGCTCGGTTCGGTCTTGCGACTAGGCCAGGTCGAGGGGTTACAGTTCATATACATGTATTAATTGAGGCCACCATAATCATTGATTGCATTGTTCTCATGAAATCTATTATTATTGTCATCATAATATTATTGGGTTATTACCTCACTAGGCAAAGTATGCCTAATGCATTCATTGTCATGCATCATTTCAGGTTATTTTCGAGGACGTGATCGTGGTTCGAGGTTGCAAGTCACTCTCTAAGACTTTTGAGTAATGTATCTTTGTCCCTTATAACTCCTAGAAAGGTGGCATATGGCATGTGTACATGTATGTATGTGTAAACATGAGGTATATGCTATGGAATTGTAAAAGGTAATTAAGATAAGTTTACAAGATGCATAATCATGATATAATAGAGTAAGAAAGGAAATACTAAACATGATTATTGAGGTATTGTATGCAATGATTGGTAGAGAAAATATAAAGACTATGTAATCAAGTTATAAAATGACCATCCTGATGATATGGTGTTAAATATATGTTGCATGATAAGGAATAAGTCTAAAATGATGTATTTTGTGTGTATGTATAGTTCACCATGTTGAAAGGGTTAGAATGTGAAATATGGCATGTTGGTGATTTGGAAAAATTGGTAAAGTGGCCTAAAACGCTCTAACAAGTGAAAACATAGTGAATGGATTTGTATTGGCATGCATATAAATTTGATGTTTATAGGTTAGTTGGTAAAAGCTGGTAATAATTGGATAAGGTTAAGACCCCTAAAATGAGTAAAAATCATACAAAATCTGTCATTGCAAGTCTATCCGTATCGGTACAGGTGATGGCATACCGGTACTGTGGAGCATTATTGGTCATAGTTAAAGCGGGCGTACCGGTACGAGTGGTATTGTACCTGTACTAATATGCATTTTTTGTAATGTTAACTTACAAAGGTACTGGTAAGCAAAATCAACACTAGAATTTTACTGTAGCAAGGGTATTAATACGACTGGTGTCATACCGATACCCATTAATGACTCAATTTGGTAAATTAGGGTTTAATGTACCAGTACGGTAATGGATCCGTATAGATACGAAAAGCATTGAATCATCGTACCGGTACAATATATCACGTACCGATACTGTATTCAGGTTCCTAAGAATTTATAATAAGGGCGTACCTATACGGCCCCATGAGTACCGATACTGATACAGGTGAGTTAGTTAAAGTTGATTATATGGTTTGAAAATCTTGCAAAATGGCCACTAAATCTTGTATGGATTAATTGAAGGTACAAATGATTTCTAAATTCATTGAAATTTTGTATACAAGATAATCAAACCTCAATTCTAATTATTAATAAATCCTTTTACGTTTCTAAAATTACAATTTGATCCCTAATGTTGAAAAGTTGCTGAATTATCCTTAATTATTATTTTAATTAAGTATAAGTGGATCATTGTTAATTGTCGCAGTATATTAATAGTTTTGGTTCACTGTCCAACGCATAAGTCATTGTAAATTTTGGTTTGATCACTGTATTGTTCATCGGTGGCACTTTCTGACCCGAATTCCTACCGGACCGGGAATGGGGTGTTACATACTAAATGGCCTAAAACGGCGTCGTTTGCTGGATGAAAATGTGGAAAAATATGCACTAAATGGGATTTGTACCTAAAACCTTCAGAATCAAAACCAAACTCTTAACCACTAAGCCAACTTAACATCTTCAATTGTTTCTAACACAAATAATATATATGCCAAATTGCACTTTATCACATAAATAATATTACTCTATATTAATAATATAAATATATTAGAAATAATATTAGTATACATATATTAATATATAAATGATAAATAAAACATTTATATATAATTTTTTATATTATAAGTAATATTAAATATATCAATAAACAATATATTATTGTGAAAACTAAAAGACTAATTTTCAGAACCTCAAAATTTCCAAAAAAAAACAGCCAAATCCTTAAACCCTAAACTCATAAACCCTAACCCAAAACTATAAACCTTAAACCCAAAAATTTTATTTGTAAAAATAATATTTAAATATATAAACAAATAATATATTATAAAACTAAAAATGATTTTAAAAATATGAAATTTCCAAAATTTACAAAACCCTCCCAAAATTCACCTAAACCTTAAACCCCAAATGCATCCATTATCGCTACTAACGAGTTTATGGCTTTAAGGTTTAGGATTTATAATTTAGGGTTTATAGATTAGAGTTTAAGGTTTGGGAAATTTTGAGGGTTTTTAAATTAGTTTTTTAGTTTTTATTATTTATTTATATTATTATTCATAATATAATATTTTTATTTACTATAAAATTTTATTTATTAGTTATATATATTAAGATATTATTATATGTATATTAATATTATTTCTAATATATTTATATTATTTATATAGATTAATATTATTTATATAATAAAATAAATTGAATTAATCTCAACTGCAGTTTGGAATATATATATTTTTGTGCTAGAAATAAGATAGATCTTAAGTTGGATTAGTTGTTAGGAGTTTGCTATTGATTCTAAAGGTTTTAGGTTCAAATCCAATTGAGTGCATATTTTTTCACATTTTTCTCTAGCAAAATGACGTCGTTTTGGTTCAACATCCAAGTCATCACATCGTGTACCATGTCATCATCCTATTAAGGAGTTAACGGCACGGTGGCATAAACGAGTCAAAAAATAAAGTTTAGTGGTAAAATTGGACCAATTGAAAGGTTGGTGGCAAAACCAGTCAACGCTTATAGTTTGGTGGTACCTAGCATAGATTATCCTAAATTTTAATTTATAAGAAAATATCATGTGAAAAATAAAGATAATATGAGTTTATTTAATTGGGTAGGACCATGGATGTGATTATGAGAATGATTCATGGAATAAATTTTTTAATTTTAATTTGAAATATGATTAATTGCATTTCAAGCCTTTGAGATTTTTAATAATCATTTAAAAGCCATTTAAAAGTTAAAGGTGTTTAACGCTGTATTGCGTTAATGGTGTTCAGCGATGTGCGTCGCCCATTCTAGAATTTTCCTTTTTTAACCAAGATTAAAGGGTAAAGTACACAAATGGTCACTAAACTATCCCAAAAAATAGAAAATGGTCACCAAACTTTCAAAAGTTACATAATGGTCATTAACTTTTGTTACAAAATAGTCACTAAGTCGTTAACCATCGTTAAACGAATGAAGTAACAATTAAAAAATTTGAATAAAAATAAATTTAATCCTTCATATTTATACATTTAATCAATTTTGTAATGATCCAAATTTTCGAGTAAACAATGGGCGTTGACCTGGGTCTTGGACTGACACGTAGAGTCAGATATTCAGAGCTTATCGGGATGAGATGTTGGGCTTTATGGACCTCCATGTGTTGTTGGGCTTGCGTGTTGGGTTTGTTTGAGTAAAAGATATGTGAGGGAAATTAGGTAATTCACCCTCAAAAGGGGGAAAAGGCTGATGCCTCATTAAGGAGCTGCCATTTTGGAAGAGGGGGTGAAGTCACCCTTGTCCTCATCCTTCTCTCTATCTCTTTCTTCAAATTTCCATCCCAAACCTAAAGTAAAATAGGGAAGCTTGTTGTTTTAGAGTGAGAATCTCAAATTTGTGATCAAAGGAAGTTTAATCAGCATACAAAGATCTATCTTTCAAGGTGAATATACCCAAAGTTGGTGGAAATTGGAATTGAAGCTTGGAGCAAAGAAGAGAGGTGGGAAAAGCTTGAGGAGAGCTTCATTCCGAGAATTGTTGCTTTAAGGTCAGTACATTTCTGACTCCTACATTTCATTAGCATCACAAAATAAATGCCTTGCTTGGTTTTATGATTTATAGGTGTTAAGTTGGGTTTTTAGAAGCTTGAGCCTCTTCAAAGGTAAATCATAGATTGGGTGTTGATAATGGGTAAAACTGGTAGAAAACCACCTAATATACTTTAAATAACATGTAGGAACATTTTGGGGCTTAACCATTGAGGTTAATGGCTGGGATTGTAAAATCCCTAGCTCAAGGTTTTAAAACCTAGGCTCGCATACCGGTAGAGGGTAATCTGTATCGGTACGCCTTTGTATGAAGAGGGGAGTTATATGAGAGGCGTACCGATACAACTGGTCGTGTATTGGTACCCATGCTTGATGAGAATTCTAGTGGTATTTTCGCGTACCAATACGCTAGGGGGATATAGGTACTACTGTTCTATTGCTTGAAGAAGGCCTTCGTGTACCGGTATACATTTACAGGAGTAACGGTACAGAATAGGGATAGGTATGGAGCTTCGCGTACTGGTACTAGGTACCGATACAGAGGTTGGCGCACTGGTATGGGATGTTGATCAAATTCTTTCAAATCTAAATTGAGTATTGGTGCTCAAGGAGGAGTACCAATACCTAGTGAGGCATACCGTTACCAATATAGGAATATCAGTACTCGTAGGGCAATCTGTCTAAAAAATTTGAGGTTGCATTCAGGGGTTTTATTATTCGAGGTAAAGGGCCCAATGGGTGTCTAAAGGTATAAAATGAATTTTACAACTGAGAGATCAAGGTTTGTAACCCACATGTGGAATAAATAGATGATGGCTTGGTTATTGTTGAATGGATTGCTCGTGTTAATAATCTATAAGGATCCGTGATGGATCAGTTGATGTTGTGTGGAAATTAGGGTCCCGACTGTGTGTTGAAGGGACGCCCATATGGTCAAGTTGCTGTGAATAATGAGATGATCAAATGAGAATGTCGTGGACAAGCTTAAAAGATATATTAATTATTGTAATAGATAAAATATTCCTTGGGGCATTGTTAATGGTTGGCTTGATGCTTTTTATCTCTTGGTGAGATGTATGGGTGCTCAGTTAGCATATGTTATCCTATGTGTCTTGGTCAAGAATCTGAACGTCCTAGAGCCAGTGTAAGGGCACTTATATAAGGGGATGTGTGCTTTGGGCTGTGTGATCGAGTATATCTGACGTATCTATGGGCTATGTAAACTGGATGTAGTTAGAAACTATTTGTGGCTAAGGTGAACCAATTAAGGAAACATAACTCTGTGGGTTGTATGAGCTCGAGTAACTCGATGGGCTATATGAACTCGAGTAACTTGATTGGCTGAGCGGCCGCAAGAAAAGACTGTTTGTGGCTATTGTGATCTAAGTATGTCTAGGATATTTTTGTGGCTATGGTGATCCGAATATAGTCGAATAACCAGACGGCTATGTGATCACAGGTAACTCGACAGCTATGTGAGCACAGGTAATGTAAGGATTCGTTTGCTATTGTTTAGGGAATGTATGTTATTTATGTTATTGTGTGGATATTTGATGTTGGCTATTTTACCCTTGGGCTATATGATCATGGTATGGAATGCTTAAACTCGGTGGGTTGTGTGAGCTTGAGTAACTTGATGGGTTGTGTGACCTTGAGTATAGTAAAGCTTTGGATGACATGTGAGACTTCTTATATTTTAATGATGCCTTGAGATAAATATTGAGGACTTTAGCTAGGGTAGGGTAGAAGATTATCCTTAATATTAAGAAGCCTTTCTGTGCACTCTTAATTGTATTATCATGCATGCTTGTTATGATATTCATGAATTGTGGTAGAGTAGAAATGTACCACTGAGCTTTGTTAGCTCAGCGTGCAAAATTGTGGTTTTTCCGTGTATTGGTTGACAGGTTTCTTTTGGAGGAGCACATCGAAGAGAACTTCCCAGCACTGAGCCAGTTTTAAAGTACAGTACTTGATGTTTTAGTTTGTAATGATTGTATTCATAGGACTTTACCACAGTCGAGTCTATAACTTTATTTGGTTTACTATTAATTGGTCAAATGGTGTATTTTAATTAGAGCTCCTATTTTGTAAACTCCTTTAATCTTATTTAATTATGTAGAATTAATAAAAATACTTTTTTTAGAATTGCCAAACTTATGGTTTTAAATGAGAAATTTTTGATGGATCAATTTTGGGAGACTCGAATATAATGTTTCAGATCAGAATTAGGATCGAGGTGTTACATTTAGTGGTACCAGAGCTTAGGTTTAGTTGGTTCTAGAAAATTATGGGGTGGTATTGAGGTCGTGGTAGGTGTCTAGTGAATACAAATCTCTAAATTTGAGTTGTACTTTACAAGATTAGGGATCCTGATGTGCCACCTTGTTTCCTTGTGTTTCAAAAAAGAGTTGATGGAAGGGGAAACTGGTAATAGAGAGGCGAGTCACTTCTGTGATCTTACCTCTACCCTTTTGCAAGTGGTACAAGCTATTCTGAGGCAATCTGAGTCACCTTGTAAGACCCTTGTAGAGAGGCTTCATCGTTTTGGGCCTAAAAATTTCAAGGGTTTGGGTGAAGATGACCCGATCAAGGTTGATCAGTAGTTGCGTGACACATAAAGAATTTTGTGGCAGATGAGGGAAAGCCCGAAAGATGATCTTGATTGTATTGTTTCCCTTTTTAGGGGCAACGCGCATGAATAGTAGAAGACCTTTGAGTTGGTCTACAGCCTGCACACCTGACATAGGATATCGTTTTAGATGAGTTCCGAAAGAAGTACATCAGTAAGGTATATATGGATAAGATGAGGGATCAGTTCCTTCATTTGGTTTAGGGAGACCAGATGATGTTTTCTTATGAGCAAGAATTCTTACGTTTTAGCCGTTATGCCTCAAAGTTAATTGCGACAAAAGAGTTGAGGTGCAAGAGGTTTAGAAAAGGTTTGAGGGTCGAGCTTTAGTTGCACGTGATAGCGGGTCTACTTGGGACCTTTTCAGAATTAGCCAATAATGCGAAAGCACTTGAGCGACTTCAGAGTTCGATATCTTGTCAGTTTAAGGACTCTAGATGCCATGATGTGGAGACCCATGATATCATAGGTTCTTTCCAAGTTTCACAAAGGAGGTTGTGTGCTTCGAAGGGTTCGAAGAGAGTTGCTTCAAGCTAGCTACCGAGAGTTAGCTCAAGATCTTCATCAAAGATTCATAGGGCTCTTTGATTTCTACTCTAAAAGAGAGCGTTGATGGTTCTGTTGGAGTGTAGCATCTATCAGCATGTGAGCATTGCGGCCGACATCACCTTGGAGTATGCTTTTTGCTTTGGAGGGTTTGCTATAGGTACCGGGCACCATGACATATGGCAAAGGACTGTCCAATTATGGATAAGGATACATCAGCTCAATCTTAGAGGTTGGATATTTCCCAACATGATCAGAGTCTTGCTAGAGGCGGAGCTAGGGCGCCGTCAAGTTATCAAAGTAGAGGTCCTTTGAGATTCACCGCTAGGGATGACAGCAACCGAGGATATGTATGGTAATTAAGTTCTATTTTGGTTCTAGTTTTTTTTATAGCCGTTTAGCTCTTTGAATGTGTAATGGGTTAGTACTTGTGGATGTGTATCTGGGTAATCTTGGGTGTGTTGCTTTAGATGGTAATTACAATTGCATCCTTTGCTAGATAAGTTTTTACCGTAGATGGTTGTTGAGAGTGCAAAGTATGCCATAAGTTATGAGCAAGAAGTTATGAAGTTTTAGATTATTTGAATCTGGTTGTTAGTGTTAGATGTGTAAGATCTTTACCTCTCTAGAGTGGACGTTGTGCTCCGTGGGGATAGCTCAAGGAAGGTTCTATATGTTATGAGATGTTCTTAGCTTGGGTTGTAGACACGAGGGTTAAGAATTCATGGCCTTAGAATTGTGGATGTTTTAAGTGTATGGAGGTACCCTTGGTGAATGAGCAGTCTTACCATTTGATTATGGTTTAGAACCGCAATAAGGGTAAGGTTGAGTTCATTGTTAGTGTCCATCACTCTGTGGTATGGTACTTGACGAACTTTTTGTTGGAGACACACTTGTGCAAGCGACCAGTCGAGTGTAATTGCCAAGTGTTTCACCAGAGACATACCTATGTGGGTGTGGCATGTACAGTAGATTTGGATGTGTTAAGCCGAGGTGTAACAGTGAAAGACCATTTCCTATTTCATGAGATCGACGGCCTTGTTTTTGGTTATAGAATGTGAGAGTTCAGTATGTTTGTTCAAAGTAAAGGTACCGCGTAATGGTAAATGAAGATTATGATAAGCATGGTGGAGTCGTTAGATGGAGCTTGAAGGGAAAGTCATAAAGATATATGTTCTAGCAAGTATACCTTTTAATCTAGATTGTGTGAAGTTAAGGGTTGCTCTACACAGCGCGTGGCGAGTTTCCTTCAGGTAAGGCGAGCAGCGTGAAAGTTATCAGAGTAGTGCAACAGAAGTATGGGATCAATAGCTATGTTGTAGGTAATCGGATGTTTGTGTTGCAAAGAAATTTTATTGAAGGAACCAGTTGGAAATCCTTGAGAGCAGTTAGATGGTTTTTCACGTTGGATAGTTGGGACCGAGTAAGGGGTTAGAAAAAGATGTTTAGACCTCTGAGGATAGCCTAGTGAGTTTGGATACTTGTGAGAGTTTGTAAGTAACAATGGTTATTTCTTGAAATGAAGTAGTTGAATGGTAGAATCTCATGAATCATAAGTAGTTCTCATTCGTATGGGCTGTAAGGCTCGGATTAAGTAAAGTGCTAGATGTTGGCTGACTCTGGAAAAAGAGCCATTAGTTCATAGTAGATTGATGATAAGGTTCATTTGTCAAGGTTTTGGATACCCTTAAATGTTTGGCCGGGGTATGGTTGTTAGAGATGATGTGTTCCTGACAATGTATTGTGGTAGTGGTGCGGCGTTTTAGACATAGATGAGGTCTAAGCATAGGGTTTCGAATAGCAAATGCTAGTAGAAAGAATTGTTATTCGAGGTAGAATTCATCAGAGATGAGTTTACTAAATTGGTGTTTGGATAACATAGCTTGAGGTTGGTTTGTTTCCCTGCTTTACGAATCATTGTGAGTGTTAATGGTTGTGGTGTTTGGGTTGCTAGAATTTATGAGAAAAGTGTCGAGAACAAGCGGTTACGTGTTATGATTTCGACTAAGGTAGGTTGAGGGAGAAATTTCCCTAATCAAGGTGATCTTGTTTCAATGGCAAAATGATTGGATCTATTTTAGTTTCATCTCAATCATCCATTTAAATTTCGAGGACAAAATTTCTTGTATGAGGAAAGAGTTTTAACGACCCAAATTTTTGAATCCACGATGGGCGTTGACCTAGGTCTTGTACAGACACGTCAAGTCGGATGTTTAGAGCTTATCAAGGTGAGATGTTGGGCTTTATGGACCTCCATGTGTTGTTGGGCTTAGGTGTTGGATTTTGGGTTTGTTGGAGTGAAAGATATATGAGGGTAATTGGGTAATTTACCCTCAAAATATGGAAAAGGTTGATTCTTCATTAAGGGGCTGCCATTTTGGAAAATGGGTGAAGTCACCCTTGTCCTCACCCCTCCCTCTATCTCTTTCTTCAAATCTCTACTCAAACCCAAAGTAAAAGAGAGAAGCTTGTTGTTTGAGGGTGCGAATCTCATATTTATGATCAAGGGAAGTTTAATCTGCATACAAAGATTTATCTTTCAAGGTGAATATCCCTAAAGTTGGTGGAAATTGGAATTGAAGCTTGGAGCAAAGAAGAGATGTGGCAAAAGCTTGAGGAGAGCTTTATTCTGAGAATTGTTGCTTTAAGGTCAGTACATATTTGACTCCTACATTTTATGAGCATCACAAAATGAATGTCTTGTTTGGTTTTATGATGTATTGGTGTTAAGTTGGGTTTTTAGAAGCTTGAGCCTCTTTAATAGTAAATCATAGATTGGGTGTTGATAATGGGTAAAATTGGTAGAAAACCACGTAATATAATTTAAATAACATGTAGGTACACCTTTATATAAAAGGGGCGTTATGTGAGGGGCGTACGGATACAGTTGGTCACGTATTGGTATCCCATGCTTGATGAGAATTCCAGCGGCATTTTCCAGTAATGGAACACTAGGGGCGTATCGGTATTACTGTTGTATTGCCTGATAAAGGACTTCGTGTACCGGTACACATTTGGAGGAGAACCGGTACAGCATAGAGATCGGTACGGAGCTTCGTGTACTGCTACTGGTACCGATACAGAGGTTGGCGTACCGGTACAGGATGTTGATCAAATTCTTTTAAACTTAAATTGAGTATCAGTACGTAGGAAGGAGTACTGGTACCTAGTGAGGCGTACCAATACCCATATAGGTGTATCTGTACTCGCAGGGAATCTGTCCAAGAAATTTGAGGTTACGTTCGGGGGTTCTATAATTTGAGTTAAAGGGCCCAATATGTTTCTAAAGGTATAAAATGAATTTTACAACCGAGAGATCAAGGATTATAACCCACATGTGGAATAAATGGATAATAGCTTGGTTATTGTTAAGTGGATTGCTCATTTTATAATCCATAAAGATCCATGGTGGATCGGTTAATACTCTGTGGAAATTAAGGTCCTTGCTGTATGCTGAAGGGACGCCCATATGGTCTAGTTGTCGTGAATAATGAGATGATCCAATGAGAATGTCGTGGATTAGCTTAAAAGACATAATAATTATTGTAACAAATGAAATATGCCTTGGGGCATTGGTAATGGTTGGCTTGATGTTTTTTTATCTCTTGGTGGGATGTATGGGTGCTTGGGGAGCATATGTTATCCTATGTGTCTTAGTCAGGAATCTAGATATCCTAAAGTCACTACAAGGGCACTTATATAAGGGGATGTGTAATTCAGATTATGTGATCGAGTACATCTGACTATTCATGGGCTATATGAACTGGATACGGTTAGAAACCTATCAATGGCTAAGGTGAACCGGATAAGAAAACAAAACTCAGTGGGCTGTGTGAGCTCGAGTAACTCGATGGGCTATATGAACTCGAGTAACCTGATCGGCTGAGTGATCTCAGGAAAAAAACTATTTGTTGCTATTGTGATCCAGGTATGTCTAGGAAGTATCTGTGTCTATGGTGATCTGGGTATGGTCCAATAACCTGAAGGCTATGTGATCACGAGTAACTCGATGGCTGTGTGAGTACAGGTAATGTAGGGCTTCATTGGCCATTGTCTAGGGAATATATGTTATTTATGTTACTGTGTGGATATTTGATGTTGGCTATTTTACCCTTGGGCTATGTGATCAGGGTATAGAATGCTTAAACTCGGTGGGCTATGTGAGCTCGAGTAACTCGATGGGCTGTATGACCTCGAGTATGGTAAAGCCTGGGATGGCATGTGAGACTTCTTATATTTTAATGATGCCTTGAGACAAATATTGTGGATTCTAGCTAGGGTAGGCTAGAAGATGATCCTTAATATTGAGAAGCCTTTCTGTACTCTCTTAATTGTATTATCATGCATGCTTGTTTTATGATATTCATGAATTATGGTAGAGTAGAAATGTACCACTGAGCTTTGTTAGCCCAGCGTGCGAAATTTTCATTTTTTCGTGCGTAGGTTGACAAGTCTATAACTATTTGGTTTACTATTAATTGGTCAAATGGTGTATTTTAATTGGAGCTCTTATTTTGTAAACTCATTTAATCTTATTTAATTATGTGGATTTATAGAAATGTTTGTTTTGAGAATTGCCAAACTTATGGTTTTAAATGAGAAATTTTTGATGGACCAATTTTGAAAGACACAAATGTAATACTTTATATCAGAATCGGGATTAGAGGTGTTATATTTAGTGGTATCAGAGCTTAGGTTTAGCCGGTTCTAGAAAACCCTAGGGTGGTATAAAAGTCGTGGTAAGGTGTCTAGTGAATACAAGTCCCTAAATTTGAGTTGTACTTTACAAGAATGGGAATCCTGATATGCCACCTTGTTTCCTTGTGTGTCAGAAAAGAGTTGATGGAAGCAGAAACAGGTAATAGAGAGGCGAGTCATTTCTGTGATCTTACCTCTACCCTTTTGCAAGTGGTACAAGCTATTTTGAGGCAATCTAAGATACCTTGTAAGACACTCGTAGATAGGCTTCACCGTTTTAGGCCTAAAAATTTTAAGGGTTTGGATGAAGATGACCCGATCAAGGCTGATCAGCGGGTCTACTTGGGACTTTTTTAGAACTAGCCAATAATGCGAAGGAAATTGAGCGACTTTAGAGTTTGACATCTTGTTAGTTTGAGGACTCTAGAAGCCATGATGTTGAGACCTAGGATATCATAGGTTCTTTCCAAGTTCTGCAAGGGAGGTTGTGTGCTTTGAAAGGTTCAAAGAGAGTTTCTTTAGGCTAACTACCAAGAGTCGGCTCAAGATTTAGATCAAGGGTTTATAGGGGCTCTTTGATTTCTACTCCAGAAGAGAGTACTAATGGTTCTGTTGGAGTGTAGCATCTACCAACATGGGAGCATTGCGGCCAACATCACCTTGGAGTATGCTTTTTGCTAAGGTGCCGGGCACCAGACATATGGCAAAGGACTGCCCAGTTATAGATGAGGATGCACCAGCTCAGTCTTAGAGGTTGGCTATTTCCCGACATGATCAGAGTCTTACTAGAGGCGGAGCTAAGGCACCGTCAAGTTATCGAGGTGGAGGTCCTATGAGATCCACCGATAAGGATGAAAGCGTCACGGCCGAGGATATTCAGGTAATTAAGTTCTATTTTAGTTCTAGTTGTTTTTTATAGCCCTTTAGCTCTTCGAATGTGTAATGGGTTGGTCCTTGTGGATGTGTATCTTGGTAATCTTGGGTGTGTTGTTGCTTTAGATGGTAATTAAAATTGCATCTTCTGCTAGATAAGTTTTTATCGTAGATGGTTGTTGGGAGTGCAAAGTATGCCGCAAGTTGTGAGCAAGAAGTTATGAAGTTTCAAATTGTTTGAATCTGGTTGTTAGTGTTAGATGTGTAGGATCTTTACCTCTCTAGATTGGACGTTTTGCTCCGTGGTGATAGCTCAAGGAAGGTTCTATATGTTAATAGATGTTCTTAGCTTGGGTTGTAGACACAAGGGTTAATAATTCCTAGCCTTAGAATTATGGGTGTTTTGAGGGTATGGAGGTACCCTTGGTGAATAAGCAGTCTTACTGTTTAATTATAGTTTAGAATCGCGATAAGGGTAAGGTTGAGTTCGTTGTTAGTGTCCATCGCTCTATGGTGAGGTACTTAACGAACTCTTTGTTGGAGACACACTTGTGCAAGTGAGTAATCGAGTGTCATTGCCAAGTGTTTCACCGGAGACGTACCTATGTGGGTGTAGAATGTATGGTAGCTTTTGATGTGTTATGCTGAGGAGTAACAGTAAAAGACCATTGCCTATTTTATGAGATCAACGGCCTTGTTTTTGGTTATGGAATGTGAGAGTTCAGTATGTTTGTTAAAAGTAAAGGTACCGCATGAAGGTAAATAAAGGTTAGGATAAGCATGGTGGAGTCGTTGGATGGAGCTTTAAGGGCAAGTCATAAAGACATCGAGTCTAGCAAGTACACCGTTCAATCTAGATTTTGTGGAGTGAGGGTTGCTCTACACAGCGCGTGGCGAGTTGCCTTCAGGTAAAGTGAGTAGTGTGAAAGTTATCAGAGTAGAGCAACAGAAATATAGGATCAATAGCTGTGTTGTGGGTAATCGGATGGTTGTGTTGCAAAGAAATGTTATTATAGGAACCAGTTGGAAATCCTTGTGAGCAGTTAGATGGTTTTTCACGTTGGATAGTTGGGACCGATTGAGGGGTTGGAAGAAGATGTTTAGACCTTTGAGGATAGCCTGGTGAGTTTGGTTGCTTGTGAGAGTTTGTAAGTAACAATGGTCATTTCTCGAAATCAAGTAGTTGAATGGTAGAATCTCATGAATCATAAGTAGTTATCGTTCATATGGGCTGTAAGGTTCGGATTAAGTAAAGTGCTAAGTCCCGCATGTGTTGGCTGAGTCTAGAGAAATAGTCGTTAGTTCAAGGTAGATTGATGATAAGGTTCGGTTGTCAAGGTTTTGCATACCCTTCAATGTTTGGTCGGGTATGGTTGTTAGAGATGATGTGTTCCTGACAATGTATTATGGTAGTGGTGCAGCATTTTAGACATATATGAGGTCTAAGTGTAGGGTTTCGAATAGCGGATGCTAGTAGAAAGAATTGTTATCCAAGGTAGAATTCATCAGAGATGAGTTCCTTAGATTAGTGTTTGGATAGCATAGCTTGAGGTTGGTTTGTTTCCCTGTTTTACAATTCGTTGTGAGTGCTAATGGTTGTTGTAATATCTCATTATTGGATTAGTGGCCCAATCGTAAAGAATCAAAAGTTAGTGGTCTTAGTTCAGTGACTAAAACGTAAAGTTTTAAAGTTAGGTGATCAAAGTGAAAAGTTGAGAAAAGTTTAAGGACCAACCTGGTAATTTTCCAATAATTATTTTTATTTCACAAATAAATAAATCATCTAGGGGTGTGGATCGAATATAAAAACTTTGGTTTGATCTGATGTTTCTATTATTGGGAAATTATGATTAAAGTTTAAGTGTAATTCGGATAATCGTATGAGCTCATAATTTCATGAAAAATTGAAGGAAGTCTTGGGAAGACTCGAGGAGTATAGCATTGAAGTTTTGAATCGGTTTAGACTCGATTCTATTAAGTATTTGGTATAGATGATGGAATGGCATTTTTGAAAATAAATTATTTCATTAATGGCATTTTAGTCATTTCACCTATACTTTTTAATAAAAATTAATGATGGAAGAGGATAAAATGTAGGTGTTGAATGGTGATTGGTTAAAACTAAGGGGTAAAATAGTCATTTGACTGTTTTAGAGATTTTTATTATTAAATAGCCAATTTGAAGACAATTGTCTTTAAACTAAAAGATAGAAAAAGCTAGAACTTGTGCTCATCTTTCTCCTCAAAACCGAAACCCCTAGCAAGGTAAGAATCAAATTTTCAATTCAATTTTTGGCTTGATTTGTTTGATTTTTGGCTAGAGACATGAAACAAGAAAGTGATCTCCATTGAATTCTCTATCTTTTGGTATAAGTTTTGCTTAGTTTTCATGTCTCTAGGTTGAGATTGATGATTAGGGTGCTTGAAGAACATGTTAGGTTTTCATGTTTTAAGGTTCAACCAAGTTGGAAATGGTGTTGTAGTGTTGTTTCTATGCTTGAAATGATGAAAATCTCTTGAAAACCTATAGGGACCAATTCGGCAAAATGATGAAAATTGGGGGAAATTTTGTAAAAATTTATTTGATGATGGAAATGATTAGAATGATGTTTTCTAAGTTGAATTGTGTTGTTGGAATGAAGAAAATATCATTTTAGGACTATTTTGAGAATTGTGTAAATTTGGTTATAATAAGTGAGAAATTGGAAAATAATCAAGAAACATGGTTATGTTGTTTGCTATGATACAAGGATCATTTTGGTATTAAAATTTTTGAAAATGGAGATGAAATGTGGAAGTTTCCAAATTTTAGTTTATAAACCCTAAGAGAGAGAATTTAGGGTTTAAAGTGAAATTAATTAAATTCTTGGTTGCAATGTGCAATTTGAGATGAGATTAAAGTTTGGGAAGTATTGTTGTTGCAAAAAAGTACTTAGTTGAAAATATTAAGTTTTCCAAATTGTTATGTACATGTATTAGTAAGGTTGGACATGTACTTCAGGTGGCTTGTGTTATGTATTTAATGTACATACAGATAACATGCAAGTTCGAAATCAAACGAGTGAAGAAAGAAGATAAAAAGTGCAACCAAGCTTAGTGAGGCTAGTATAAAGTTTACTTTTTAAAGTGTTAAGGTGAGTGCAATGCATATATAGCATGATCTTTATGTCATTTATCATATATTTGACATATTAGAAATAAGACAAAGGTTGAAACACATGCATGGATCACTAATTATTCTTGAAATGTTATTTGATTATGAAATATTCAATGTGTATATTTGTTGCCATGTATGATATTATGATTGATATAAAGCCCAATGTATGAGATAGGAAATTAAAAGTATAGTTGGATATCTATAGAGTCATAAACAAATGTATAAATATTTTAAGCACTGCGGTGAAATATTCATAAATACTCATTGAGGGTATACTCATGCAAGGTTTGAGTATACGGAAATTTTATTTATACTCAATGAGGGTATACTCATGCAAGGTTTGGGTATACGGAAGAACTTAGGGTGCTAAGCACTACGGTGCAAATAATACACTATACTCAAGTAAGTATAGGGGGAATGACTCGTGTACATAGATTTCCTTAAAGCAGTACTTGGGCTAAATAAATTGAAAACAAGATAAAATGCTTGAAAGCTCGATGATAAATATGGCAATGGTGTTGGTAAGAATCAAAGTTATTACCATTTGATATGTTATTATGTTATATATATCATGTCTTATATGCTAGTAAGCATAATATGGTAAGTGATCATATGCATTGTTATTTTATTATATTGATATCCATGTTGGGTTGTATTTGAATTAAATGTTGTTGCCTCACTAAGTATATGCGTATCGTATGATGAATTTCATGCGTAGGTTTTAAAGGAGTTTCGAGAGAGGAGTAGCCGGGCATCGCTTTCCTATTTTGGGAGGTATATCTCCATACTCATAGTAATGTAATGACATTCATCCTTTCTTTTGGAAGTTTACTAGATGGCATGTATAATTAGTGGGGTTTGTAATAACTTATCACCAAATATGGTTGGTTAATAGTTGTTTTAATATGGATGATGAACCTAGTAAGTCCTATTATGGTTATAAATGATAATGGACTAAGTTTTTAGTAAATATGGGACCTAAGATAGAAAGATTAAAAATCTGTCCAGAAATGCATGCAAAAGCAGTGAGTTTGAAAATTCAGCATAAATTCTATAATTAGAATTAGATAGTGAATCTTATATGTATGAACTATAAATTTTGTCTAGTTTCTTACAAAATTAACGGTTATTAATTTCGAGTTGTATGTAAAATGATATGAATTTTTATTCGATGGAAGGTCAGAAAACAGGGCAGCAGAATTTCATTATTTTTGGGCTTGTGACGTGAATTCAAAGATTTATTTGAATTTTTACGAATGAGTTTAGGTTAATAATTTATATGGTTAGAAAGCTTAATGAATATAGTTTAATTAGAAAATTTCGAAATAAAATTTCGATGTCTATAAAAAAATTTATAAATTTTTAAGTAAAGGCAGTGCAGGCTGCCAGTTTTCTAAGTAACGTAATAAAAGGGTTTAATCTTAGTTATTAACATAACTGACTCGTATTTGGTAACGAATACGGGAAAGGGATGTTACAGTTGTGGTGCTTGGGTCGCTATAATTTTTTATAAAAGTGTCGAGAACAAGCGGTTTAGTGTTATGGTTTTGACTAAGGTAGGTTGTGGGAGAATTCTCCCTAATTAAGGTGATCTTGTTTGAATGGCAAAATGATTGGATCTATTTTAACTTCATCTCCTTTATCCGTTTAAATTTCTAGGACAAAATTTCTTGTAGGATGAGAGAGTTGTAACAACCCAGTTTTTTGAGTCAACGATAGGCATTGACTTGGGTCTTGGACTGACACATCGAGTTGGATGTTTGGAGCTTATCGGGCTGAGATGTTGGGCTTTATGGACCTTCATGTGTTGTTGGGCTTGGGTGTTGGATTTTGGGTTTGTTGGAGTGAAAGATATGTGAGGGCAATTGGGTAATTTACCCTCAAAAGGGGAAAAGGTTGATACCTCATTAAGGGGATGCCATTTTGGAATAGGGGTGAAGTCACCCTTGTCCTCATTCCTCTCTCTATCCCCTTCTTCAAATCTATATCCCAAACCCAAAATAAAAGAGGAAAGCTTGTTGTTTTAGAGTGGGAATCTCAAATTTATGATCAATGGAAGTTTAATCAGCATACAAAGATCTATATTTCATGGTGAATATCCCCAAAGTTGTTGGAAATTGGAATTGAAGCTTGGAGCAAAGAAGAAAGGTGGCAAAAGCTTGAGGAGAGTTTCATTCCGAGAATTGTTACTTTAAGGTCATTACATTTCTGACTCCTACATTTCATGAGCATCACAAAATGAATGTCTTGCTTGGTTTTATGATTTATGGGTGTTAAGTTGGGTTTTTAGAAGCTTGAGCCTCTTCAACAGTAAATCATAGATTGGGTGTTGATAATGGGTAAAATTGGTAGAAAACCACCTAATATACTTTAAATAACATGTAAGAATGTTTTGGGGCTTAACCATTGAGGTTAATAGCTGGGATTGTGAATTCTCGAGCTCTAGGTTTTGAAATCTGGGCTCGCGTACCGATATAGGGTAATCTATATCGGTATGCCTTTGTATAAAGAGGGGCATTATGTGAGGGGCATACCGGTACAAATGGTCGCATATTGGTATCCTATGCTTGATGAGAATTCTAGTGGCGTTTTCACGTACTGGTACATTGGGGTGTATCGGAACTACTGTTCTATTGCCTGAGAAAGGCCTTCGTGTACCAGTATGCATTTGGAGGAGTACCAATATAGCATAAGGATCAGTACGAAGCTTCGTATACTGGTACTGGGTATCGTTACGACGGTTGGCATACTGGTACGGGACGTTGATCAGATTTTTTTCAAACCTAAATCGAGTATCAGTACTCAAGGAGGAGTATCGGTACCTAGTGAGGCGTATCGACACTCATATAGGTGTATCAATACTCGTAGGGAAATTTGTCCAAGAAATTTGAGGTTACGTTCAAGGGTTCTATAATTCGAGGTAAAGGGCCCAATGGGTGTCTAAAGGTATAAAATGAATTTTACAACCGAGAGATCAAGGTTTATAACCCACATATGGAATAAATGGCTAATGGCTTGGTTATTGTTGAGTGGATTGCTCGTGTTAATAATCCATATGGATCTATGGTGGATCGGTTAATACTGTGTGGAAATTAGGGTTCTTGTTGTGTGCTGAAGGGACGCCCATATGGTCTAGTTGCCGTGAATAATGAGATGATCGAATGAGAATGTCGTGGATGAGCTTAAAAGACATATTAATTACTGTAACAAATGAAATATGCCTTGGGGCATTGGTAATGGTTGGCTTGATGTTTTTTATCTCTTGGTGAGATGTATGGGTGCTTGGGGAGCATATGTTATCCTATGTTTCTTGGTCAGGAATCTGGATGTCCTAGAGTCAGTGCAAGGGCACTTATATAAGGGGATATGTAATTCAGGTTGTGTGATCGAGTACATCTGACGTATCCATAGACTATATGAACTAGATGTGGTTAGAAACCTATTCGTGGCTAAGGTGAAACGGATAAAGAAACATAACTCGGTGGGATGTGTGAGCTCGAGTAACTCGATGGGCTATGTGAACTCGAGTAACCTGATTGGCTGAGTGATCTCAAGAAAAGACTACTTGTGGTTATTGTGATCCAAGTATATCTAGGACGTATCTGTGGTTATGGTGATCCGGATATGGTCTAATAACCTGACGACTATGTGATCACGGGTAACTCGACGGTTGTGTGAGCACGGGTAATGTAGGGCTTCATTGGCCATTATCTAGGGAATGTATGTTTTTTATGTTATTGTGCGGATATTTGATGTTGGCTATTTTACCCTTAGGTTATGTGATCAGGGTATGTAATGCTTAAACTCGGTGGGTTGTATGAGCTCGAGTAACTCGATGGGCTGTGTGACCTCGAATATGGTAAAGCTTGGGATGGCATGTGAGACTTCTTATATTTTAATGATGCCTTCAGACAAATGTTGTGGACTCTAGCTAGGGTAGACTAGAAGATGATCCTTAATATTTAGAAGTCTTTCTATACACTCTTAATTGTATTATCATGCATGTTTGTTTTATGATATTCATGAATTGTGGTAGAGTATAAATATACCACTGAGCTTTGTTAGCTCAGCGTGCGGAATTGTGGTTTTTCCGTGCGTAGGTTGATAGGTTTCTTTTGGAGGAGTACATCGAAGAGGACTTCCCAGCACCGAGCCAGCTTCAAAGTACAGTACTTTATGTTTTAGTTTGGACTGATTGTATTCATAGGACCTTACCATAGCTGAGTCTGTAACTTTATTTGGTTTACTATTAATTGGTCAAATGGTGTATTTTAATTGGAGCCCCTATTTTGTAAACTCGTTTAATCTTATTATTTTATGTGGATTTATGGAAATGCTTGTTTTGAGAATTTCCAAACTTGTGGTTTTAAATGATAATTTTTTGATGGATCAGTTTTGGGAGACCCGAATGTAATGCTTCGGATCCGGATCGGGATATGGTGTTACAAATTTAGTCTTAATTTAACCCTCATTATTGATGTCTAAATTGATTGAATGCGCAAATATTGAGAATTAAATGTGTTGTTATACAAATTTTTGTAACTGTCATGTCACCTAGCCAACAACAATTAACGGCCTAGTGACCATTTTATAATAAAAACTAAAGTTTAATGACTATTATGTAACTTTTAAAAGTTTAGTAATTAAACTTTGACTTTTTTTTTTAATAATAAGGCCAAGAAATTAAAGCCTGGTTAAAACAGTGGGGGTCCACCGCACCTGTTATTGACAGTTGCACGACATCAAAGTACTTCCGCTAGGTAATCTCTGTCGTGTTTCAAGACCTCACCCTATGTGTTTTTTTTTTATTATACATTATTTTTTATTAACTACTTTTATCTAATTTATTGATTAATTAATTTAAATTAAATTTTTTTTGTAGAAATTTAGTATGGGCTTCACTTCTCTTTTAATTTAATTTTTTCTGTTTATAATATTAAGATTTAAATCTTTGTTATTATTTAAGAAATTTAATGTCTAATTCCTCTATATTAATTGGTTATTAGTATTAAATATAATAAATTTAATGGTTAATTAAGGGAATAAAATTAGGGGAAGTGGCGCATGTGAGTTTAAAAGGGTGTTAGTGTTAATAAAAAAAGGTGTTCGTGTTAATAAAGGCTCAATTATGGAACTGGGCACAACAGCTACCAGTACAGCTACTGGCTTATGCTTTCTAACAATTATTGTCCATACCCGTCATCTATGAGCATTGTAGCAAACTCTAATACCACTCCAGTTTAAACCCCCCAACATTGGTCCCCTAGGCTAAGATCCATAATTGTAGCCTGTAGAGTTTAGAATGGACCACTCTTATCAATCCTTTTTCGGATATCATTGAAAAATGTAAATCCAAAAAGAAACACCCACGTTCATTTTGTTATCGGATGATTTCTTAAATAACGTTCTCATTTCAAGTCTTGTGGATGGAGAAAATAACTTTACTTTTTATTTAAAATTTTAATTTCGAAAATACAACAACGTTAAATACTTAATAGAAGAGTTTCATCATCTTTGTGATCTTATCCGGCTCCATCATATTAATTTACGCCATTATCCATTTAGGCCTTGTTCGTTTTAGTCCTTTTAGTTTTATTAATGTAAATAAATAATCATGGGTGGGTAAGTTTGGATACGGCATGTTTAGGGTGTGACTAAAAGACGGTAAGTTTTGAAACTTGTCCACGAACTAAAAATGTTATATTTTTTAATAACATTTTTTTATTTTTTTTTTTGAGTTTTTTTGCAAATATCGAAACTTATTTTGTAAGTATCGATACTTAATTTTTTGATAAATTTTTAGTTTGAGATAAAATATTGATACTTGTAAAAAAGGTTTTGATACTTGCAAAAAAACTCAAAAAAATCAACTAAAAATATTATTAAAATGTCTAATATTTTTAGTTCATGAATAAATTTTAAATTTTATTATCTTTTAACTATAATCTAAACATATCGCACGTTAGACTCACCCATTATCATGACTGCCCAATACAGATGGATTATATTTTCTTTGGTACGGTGGTTAAGTACAGCTCGAACCCACACCAACTAGTGGGGCTCATAGATAGATTAGATTTATTCAATCATCATTCAAGTACCAAATTAAATCCGACTTCTTTAGAAAGTTAAGACGTTTTAAGCCAGAAATTTTTAAAAATTTTAAAATATTAATAAATTCTAGAGTAATTATTTGAGTTTTCTTTCGCACCAGGCTTTTTAAATTGCCACATATTTTTTTAGGGGTTTAAACCATAACATCTAAATTGTAAATCTTAAACTTTAAACCATAAAATATATTTTCAAACCTTGAAACCAAACCACAAACATTAAATTCTACTTTAAACTCTAAATCATAACCTATAAACCCTAAAACTACACGCTTGTGGAAAATAAGTTTTCTACTTTCAGTGCGTAAAATATTTTCCCTAAATTATCATGTATCATTTTAAAATATTAACATTTGTGGTTATTTTATTTGTATGATTATTTTTTCAAGAAAAAATTTCTTACTATAATTTCATGAATTTAAAAAATATAAAGATAATAATATTGAGAATAAATCATATAAAAATATACAATATGCATATCATTATTTTTAAATATATATAGATTTAATAATATAAAATATAAAAGTACATATTAAAGTTAAATAAAAATAATACTTTAAAATTAAGATTTTTTATAGTTGGATCATGTACATTAAATGGAACAAGATTATGATTAATTTTGAAAAACCACATTTTTTGTGAATTTTTAGTAATTTATTAGAGCTATCCAAACTCCTTTATAGAGTTAACTTTAAAAATATGTTAATTAAATTGTATTTTAAAACTAAATTTTTTTTAAAAAATTGCTAACTTTAGTTTTATAATTTAACTTTAGATTTGGAACACTTGCAACTAGGGTGAAAATTTAAAAATATACATTTTAGTTTTTATATATATAATTTCATTGATTAAATTGACACCCAATTAATTTGTGAGTCAAATTCAATAAAATATTTAAATTAATTTATACACATAAAATAATATTTGATATACAAGATTTCGAATGAGAGACACATATACTGAAGCATAGTAAAAGCAATATAATTGTTGCTATTTTCGGTTTTATTTCTCTTTTATCGTTAACATTCACCGCTTAAATCTAATGCATGTGATTGGTCCAAATAACATTTGTTACGTCAACAATGATGATAAACATGATGGATTGGGAAATATATTTATTCCAAATTTAGGAATTTAATCCTAATATGATATATATATATATATATATATATATATATAATTTTTTATATCCAACCATCTAAAAATAAGTGATTAAGGTTTTTGTGTTGAGCCTCTAGTGGTATTAATGTTTTTTATGTTGTTTTCTGTCGTAAAATGGCTTGATTTTATTAGTAGTTTTAGACATATAATTTAGATATTTAGTTTAGAGTGAAGCAAGTTTGCATACTCATTTGGAAAGTGGTGGCTGCCTTCTGGTTTCATGTTTCGGCAGGACACACTTTACATGTTTAAGGAATAGACCAAACCTTAATGGGTTATTCTTTCACATGGAATTGAACTTTGGTCGTTTGCATAAAATAGGGTTAGGGTTAGTCGTAGAATATAACTTACAAGAAGTCAGCTAATTTAGCTTCATGTTCATGTAATCAATCAGACTTCACGTTCTGCATGTTTCTTTGACCCGCAAATCCTGGAATTGAGATTTCCACATTTCATGGGGATGCAAAGCCTTGATGTTCACACTACCAAATAAAGATATCGAAGATACTAACCAACGAGTTGGTCCAACTAGTAAGCAGCTTTGTATCGCTTAAGCATGTCTCGATTTCGAGGCCTTGTGTATGCAAAAAATCTCCGATAGAAGACTCACCCACCAAAACTAGATGTGCGACGCAAGTTGGTCCGAATTAATCGAGGGCAAAGTCTCAGTGAACCGGGAGGACAATCAAAAAATGAATTAATTCGAGATAAAAAGAGCTAAAATAAATGTTGGATATAAAGATGTTTTTAATATCAAATATTCAATCTTTTCCAAGATTAAGAGGCGTTACACCTATGATAAAAAGAATTTGATTTCAGAGTGAGGTCACATTTTCGTTTTCAAGGTTAGAACTTTAGAGACAGTATTGTTGACGAAGACAATTACGACTAGACCATAAAATAAACATAAAAGATTTAAATTGTTTTCATATATTTGAAGGGTCATATTGTACGAGAGTATTCATAAGTTTGGAGAGAAAGAATATATATGCATCTGAATTGTTTTTTTACCTGAATAATTCTGTTTTGGGTATTAATTACCAAAAAGAAAAAACTTTGATACACAGGCAGTGTAAACTTTAGTTTACATGTGCCTTTTAGTTTTGAGGGTTAGGGTTTAAGGTCTAGGGTTTTAGGTTATAGGGTTTAGAATTCAAGGTTAGTGTTTAGAATTTAGGATTTAAGGTTTAGAGTGTGGAGTTTAGTTTTTTAGAGTTAGAGTTAAGAATTTAGGATTTAGATTTTTATAGTGTAAATATGCAGGCTTGTGTAATACACAACTTGTGTATCAAAGTTTTACCCTTACCAAAATAGTCCTATTTTATCATTATTTCCCGAAATAGGTTTTAAATATTTTGTTAAGAACTCAATTATAACAACAAGTCCAATTCTTTACAAATGCATCGAAGAATTTAATTTCTACTATAGCCAAGTTCGCTCAGTGATTATGAAATCATAGCCCTCGATACTGCATTGAAGAACTGACTCTCGCTATAATTGAGTTTATATAAAAAGATCTATTTCCAAAAATAAGGATAAAGCGGGACGATTTTGAGAATTAATTCCCAAAACTGGATTATTCGAGGTAATAAACCTGTGAATTGAGACCACATTTTCTTGAAGAACCCTAATTATTACGATGGCAAACCGCAAATGACACTTCTCTGTAGTATTCATCAGTTTTATTAGCTAAAAGCAGGTGGGAGACATGGAAAGTAGTTACAGTTAATAAAGTGACATTCTCTTTGTTATTTTGGCAACTGATTTATTCTCTTTCTAACTGTTGCCCTTTTTCTAGGGATGTTAACTTCTCTCCTTAGACTGAAATCTTTGACAAGGTTTCCAAATCACAAGAATTATGTTTGGCTGCTTACTTATACAATAATATATATATATATGGAAGGTGGTTGATAACGGCCATCTCTCTCTATATATATATAATATCAAGCTTTGTGATTACATCAATTGTTGAAGATATTTTCGTTTTATAATGTCAAGAGAAGAAGAAGAAAACGAAGAGAGAAGGCTAAACCAATGTTTAAGGAAGTACCAAACAATGATAAAACAGGTACTTTAAAAACTGGCAGCATGAGAAATATTTTAAAAACTTGATATATTTGTCTTTATGTTCTCATTTGTTGTCTTTCAGTTTGACGAGCTTGTTGAGATGATGGATGTTAGAAGCAGACCGCCAAAGCGACGAAGGGTAATTTCTTTTGGTTCTTCATATTGTCTGTCCCTTTGCTTCGAGTATTTTTTTTTCCTTGGTTTTCTTCTCTGATGAATTTTTATTTGAATCTTTTGTAGAGCACTAGAGACAACAACAGTGGCAATGACCCTACAGCATCTGCAAATCAACCAGATAATGGAGAGGTATTTGTGCAGACAGTAACAAGGTTTCTCCATGAACTCAAATCTAACCCTACAACGGATCCTAATTGTTCAACAAGCTACCATGGCCGAGGGTAGCTCCGGCAAGGACAAAATCTCTATTATACTAATGATTATGCAACCAAACGCCCTGTCTTTGCTTTATATTCAGAGTTAGTCTTGTAAACAAACAAAACTTACTGCATTTTTCAATCTAATCACCATGTGAAAGTTGCTTACATAGACTAGGTTGTCAGTTGCAGAAAAGAACATAGAAAACTAATGTTTCTCTCTTGATTTTCCTTGTTGGTCTTTTTTGATAATATCTGCCATGTTGGATGAGTTTCAGCCATTAACAGACAGCAAAGCAGCGAATCTGTCGACTATTTGAACATTTGTTAACAGAAGTAAACGAACTATGCAAATATGTTAAGAGCATCAACAAGTTGTCGAGTAACAATGTCGGTTTCTCTCAAGAAAGGAATGGAAACACAAAAAGTAGGTATACCCTTTTCCTTAAAGGGATGGAAAGGATCGTTTACCGTACACGCAGCCTTCCACTTGCATTTTTGAGCCTAAAATATTTCCACAACTCAAACGTGTAAACCCCTTTTCTTCCCCGAACAGAAGGAAAATGATACTTTTTGTTTTTCTGATATCAAGTCTACCGTCTAAGTAAAGAAAGAGATGTTGGATTAAAATTCAATAATAGTGGGCACATATGTATAATGTATGTTGCTATTATAAAGTTTAACACGTAATTAAGTGACCAATTATGTTACACGTGTTATAGGTACTAAATTGTCATGGAATTAAAAGTGTAGATACCATAAGTTAGATTTATAACTCAATGAAGGGCAGAGTTGTAAATATTAATAAAATATTTTAATTCAGTTTATATAAAGGATAGTGGTCCCCGAAATATAGGTTAATTTGCGTATCTCTTTTCCCCATCTGAGAGTTGTGTGACAAGAGGTAATCTATCATCTTGGAAGATCAAACCCTCTGGAAAATCTCCATCAATAGATTCAGGTACGCTTCCATAAATCTAGTTTTGGTTCTTAATGATTTGATATATATATATATAGATCTTGGGTTTATATTTGTATGAATATATTTTTTGTTCTAACAAGTGGTATCAGAGACAAGTTTGTTGAATCGTTGAGATCGTAATTTTCCTTTTCCATCGTTATTTGCCGATTTGAAATTCATAGTTTGTGTATTCACGGTGATCTGTGTTTTGCCTTTGGATTCAGATATTCCTCGATTGCGTAATTAAATCGGCAATTGGAAAATTTTGTTTGCATGTTTTTTTACTTTCGGCAACCTTTGTAGTAACCCTAAAATTTACATATTTAATTTTTATTGAATTAGGGTTTTAATTCTCATGGAAATTATGTTTTGCTTTCCTTTTGGAATTTAGCATGATTACGTTTCTGTGCAATTTCTATATAATTACGTTTGAAGCCATGATTATGTTTAGAAATTCAAAGTAATTTTGGTTCTGTATTGTTGCTTTGATTTAGGTTATTAAATTATTTCTAGAATATAATTATGACCTTAATTTTTGTATTGCTTTTGCTTTTTATCAATCACATACTTAGGTTACAGTTATAAAAATATATTTTATTTAAAATATATATTTAATTCGGTTGGATCAAAATTTTAGTTTTGATCATTAGGTATAAAGATAAATATTTAGAAACATATAAATTCATGTTTTGATTATGTCTAATATTTTAGTGGGTTAATTGAAACACAATGTCACCAAAGTGACCGCTTCTGCGTAGATTAACTTATTTAAAATATCAAGATGTTTGTGTTTTTGTAATTCATGCGTTTATCAATTTGTCCAAAGGAAAATTAATATTTGGCCGAATTTCAAATAACACTTGTGGTAATAAATGTGTGACAATTATAAGGTAATTTATGTGTGCAATACGTTAGTCCAAAGATTAACATGTTGTTCGACATAGTTTATTGTCAATGTTTGATTGCTACAACAAGAGTACCGCTTACAGTTTAACATTATTGTCCAAAGACTTGATATTAATGTTGTGTTTGGTATCTTGAGGGGAATTAGTCATTATTTTGAATTTATGTGTTTACTTATGAATTATTAGTGTGAGCATGTTTATTTATTTATGTATTATTCTTTTGTTCTAAATTCAGCTAGTTCTTCTGCTGCCACAATATCTGCTAATGTCAATTCTATACCCATGCTTAATGGGACGAATTTCAAGAAATGGAAAAGGCATTTACTGATAGTGCTTGGCTGTATGGACATAAACCTTGCATTAAGAGAAGAACAACATGCACCTCTCACTGCGGCTAGCACCCCTTATGCAAAAAGGGATTTTGAGAGGTGGGAACGTTTTAATTGTATGAGTCTGATGATCATGAAACAAAACATTCCGAAAACCTTTAGGGGTGCAGAATCTGAAGAAATTATTCAGGCTAAGGATTTCTTTAACAATATTGAGCAACGTTTTGTTAAAAATGATAAAGTTGAGATGACATCACTTCTAAATTCTTTGATGTCTATGAAGTACAAGGGTCAAGGAAATATAAGGGAGTACATTATGGAAATGTCTCATATTGCTTCAAAACTTAAAGCACTTCAAATCGAGTTTTCTGATAATTTACTCGTCCTTATGGTTTTGGTATCGCTTCCTGCACAATTTAACCAATTTAAAATTAGTTATAACTGTCAAAGGGAGAAGTGGACTCTAAATGAGCTTATTTCTCATTGTGTTCAAGAGGAAGAAAGGTTGAAGCGTGAGAAAACTAAAAGTGCTCATTTGTCTAGTGCCTCTAAAAACAAGAGCAAGAAAAGGAAATATCAGAATGAAGCTGCTAAGGGTCCAGCTCAAAAGAAACAAGATAATGTTCCAAATAATTATTTTTTTGTAACAAGCCTGGACACATGAAGAAAGATTGTACCAAATATCACGCATGACGTGCAAAGAAATGTATGAATCTTACTTTGGCCTGTTTTGAGGTTAATTTATCTTCAATACCTAGAAACACTTGGTGGTTAGATTCGGGTGCTACTACTCACATAAGTGTTTCTATGCAGGGTTGCCTGAGCTACCGAAATCCAAGTGATGGTGAAAGAAACATCTTTGTGGGCGACGGAAAATCAGTGGAAGTAGAAGCAATTGGGCATTTTAGGTTGTTATTAGGAACTGGTTTTTATTTGGATTTGAAAGACACTTTTGTTGTTTCGTCTTTTAGGCGGAATGTAGTTTCAGTTTCTTTGTTGGACAAATTTGGTTATTATTATTCATTTGGAAACAATCAGTTTACTTTGTCTTTAAATTCAAGTATTGTTGGAACTGGTTATTTAAATGCTTATGACAACCTTTATTTGTTAGATACAATTGCATCTTATAATGAAACCTTGCATTTGTGGTACTAAGCGAAAATTAAATAAAGAAAATTCAGCATCAATATAGCATAAACGCTTAGGTCATATATCAAAGTGTAGGATTGAGCGTCTTGTGTCTAATGGTATTTTAGAGTACCTTGACTTCACAAACTTTAATGTTTGTGTTGATTGCATCATGGGAAAGCAGACCAAAACTAAGAGATTAGGTGTCAATCGTTCTAAATACGTCTTAGAATTAATTCATATTGATATTTTTGGGCCATTCCCTACGGCATCTTGGAATGGTCAACAATATTTCATAACATTCATAGACGATTACTCACGTTATGGGTACCTGTAGCGATGTCCTTTTTTTTGTATCGCTAAAAAACGTGGATTTTTCGAAGCTGTTTGTGATTTTTCGGATATAAAACGTTTATTCCGTGGGGGTTTAAAAAACCCGCATTTTATTTAAAAATTGGAGTCGCCACCGGCCACTTAGGTAGGCCGGACACCGTAAAACCAGAGATTCAAAAAATATTGGATTCGGGAGTCGGTTACGGATGGGGAAGGATTAGCACCCCCACACCGCCCAAAATTGGTACTTTAATAATTACCGCTTTATTAATATTGGATTTTCCGGATTAAAATGACGATTATTTTAAAATTCGGTCATAATTGCGAATAAATTTTAAGGGCCCCGTTATCCGAGAATAAACGCCCAACCACTATCACTACGCCTGATACTGGCCCCGTTTACGCTCAGATAAAAGGGCACCGCATTAACAATTTATATCTCGTATGCAATCTTAGTGACAAAAATATAAGACATAGCAGATAATTTAAAGACAGTAAATATTCACATAACAGAATATTAATCTAACATAAATAAAATACGTAATTAAAACACACATATACATACCAAGCTTAATATTAAATAAAAGCAAATTTAACATGTCACAATAACAAGTCAGGAATAAATACGTGTGTAGACGAACATATATTTCAAAAAGACATACATACTAGTAATAAAACATATTTCAACATATATGGGACAATATATTATGCATGAAAAGAAAATACACTAACATGTAACCTAAAAAACCAAGAGAACATACACATATACAAAAATACAAAACATGTTGTGTACGAGTCAACTAGAACATAACATGCTTAATACGAATAACCGAACAAAAAGATACATAATCATTATAAACTTAACACACATATACATGTAAACATAAAAATACAGGGCATATACGAGGGATATAAAATAAGACAAAAGACTACATTAACATATACGATTATAATACGAACATGAATATTTACATGGAAACAGGACTGAAATGAAAAAGAAATAAACATTAGTGGCTGAAATTAAAGGATAATAATATGCAATTTAAGGACGAAAATGCGAAATAAACAGAACCTAAAAGGATCAAAATTGTAATTGGACTAAGGGGCAGACCCGAAATGAAAAGTTCAAAAACGCGGGATGGTTAAAGGGGTAATTTTACCATTTAAAAACTGATTCAGTGTAATTTAGGGACTGGATTGCAAGATTTTAAAATACAAGAGGGACCAGAGTTGTAAATATACCATGCGGCGAGACAGAAGTGAAAATATTGGAAACGCGGGGGGATTTAGTATGTAATTTACCCATTTCACAAAATAATAACAGCTATAAAAACCCCTCTTTTAGGCCGAAACCAATTTTTCCTTCATTTGTTTCATTTTTCAGTTTTATAACCCAAACCCTGTTCTTCATTTTCTCTCAAACCTCCCCTGAAACCTAGAATCCGGCGGCCGACCGCCTTGTTCTCCGCCGCCGGCCGCCGCTAACCGGCGCCGGCGAGCCTCAAAATAACCCCCATCTCACCCTCGACACGAATCCGAGGTTGGATTCAGAGGAAAAGCCTCTATCTGCCCTAGATCTAGGAAATACGAAACGAAAAAACCATTTTTTAACCCAAAACGAAACTACAAGGGGTCTCCCACTCCTTTCAGTTCACCGTATCTGGCTTGGGGAAGCCGAAAAGACTTGTCACTGGTGAGGGGAGACCCACAGACGGCGACGGTAAGACCTCTAACTCTCTCTCTCTCTCTTTTTTCTTTTGTGTATGCATGCAAAAAATAAAAAAAGTGGAAACGAATATTTACCACTGGACTTTTTCTTTCGATTATAACTTGACTGGTTACAACTTTGTTCCTTTCGATTACAACTCTCTGTCCGTTTACAAAATATTTGTTTCGTACATATATATGCCTGTCTTTGGTTTTGGTACAAGTTGTATATTATTTGCTCTCTTTTCGATCCGGGTGACATATTTCTTTTCTTGCTTTGTGTTTTGACATGTTCGAGCGCGGTGGTTGAAGATCGGCATGGTGCGGCATGGTGGCGGTGTAGGGGGTTCGCTTGCGGCAGGCGTGTTCTCGGCCGTTAGATCGATCCGATCTAACGGTCGAGATGGCTTGAAGGATGAATGGCCCGGATGAAGCCTCGATTTGGTGAAACGGCTCCGGATCGTGCCACGTGGAGCTCGGCAATCGAGGGGTCGAGCGCGTGGGGCTCACGACGCGCGTGGGATATCAAAGAGTCCGCGTGGACTGACGCGCGCGTGGCACTCGAACGGTCCAGGCGTGATGCACGCGCGGGTGGCGATATTTTGTTCCTTGGTTGGATCGTGGCCGTTGGATCAGATCTTGATCCAACGCCCTGATCACCGCACACACAATAATTGTAATTAGATAGGGTTTGGGTTTGGGCCAACCGGGCCTTGTAATAATATTTGTAATTGGACTTGGACTGTAATTTATTTATTTGGTTTAATATATATTTTTTTGGATTTTCATTTTATATTAGCCCAATAGTATGATTATAACAGCAATACACATACAACAATACATACGTATATACCTATGCAAACATTAATTACCAGTATACATACATATATAATTATACACATAATTAACCATAAAAACAAATACGCTCGTACTAAATATAGATGCATACGCGACACACATACACCGTATTTAATATGTATACATACATAGTTTATAATATACATGCACACATAAACTACTAACACTCATGCACATAATATAATATGTATACATGCAACACTAATATGTATTTACAGATAAAAATGAGTGATTACAATACCTATATCTCATTCATGAAAAATATCAATCTTTGGACGTGTTCAAATCCTATAAAGCTGAAGTTGAGAATCAACTCAACAAAATAATTAAGAAAGTTCGATCTGATCGTGGTGGTGAGTACTATGGTAGATATGATGGATCAGGTGAACAACGTTCAGGACCATTTGTAAAGTTCCTAGAGGAATGTGGTATTATCCTACAGTACACTATGCCAGGATTACCTAGTATGAATGGCGTTATTGAGAGACGTAATATGACTCTTAAGGATATGGTAAGAAGTATGATTTCTCATTCTACCTTACCCGAGTTACTCTGGGGAGAATCATTAAAGACAGCAACGTACATTCTGAATAGAGTACCCACTAAAGCAGCTGAAAAGACACTTTATGAGCTTTGGATGGGTAAAAAGCCTACTCTAAAGCATTTTCACATTTGGGGATGTCCAGCTGAAGCAAGGCCTTATAGGCCACATAAAAAGAAATTGGACTCCAAAACAGTAAGCAGCTACTTTATTGGTTATTCTGAGCGATCTAGGGGTTTATAAATTTTATGATCCCATAATTAAGAATATTTTTGAGACGGGAACTGTAACATTTTTTGAGGATGATGAGTTTGGAGGGAGAAATAAGGTTAGAGACATTATTTTTGAGGAGGAATTGAGTTTTAACTCAGTTCCTACTATCACTTTTGATGATGTTTAAGTTTCTATACCGATCATCAATTAAGAAGTGAATCTGGAACCTCAACAAGACAATGTCGAACAAATTCTTCCTATTCAAGATGAGGTAATTGTTCTCGAAGAACAAACTCAACAACCTCAAGAACAAGTGCCATTAAGGAGATCCACAAGAGAAAAGAGAAATGCTATTCCGGATGATTATATTGTGTTTCTCCTAGAAAATGAGGATGACAATGGAATGATGGAAGATGGTCTAAATAACTTTCATCAGGCCATGCAAAGTATTAACTCTCAAAAGTGGATTAATGCCATGCAAGAAGAGTATAAATCTATGCAAGACAATAAAGTTTGGGAACTTATCTCATTACCTGAAGGTGAAAAACCAATTGGTTGTAAATGGATTTTTAAAACCAAGAGGAATGCAAATGGTAATATGGAGAGGTATAAGGCACGTCTTGTAGCTAAAGGATATACTCAAAAAGAAGGCATTAACTTTTCAGAGACTTCCTCTCCTGTTTCATCGAAAGACTCGTTTAGGACAATCATGGCACTTGTAGCCCATTTTGATCTTGAGTTACATCAAATGGATGTTAAGACTGTGTTTCTTAATGGAGACATTGAAGAAACAATTTATATGGTGCAACCAGAAAACTTTGAGTGGGAGACCCAAAGAATATAGTTTGCAAATTAACAAAATCCATATATGGACTCAAACAAGCTTCTCGTCAATGGTATCACAAATTTCATCAAGTAATTATCTCGTTTGGTTTTGAGATGAATATTGTTGATGATTGCCTGTATCACAAGTTTAGTGGGAGTAAGTACATATTTCTGGTTTTATATGTCAACGACATTTTGCTTGCCACGAATGATATAGGCTTATTGCACGAAACCAAGAGATTTCTATCTAAGCATTTTGAAATGAAAGATCTTAGGGATGATTCTTTTATTTTAGGAATTCAAGTACATCGAGATCGATCTCGGGGTATTCTTGGATTGTCACAAAATGACTATATCGATAAAGTACTTAAAAGGTTTGGCATGCAAAATAGTAAACCAATAGACACCCTGTCACTAAAGGAAACAAGTTTTGTCTTGCCCAATGCCCTAAAAGTAATCTTGAAATTCAAGAAATTCATAAAGATTCCATATACATCAGCTATTGGGAGTCTAATGTATGCTCAGGTATGTACGCGTCCGGATATTGCATACATTGTTGGGATGTTAAGCAGATACTCAAGCAACCCTGGTATGGACCATTAGAAAGCAGCCACGAGGGTTATGAGATATCCTCAGATAACAAAAGATTATAAGCTCATATATAGGAAATTAGATCATTTGGAGGTCATAGGGTATACGGATTCTGATTTTGCTGGATGCCAAGATAGCAGAAAATCTACATCAGGCTATACTTATCTATTAGCTGGTGGAGCTATATCCTGGAAAAGTGCCAAATAGACACTTGTAGCTTCTTCCATTACGGCAGCAGAGTTTGTAGCATGCTACGAGGCATCAAATCATGGAATATGGCTGTGAAATTTTTTTCACTGGGCTGCATATTTTGGAGAATATAGAAAGACCACTTAAATTATTTTGTGACAATAAATCAGCAGTGTTATATTCCCAAAACAATAGGAGCTCGTCTAAGTCAAAGAACATTGACATAAAGTTCCTAGTTGTGAAAGAAAGAGTGCAAAGTGGACAAATATCTATAGAACACATTTGGATAAACTCTATGATAGCAGATCCGCTCACAAAAGGTTTACCACCCAAGGTCTTTCATGAGCACACTGCTCATATGGGTGTTACATTATTTGAGGATATTATTGTTTGAGTGGGAGTTTTTTCTTTGTTCACTTGATGTTTATGTTTATTTTCAGACATTTATGTATTTGGTTATTTTCGGATCAGAAATAAAGTATTCAGTTTATTCACTCTTTTCTTATTTGGATAAGGACCCCACTTATGTTTAATGAGGACCAGTTGGAAATAGACATGTTCGGTTCATATTTACATGTATTTCCATGCTACGCATCCATGATTGATCTATGTCATTTGATTATATTTGTATACGTGACCATTGATGGGTCCAGTCATGATTGATATGGCGAAGGCCGTTTTGATCCTATATAGATATAATTGATGGACGAGATTGTTATAAAATACCTATTACATGATAGCAAATTTTTTGAGCTCATAAGGTTGTACATTTGTCAGGAAACATATGTTGCCCAAGTGGGAGATTGTTGGATTAAAATTCAATAATAGTGGGCACATATGTATAATGTATGTTGCTATTATAAAGTTTAACACGTAATTAAGTGACCAATTATGTTACACGTGTTACAGGTACTAAATTGTCATGGAATTAAAAGTGTAGATACCAAAAGTTAGATTTATAACTCAATGAGGGGCAGAGTTGTAAATATTAATAAACTATTTTAATTCAATTTATATTAAGGGTAGTGGTCCCGGAGATATAGGTTAACTTGCATATCTCTTTTCCCCGTCTGAGAGTTGTGTGGCAAGAGGTAATCTATTATCTTGGAAGATCAAACCCTCTGGAAAATCTCCATCAATGGATTCAGGTACGCTTTCGTAAATCTAGTTTTGGTTCTTAATGATTTGACATATATATAGATATTGGGTTTATATTCGTATAAATATATTTTTGGTTCTAACAAGAGAATGTCCAAGTTCTAAAGTTATGACTAGCAACATGGAAATTTAGGCCTAAACGATCCAAGAGGGTTTTAGAAGGGTTTATGTGTATTAAAGCATCTCATGTCATTTCCCTTGTATTCTTTACATTTTGAAATTCAGGTTTTTTATTTCCTTTAACCATTTGAATGATTATAAAGTTTTTCCATTGGTAGCCAAGGAAATGGAGAGCCTTCAAAAGCCAAAGAGAATGTTGTAATATTAGAGAACTAGTCAAATGAGTGCTTGATCGAATGTATGCTTCAAGTGTTGTTTTAGTTTTAAGATGAAAATGGCTGCCTTGACGAATGTTTTGTTGTTTTTACAATGTCTTTAATGTTCTTTTATATGCTGAAGTGTTAATGGGACAATTTAGGATCATGTATGGCCTAAAAAAGGTCATTTAGAGGGTTTTAAAGCCAAAACATGAGTATATTTTTTGATTTTAAGTAGTGATATCAATATTCAATGAAAAAGTATGGATGTCTGATAAGCAACCCAAAATTTTGGGAAATTTAGAGAGAGTATCGATACTTGGGGGGTTTAGAGAAGCCTAATGGGTCATTTGGGTATTGATACTCACTATGAGTATCGATATTCATATTGGAGTATTAGTTCCACAAGGAGAGTATCGATACTTCTTGTTGTCGAAGGTTAGAAATATCTTGTAATCTCACTTGCAGGGTCGGCTGATAGGGAAAGCACAATGACCGACCGCTTAGGCCCCCAATTAGTTTAGGGCCCCTAAAAAAAATTATCTTTATTTTTTAATTTTATTAATAAACTAATTAATCTAACAATAAAAAAATATTTCTAACAATCAATTGGTCTAGTGAGATGAGGTACTGGATCTCTTAAGCAATGTTAGATATTCGAATCTTAACGTTGTGAATGGAGCAAATTGGGTTGGGGTTAGGAGGGTCACCCCATAATAGGTCTACAGTACCCGATTCGAATTAGACAGTCAATAGATTGGATATTGGTGATTAAACAAAAAATAATAAACCATAATTCTATTTTCTAACATTTAATTCTTTTTCCCAAATCTCAAATTTTATTTTTCTTCTAAATTTAATTATCTCTTTAATCTTCTTCAATCTAACGATAACAAAATAAATGATACAATATTCTTTAAATTTTTTGTATTTATTGTTCAAAATCAAGCTCCATATCATACCAGTTACAATTCAATTGCTTCAATTTCTATTAACAAAACAATGAAAATAATATTTTTGTCAAAGTTTAATCATATTTCTATGGCTTATTAATAAAATATTAAATTCATTGTTCAAAGTAATGAGATGTGCTTTTGTTCTATAGGAGCCCATATATGAGTTTCGTACAGGATCTCGAAAATCTTTAAAACGGCCATGCTCACATGTATTATTTTGTGATGACTTTACAAGCCTAGTATGAGTCTTTAAGACCTTAAATGATGTAAACTATCACTTTTGTTAATAACATTGAATATGAAATAGCCTACTTCCTTCCATTTTTATGGTGAACTCGATTTGTTTATTGAATTGTGAACCTATGATCGAATTGGTTGTCGCATTGACAATGTTATGACAAACAATCTAGTGGTACATATATCTTATACGATCTTAGTGTCACATATACTTTATACGATCTTAGTGACACAGAGAATATCAGGATACCTCATTATAGATTATTACATATATGGGCGGAGCCACCCATATTAATGGTGGTCAAAAGACCCCAAAATTTTTAGGGACCAATTTTTTATATAATTTTTTAAAAAAGTATATAAATGACACTCATTTATAAATAATTGACATTCCTTAAATATAATTTAAAAAATGACACTCCTTAAATAATTTTCTGGTTCCGCCCCTGATTACATATGCACTATTATATTATGTTAATCTCGACGGGGTGAGTACTAAAGATACATTCAAGAAAATGATTATGAGTATGAACATTTAAAACAATATTAAGGCTTGACTCTTGTGATATATATAGGTATTTGTAGGGCGGTAAATGAGACGAGCCAGATCGCGAGCTACTCGAGCCCGACTCGGTCAAAGTTTGACTCGATTGGACTCGACTCAAGCTCGAACTCGGCTTGAGTTTTTAATGAGCCAAGCCAAGCTACTTGATACTCGACTTGAAAATCTCACGAGTTACTCAAAAATATAATATAATATTTTTATTTTTTATAATTTTAAATATAAATTCCTAAACTTAAAACCCTAAAATATAAACCCTAAAATGTCTTGAGCCCTAAAATCTAAATCCTAAATTCTAAACCCAACAACTAAACCTCTAAACCCTAAACTAACACCCTAAACCCTAAAATAAACAAGCTTGAGTTTGCACGTGTATATCAAAGTTTTTTTCTTGATAGGGCTTTAAATGAGATGTGACAGGTGGCGAGCTACTCGAGTCCGACACGGTCAAAGATCGGACAACACTTGACTCGATTAGGCTCGAATCAAGCTCGAACTCGACTCGAGTTCTTAACGAGCCGAGTTGAGCTCAGATTTTTCAGGCTCATTAAAAATTACTCGAGCTTAAACTCAACTCAAAATCTTAATGAGCCGAGTCGAGCTTAGCACTACTCGAGCTCGACTCGGCTCGTTTACGCCCCTAGGTATTTGTATGTTATGCTAAGCTATAATTGATTGATTCATAATTAATGTCTGTTTTCTTAGATACTCCATGTTTATATTGTGATTTGTATGTTTATAAACCTCATGAAGTATAGTAGAATAGATATGTGCTATTAAGCTTGTGAAGCTCAATGTTTAGAACTATTTTTCGTGCAGAAGCTAATAGACTTGAGTGTCAACACGAATTTTCAAAGTACAATACTTTAAGGGTACTAACATAGTCATGTCACCATTTTCGTTAATTTTAAATGGTAGAGGTACCAACATAGAAACAATACATTTTATCAAAAACATTAACTAGGATACTAAAACAATGACACATGCATAGGTGGGATATTAAATAGGTAGTTTTCTCATATTTTATTACCTTTAGTGGGCATGTTTATTCATATGGCCCATGTTAAAATTTCATTTTGAAACTCTAATTATATGTTTCGTTTTATACTCTGGTTCATTAAACGAAGCTTCGAGTTTTGTATAAATTTCTTCCAAACTTAAATGCTTGAGATTTTATTTGAACAGTTAATGGCTAAGATTTTAAATCTATTTATGAACTATTTTTTAATAGAAGCTGTTAGAATTATTTTAAAAGAAGAAATATTTAAAATTATAATGACGGTTTACGACTATAAACGTAAACTAAGCATATAATTAGGACATTTCTATTTACACAAGAAATTAACCACTTGAGATCATACAATGACCATACAAGGAAAATGTTAAAAACTCAACAAAAAATAGATACGAACAGATCTGACTACATTAGCAAATATACTACAAAAGGGGATCAAACTAGTAAAGACCATTGACAACCGCAAATCATAATCGAGTGTCATGAGAAAACTATATGGAATACAAATGTGTATCTAAATCTAATTTGAGGGCCCAAAACAGAAAAGATCAGCAGAATAACAAATAAGCGTCATCTTGATCAGTCGTAGATTTGTCAAATCCAATCCCGAGTAAACATAAAATAGAAAAAACGACTAAACGATCGAAAGAAGACGGAAAACGTGCCAGAAGGTAAACAAGCCTTAAAGACAGAAAAAATGTATCATAAAAACAGAATTTTATTAAAGTAGAAAAAGACAAAGAAAAACTAAAGATAAAAAATAGTAAAACAAAGGGAAAAAAGAGTACGAATGGTAGATAACTAACATAAAATTAATATTGTCGTCAGCCAAATAAAGATAAAAGAAAAAATTGAATTATATTTTTTGAACTATTTTTGAAATGATATTAAATTGTAGGAAAAAGGAATAAACAATTTTAAATTGTAAGTCATTTAGCTGACTTAGTGTTGCATTCTCGGATTCATTCGTTATTATGGCTCGAATTTTGGGCGTTACATCAATACATTTAGTTTTCCACATAATTGTGTAATAAAAAAAAGACATACATTCTCTTCCTTTGACATGAACCATACCCTTTTTTCATCTTCAATAGTTGAAGCACTAGCTTGGTCTACCCATTTCTCAATGTAGTTTTTTTAGGGAAAATAATCTAAATAGCTCTTAAACTATTTTGCAAAAAAAATCAATTAGGTTCTTACACCCTTTTACAATCAATTAAGTTCTCAACCGTAAAATTTAATTAAATAAGTATTTAACTGACATTGATAGCTAAGTCTATTAATGTAACAGATAACTAATGATGACATATGGACAATTTTGCTGATATGCATATTTCGTTTTATATGTCACGTCAACAAATAATTATGCCCTTGAATTGTCAAAATTATTAATTAAGTCCTCCAACTGAGAAATTATAAAATTTTCAGATTTTTTTAAAAAAAATAATTATAAGAAACTAAATATTAAAAAATATAAATGTTTGAATTTGATAAAAAAAATTAGTGAAGTCATAAACGATATGAGAATAAAATCAAATTTCAAGGTTAAAACAATCATAATTTGTATGGCTTTGTTTGGTAAACAGTTTTTTGAGTCAAAATTAGAAGTTTAAAGCAGTTTTAGAGGTTTGACCAGTCAAATCCATTAATTTATATATTTGGTAAATAGCGAATTGTAATAGCGGATTGGGGTGAAACCTCTCATTTTGAAAAAGTTCCTTTTAAGAGCTTTTTGAGTTAGAGATTTGAATAAAATAATTGTAAAGACTCTTTTATCCTTGATAATTATATTTTTCTAAATAACATAAATTTAAATAACTAATAAAATTAAAAAATAATTTTATAAATAAGAAATTATTTTTTATCGGCAAGTAAGTATGATTTTATTGAAAATAAAAAATTAATATATAGATTAATATATACATTTAAATTTAATAATTATTAAATTATATTAAAAAAGAATTTCACAAATAAAAAATAGATATACACCTTTTATATATGCTTAGTAACGATTTTAAAAAATTAATTTCATAATGCAATTAATATTAATAGATACAAAATATTAATAACTAATAAATTATTCAAACAAATATTGAATATAATTATGTCCTTATATATCATTTTACTTGTTCAAATAATCAAACAACTATCAACTGTCAGTTAATTTTATGAAACACTTCTATACAATCAGCTAAAGTAATTCGCTAGTCAAATCAGCTAATGTCATTAGTTATCGGCTATCAGCTAATGTAATTCGTTATCAGCTACCCGTTAATTGTCAAAAATGCCTATAAAACTTTAAGAAAAAGTCTAAGAGACGAAAATAATAAGTTTTCAAGTAGCAATGATAATGATAAAACTGAATAAAGCTCAAAGGAACAAAAAAGGTCAAGAGATTAACCTAAGGAGAGAGAGATATTAGAATGTTGATATTGAAAAGAAACAAATGTTCCATTATTTTAAATGTGTAGCTATAATCGAAATAGAATTGAAATATGAGATAAAAATACCTAAAAAAAACACACAGAAGAAAGAAAGAAGAATCGGTGAGACAATCTTGTGCTGTAAGTAGATTCTTTAGTTTGCAAAACTCCTTTTTTTTAGAATATCCTCGTTCTTTTATGCATTGATTATCGTTGATTTTTAAAATTTTAAATTAATTTTCTTTTATTTCTGTTGCCCAAGATTTCACTGGCCTTACTACTTTTGTTTTAGGTCTACTTGTAAATATTCATGAATAATTTAAAATATTCTAAAATTTAATAGTATGATAAAATATTATTTATTAAATATTTTTATGTAATATTATAAAAAAATTATAATTGTTTTAAATTTTTAATTTCTCAAAATTAAGGATCGATTTAGGTAGATTTCTCAATCTGAGGACTTAATTAATTTTTCGAAATAGTTCAAGAGCCTTTTTAATTACTTGTTGATGTGACATATAACTAGGGTCTTTTAGTTATTGATGTTATTATTTATTAACTATCATGTAAACAGGCGCGAAGCAAGGATTGAACTACGAGAGGGCAAACCGATTAACTTTGAAACGAATAAAGTCTTAAAAAATAATTAAATCATAAAAATTGAGAGAGTTTAGGTTTACTTTTACAAATTTTGAAACTGGAAGGTCTTAAAAAGTAATTAAACTAGAAAAAAATGAAGGGTTAAAGTTTAATTTTATTAATTTTAGATTACAGGGTCCTAAATAATAATAAACCATAAAAAAATTAGGAGAAACAAGGGCTTAATTGCAATAGTTTCAAAATTATTAGGCCTAAAATATAATTAAGTTATAAAATTTGGGGGCAATTTGCCCCTCCCACCATGTATATAGATCTGTCCCTGCATGTGAACTGGTTTTTTTAATAGGTCAAGAGCTATCCGGGCCCTTTTTTCTTTTCTTTTTTTAATATTGGTATTACCTTGCAAATTGTCCTAAAGATCAAGGATTGAATGTGACATTAACCCCAAAATTAAAAATGTTTTTTTGGGCAGCAATAGGAGATAGCTAGCTTTAGGTTGGTTTAGTTCGTTGTCCACTTATTGCAAGGCTGAACAAAACAAGAGATGGAAGGATTTGAAGGCTCTAATTAATTTTTGGTTCTATTGGATTGATTAATCGATCCAATTGAAAATAAATTTGATTAACCCATGCTTTTTTTTGAAAGTGAGCTTAATATTATTAATAAAGTGGCACGGATAGGAACTTCATTAAAAAACCTTCTTAAAATCTAAGTAGAGAAAAAAAGAGTGCAACTTATCCGCACTTAAACTACACATCCAAAACCAATTAGTAAAAACCCCGAAGACCATTCACCCTCCGCACCTCACAACACAAAAATACAACCACCAGACATTCAAAGCACCCCTAATATTACACTACAATTCAAAGAAACACATAAGTGTAAACTCCAGGAGCTACCACAAAGGTAATAATTAAGGCACACAACGGTAAAGTCTTAAGATCTGGAAATCCCTTTTTTGGCTGATAAATCTGCAGTTGGATTAGCAAGTTGGGACACCAGCTTTAAACTCCAACTAGAATGATCAAATAAGACTCATCCACCTTTTTCACACCGTATTGCTTCAACAACCCTTTAACCTCTGCATCTCAGGGAAATCACAATATTGCAATGCCCTTTTCTTATCACCCTATCAAGGACATGCGAATCTGGCACCAGAACCCTCTAAATAGAACAACTAAACTAAATCTGCAGTACACAATAAACCAAGATTTCTTTCAATGCCCTCTTGTGCAAGATGATGAGCTTTACAATTTTGTTCTCTATAAGCAAAACAGAGAAGCTAGTCGTGTACCAGCCAAAAGGAATTGCAGATATCAACTATTTTAAAGAAACACGAAGGGGCACGTCTAGGGTTTTCGATCCAATTTATAGCTAGAAGGCTACCAGTTTCAATATAAAGCTTATAATTATTAAACCAACGAGAAGATAAAAAACTTGACATGCTTTCCAAATCGGAGATAATTCAGCACCAGTGGGGTCTGACAGGCCAATAGACTCGAAAAACTGAATAAGAACAATGTCGTTATGGTCTCGAAGGATTCCTCGGATACCAGCCTCGCCAAAACTCTCTCTTACCGCAGTGTTGACATTGAATTTAAGATAACCTATCCGAGGAACAATCCAAAAACCCGGAAAGGGTCTGAGAATAGGTTTTTGCCTCAAAGAAACCCTTACAGGATACAAAAGAAAATCATTGACTGAAACGAAGGATTCCGGCCAATTGCTCTTACACCAATGGCCAATTCTCAATAAAGCCAGCTCAATTAAACTGTCACCATCGCACTGTTTATTTTTAAAAATGATCTCATTTTGATGTAGCCAGATAGTCCAGATTATACCACAAAAAGCTACGCGCCATATAGGTCTAATGGATGGTTTGATCGGCAAATTTTCCCAAGCCAAAACCAGTAATTTCAAAGATTGCGGGGCCACTAGCTGAATGTTCCAAGCACAACACCAAGCTTGCCAAACCCTCCAAGTGACTTTTCAATGGCAAAGAAGATGATCAGGTGTTTCAGGATCGTTTGCACATAAGGTACAGATTGGTGAATCCGATGGACCTGTCCCACGCTTATAAAGCTCAACTCGAGTAGGGATTCTGCCCTGGACCGCCCTCCAAAGGAAAAACTCTACTTTTGGTGGCACAAACTTAGACCAGACCCATTTTCATATTTATCGTACGAAGCTCCCTCGGCCGAGATTATCTCATAAAAAAAATTAGGGCGATAATGGCCACTAGATGATCCAGACCATCAAATGCAGTCTTTACTTTCCTGGCTTCTCGACGCAGTAGCTAGTGATCTTAGAAAACTCTCCCAAATATCAATTTCCCATATATCAATTAACCCATGTTTAATTGGTTAAAAAATTCTTCAATTCTTAATTGAATTAATCAATCAACCATATACAACTCTTTTTATGACATGGACTTGTCGTCTATGAACAATGTTCCTTATTGAAGATTTTGTCTTTTGCCGTTTTAACTTGGATAAAACTTCAAACTCCACCCCATCTTTAACATGTTGAATGGTTGAAACTTGGAAGCTTAAAGTATAAAGAAACAAGGCACAAGTTTTGAGGTGAACCATTTTAAAAATGATATAATGTCAAAAAATGCTCCTAATGTTTAATCGAAAGTTACTAATTTTTATTTTCTTAAGCACTTTAATCCTCTATTGATAAAAAAATGTTAGTCAACTAAAGGTAAATAGTTTGAAATGACGTGACAAACATACATGACAATGTCACATAGGTTGACTTGACAGAATGACACATCGACCAAAAAATAAATTTGTAAACTTATATGAAATATAAAATTATTTTTTCTGGTGACGTGTTTGTTGGGTCACGCCGGTACACCCCATGGTATAGCGGTAAAATTATCCGACGATCACCACCAGAGATCCATGTACGAGGAACAAATCAAGGTGAAAAAGGGTGAAGAATTACATGTTTAAAATTTAGAATTCTGAATTTGGAGAAGATACCTATCCAATCACGATTCCACGATGTCGATTCCTAAGCTGCAACAATAATGCTTCGACCTCTACTTAGTTCACCTAGTTGAAACGAGCATATAAAACTCTCTAAACTATTTAGAGGGTTTTTCCAAAAAGTATTAATGACTGATAGATCTCTCATGCCTTTATATAGCCTTTGGAAATCTTAATTCAACTTGATTTTAATATATATATTAATATATAAAAACCTAATTTAACTTTAATTAGGATTTCAATATATATATATATATTAAATATTTATAATCTCATTTCAACTTAATTAGGATTTCAATATATATATTAAATATATATAATCCCAATTCAACTTAATTAGGATTTTTTAATATATATATATATATATATATTAAATATATATATATATATATATATATATATATCTCAATGCAACTTAATTAGGATTTCAATATATATATATATATATATTAAATATATGTAATCTCAATTCAACTTAATTAGGATTTCAATGTATATATATATATATATATATATATATTTTGATTTTGTTATATTTTGCCTCAAATTCTAATTGATAACTAAGTTGGGTTTTATTGTAATTCTAGTATTTGAAGATTACTTGGTAATTAGGATTTACTTTAATGAGTAAATATCTATTTTAGGTAGAGATCTTATTGAATAAGGTTTCTTGGTGATCAAGTATTTGGGTCTATAAATATAGACTAGGTTTAACCTTTTAAATTATAAGAGAATGAGAGAACAAGAGATGGGGAATTACTTTGGAGAGATATAACCATTTTTAGGTTCTCTACAACTATTGTGCCTACGTTGTAGAGATGGGTATTGTAGGAATGTTGGGAAGACTGTTTTGGTTCCACCGGGCCGTGGGATTTGTACACTGAGTTTTGGGCTTACATGGGTTATCATGTATTTGTACTATTCGGGTTCTCTACGTTGATAGTGGATTGATTTCTCTCTAGGCTATGCTGAACCACGTTAAATCTTGTCTCATGTGCATGTCTTGGTCTATGTCGTTATCGCTTTGGTTATTTTGCCGCATACAAAACTCTCAACAATGGTATCATGAGCTATGGTTCGAGCTGCGCGATTGTGGAGGATTTTTTGTTGCGAATTTCGAGGTGTGATGTTGGAGACACGTCAGAGGAGTATTGCTGCAATGAGCTTTGAATTGCAGAGGGAGTAATTCTCAAAATTCAACGGTGCTTCAACAGATACTACGTAAGAATTGGAGTTGTTGAAGACTTGGCGGCGGTGCTTCAACGAATATTTGGCTTACGTAAAAATTGAAGTTGTTGAAGACTTAAAGACCAATGCTCGAATAGAATTTGTGTCAAGGGGGAGATTTGTTATATTTTCACTCAAATTCTAATTGGTAATTAAGTTGGGTTTTATTGTAATTCTAGTGGTTGAAGATTACTTGATAATTAGGATTTACTTTAATGAGTAAATATCTATTTTAGGTAGAGATCTTATTGAATAAGGTTTCTTGGTGACCAAGTATTTTGGGTCTATAAATGTAGACTAGGTTTAACCTTTTGAATTATGAGAGAACAAGAGGGGGGAATTACTCTGGAGAGATGTAACCACTTATAGGTTCTCTACAACTATTGTGCCTACGTTGTAGAGATGAGTATTGTAGGGATGTTGGGAAAAGTGTTTTGGTTCCACCGGGTCATGGGAGTTGTACACCGGGTTTTGGGATTACATGGTTTATCATGTATTTGTACTCTTCGGGTTCTCTACGTTGATAGTGGATTGATTTCTCCCATCCGTGGAGGTAGGTTATGCTGAACCATGTTAAATCTTGTCTATTGTGCATGTCTTGGTCTATGTCGTTATCGTTTTGGTTATTTTGCCGCATAAAAAATTCCTAACAGATTTAAATCGAATTATATTATTTATATATTAAAAGAGTCATAGTTACAATAATTATTTTCTTTTAATATTTATCTAGTAGTTAAATTATACATATCAAATATATATTAATTTAACTAAATTCGTGTACAACAAATTTGTACATATAATTTATTTAATATATGCTCATTTCAACCGTGGGTATGACATTGTGGGTTCTTTGTAACGTTAGTAGTAAATATTAGAACATTTCTATTATTAAAAACAATGAGTGACATCTAGCAATATATCATTGTCACCTAAGTTACAAGAAATCATGTTTCAACATAATTTCTTCATGATTAACTCTTTTTCATGTATTACATCATTTTGTCCTTTATATCTAGATTGGACACAAGTCATGGAATAATCACACTTGTATAGTCTATCTAATATTTCTTGATAACTTGAGTAGACTATTATAAACGAATAGCTATGATATCTCATACCAACTTATTCGAGCATGGCCATGCATTTGTAGTCTCACCCAATCAAGTGGCCTACGATATTATTCATATTATGTAGGAGGGACAAATCCTATTTTGATCAACTATATCACACTAAATATATTGTGACATATCCAATATCAGTCTTTATAATGTAGTCAGCTACAACACACATTTGACTGTATCAAAATATGTCACTCACAATGATGGAAAAATGATGATCTCAAGTCTGAGGATCATACATGTAGTTATCACTATGAGCAATGTTGTGACTGTCACATAATAATCCAAGAAACATGCTCATAGCGAGTTAGTCCAGTATTTCGTTCTCTAACACATACTTATGTATTGATGTTGACATCTCCATGTCAATGACAACACTTTGTCATCAACCAACTACAAATTAGTCTTAATGCATTATTGTTGTCCATACTCATAATAATACTCGACTAAGGACATTTAAGAATAATGTTGAGATAATATTTCGATATAACAAATGAAAATTGTTTTTAAGTGTTTTTGACTTGTTCAAATATGTTTTAAACATTCCAAAATGTCAAAAACTGCTTGCCCATACCGATACACCTCTTTTTCCCCAAACTGATTTTCCAATAGCCAAATAGCATACTGATACAGACTTTTCCGTACCAATACGAGTGATCCCGTAATGATACGGTGTATTGCCTACCGATACCCGATTAATGGTCTGTAATTGCTAGTTTTGATTTAAGTGCAGGTAATGATATGGGGTTACACATACCAATACCCACTACTTAAAACAGACTATAACGACTGGAAAATGTCCCCAACAGCTCCAAATTACCCCCAACGGCTAGTAACAGCCACAAACTCATTCCAATCAATAAAAGGATGGCTGGAACACTTGAAGATGGTTAAAGAACACATACAAGCTTAAATGTTCAAGAGAATTTAATTTACAAGTCCTATTTTCATTATTTCTCTTGTAAATATTTGTAGAGAGTGATTTTATTTGTTTTATCTTTCACTTTTTCTTGTGAGCTCAATTTGTGTAAACACCCACCTTGTGAGGTTTAATTGTTTACATCTTTTACCTTGTAAATGGAGAGGTTCTAGTTTAGCCTAACTAAAAATTAGAGTGGTTCTATCTTAGCCATCAAAAAGATAGGGTTGTAAAGGTTTCCTCTAGATCATTTAAAAAAGGAGGAATTTTTAGTGAATGTGAAAATCCTTAGTGGTGTGCTAAGGTAGTGGATGTATAGCTCGGTTGAGAAGCTTGAACCACTCTAAAATCCTTGTGCAAATTGTCTACTATTTTTATCAGTTTTAGCCAATTCATCAAAGAGCAAAAATCAACCCTCTTGACTGTTTCAAGAGATCGATTTGAGCATGCTAAAAGCCGTTCAATTGGTATCAGAGTCTCGTCTCCATCAAAGGACTAAAATCCAAGAGTAAAGATCAATTGCTCGAAGTTCACTGATTCAAGATTTTAAATGGCAATATTTGAAGAAGGTCGTTCTATCTCGTGTCCTCCGCTCTTCGGAGGAGAAGCATACTTCCAATGGAGCAATGTCATAAAGTATTTCCACAAAGCACTCGATTATGAGGTTTGGGAAATAATTGAAAATGGATATTTGGAAGTTCCTAAGTAGAAAAAGAAGAAGAAGAAGAAGAAGCAAAAGAGTGCAAATGACAAGAAAGCAAAGCTAAACGCAAAGGTTATGCATACTCTTCTTTGTGGCCTCAATGAAGATGTTTCCAAGAAGGTCTCCACAAACAAAAGTGCTAAAGAAATATGAGAGAAGCTTGAGAAACTCTATGGCAACAAGAAGAAAGAGAAGAAAAATGATGTTTCATCATGTGCAAACCTCTTCTCAATACCTTGGGTGGATGGTGTTATGGCTCTTGATGAGCCCAAGGTATCTTCTAACTCAAATGAATTAAGTTCCTATTCTTTTGATGAGTTACAAGATGCTTTTGATGAGTTGTTTTTAGAATTTCAGACCATGAATTTCAAATTTAAGAAAATGATTTCAAAACTTGAATTTGAAAATGATTTTCTTTTGAAAAATAAATTGGATTTTGAAAATGATTTAGAGTTTTCAAAATTGGGCAATAAAGTTTTGGAAAAAGAAAATTTTGACTTGAAATCTTAACAAAAGCAAATGAAATTATTTCTAATAATTCATCTCATCCCATAATGACAAAATACTCACATTATCATTATCATGGTCATTCCTTGCATACTTGTCATATAAAGAAAATAAAATCTTATAGGGTTAGACAAGTATGGGTTCCTAAGGGAACTATGGACATTGAAACTAATGTCAAAGGATCTAAAGCAATTTGGATACCAAAAATCAAGTAATTGTATCTTGTAGGTGTGTTGGAGCAATGGAAAGAAATACAAATACATGGAAATGCTCTAGTCACACAAGTGAAGAAAATAGGTAACCTCTAAGCCTAATGCTTTTAATTCTATATTTTTGGTTAATTAATGTTCATGCATTTATGCATTTTTTATTTTAATATCTAAATAGCATGACATTATTAGAGTGCTTTATGCATATTTGTTATTAAAATTGTGTCAATTTTTTTGCATAAAGTTTTTAAAGTCTTGGATAAATTGAATTTCATATGCTCTTAATTTGATTTTATCTTAAAATTCAATGTCTTTTAAGTGTTAAGCATTTGAGCTAAATTTATTAAAATGGAATGCTTTTATTAAGGGGAATCTTTTAATTTTAAAAAGAAAAATATCTTATCTCCATTGTTATTTTACACCAATAATTGGTATCTTCTATCAATTGGTACTTAATTTCAACATTTGGTGTTTTTTGAACTTAATGAGATTTCAAACTTGGTTTGAACTATTTTTGACATAACAAAAAGAGAGAGAGATAGGTTTGAAAATTTTAATTTCAAAAAGAAAAAGTGGGAGTCTTAAATATTTTTCTAAAATATTCTCTTTTGCTAAAATTATTTTCTTAAGGGGAACAATCTCAAAAATAATTTTCCAAATGTATTGTTATATCAAAAAGGGGGAGATTGTTGAGATAATATTTCGATATAACAAATAAAAATTGTTTTTAAGTGTTTTTGACTTGTTCAAATATGTTTTAAACATTTCAAAATGTCAAAAACTGCTTGTCCATACTGATACGGTTAAGCTCGTACTGATACACCCTTTATTTTTCCCCAAACGGATTTTTCTGTAGCCAAATAGCATACCGATACGGACTTGTCCGTACCGATATGAGTGGTTCCGTACTGATACGGTGTATTACGTACCGGTACCCGGTTAATGGTCTACAATGGCTAGTTTTGATTTAAGTTGGGTACCGATACGGGGGTTACGCGGACCGATACCCACTGCCTGAAATAGACTCCAACGGCTGGAAAATGTCCCCAACGGCTCCAAATTACCCTTAACGGCTAGTAACGACCACAAACTCATTCCAATCAATAAAAGGAAGGCTGAAACACTTGAAGATGGTTAGAGAACACATCCAAGCTTAAATGTTCAAGAGAAATTAATTTACAAGTCCTATTTTCACTATTTCTCTTGTAAATATTTGTGAAGAGTGATTTTATTTGTTTTATCTTTCACTCATTCTTGTGAGCTCAATTTGTGTAAACACCTACCTTGTAAGGTTTAATTGTTTACATCTTTTACCTTGTAAAAGGGAGTGGCTCTATCTTTGCCATTGAAAATATAGGGTTGTAAAGGCTTCCTCTTGATCCTTAAAAAAGGGAAGAATTCTTAGTGAATTGGAAAATCCTTAGTGGTGTGCTAAGTTCGTGGATGTAGAGCTTGGTTGAGAAGCTCGAACCACTCTAAAATCCTTGTGCAAATTATCTACTATTTTTATCAGTTTTAGCTAATTAATCAAAGAGCAAAAATCAACCCTCTTGACAGTTTTGGGAGATTGATTCGAGCGTGCTACAAGCCTTTCAATTGGTATTAAAGTCTCGTCTCCATCAAATGACTAACATTTGAGAGTAAAGATCAATTGCTCGAAGTTCATGGATTTAATATTTCAAATGGCAAGATTTGAAAATGTCGTTCTATCTTGTGTCCTCCACTGTTCGAAGGAGAAGCATACTTCCAATGGAGCAATGTCATAAAGTATTTCTTCAAAGCACTCGATTTTGAGGTTTGGGAAATAATTGAAGATAGATTTTGGAAGTTCATAAGAAAAAGAAAAAGAAGCAAATAAGTTCCTATGTAAAAATTATTGTAGTTTTATCTTTGCTATTGAAAAGATAGGGTTGTAAAGGTTTCCTCTTGATCCGTGAAAAAGGGAAGAATTCTTAGTGAATTGGAAAATCCTTAGTGGTGTGCTAAGGTTGTGGATGTAGAGATTTGTTGAGAAGCTCGAACCACTCTAAAATCCTTGTGCAAATTGTCTACTATTTTTATTGATTTTAGCCAATTCATCAAAGAGCAAAAATCAACCCTCTTGACAATTTTGAGAGACCGATTCGAGAATGCTACAGGCCTTTCAATTGGTATTAGAGCCTTATCTCCATCAAAAGACTAACATCCGGGAGTAAAGATCAGATGCTCGAAGTTCACCGATTTAATATTTCAAATGGTAAGATTTGAAAAATGCCGCTCTATCTCGTGTCTTCCACTCTTCGAAGAAGAAGCATACTTCCAATGGAGCAATGTCATAAAGTATTTCTTCAAAGCACTTGATTTTAAGGTTTAGGAAATAATTGAAGATGGATATTTTGAAGTTCCTAAGAAGAAGAAGAAGAAGAAGAAGCAAAGGAGTGCAAATGACATGAAAGCAAAGCTAAACGAAAAGGCTATGCATACTCTTCTTTGTGGCTTCAATGAAGATGTTTCTAAGAAGGTCTCCACATGCAAGAGTGCTAAAGAAATATGGGGAAAGCTTGAGAAACTCTATAGAAACAAGAAGGAAGTGAAGAAAGATGATGCTTCATCATGTGCAAACCTCATCTCAACACCTAGGGTAATTGGTGTTATTGCTCTTGACGAGCCTATGGTATCTTCTAACTCAAATGAACAAAATTCCTATTCTTTTGATGAGTTACAAGATTCTTTTGATGAATTATTTTTGGAATTTGAGACCATAAATTCCGAATTTAAGAAAATGATTTCAAAACTTGAATTTAAAAATGATTTTCTTTTGAAAACTAAATTGGATTTTGAAAAAAATGTGATTTTGAAAAATGATTTAGAGTTTTCAAAATTGGGCAATGACGTTTTGGAAAAAGAAAATTTTGACTTGAAAGCTTAACAAAAGAATGAAATTATTTCTAATAATTCATCTTATCTCATAATGACAAAATGCTCACATTGTCACTATCATGGTCATTCCTTGCATACTTATCCTATAAAGAAAAGAAAATCTTATAGGGTTAGACAAGTATGGGTTCCTAAGGGAACTAGGGACATTGAAACTAATGTCAAAGGATCCAAAGCAATTTGGATACCAAAAATCAAGTAAATGTCTCTTGTAGGTGTGTTGGAGCAATAGAAAAAAATGTAAATACATGGAAATGCTCTAGTCACATAAGTGAAGAAAATTGGTAACCTCTAAGACTAATGAAAAGAAATGTGTTTTTTATTTCAATATCTAAATAGCATGACATTATTTGAGTGCTTTATTCATATTTGTTATTAAAATTATGTCAATTATTTTTTTGCGTAAAGTTTTTAAATTCTTGAATAAATTGAATTTCATATGCTCTTAATTTGATTTTATCTTGAAATTCAATGTCTTTTAAGTGTCAAGCATTTGAGATAAATTTATTAAAATGGAATGCCTTGATTAAAAGGGACCTTTTAATTTTAAAAAGGAAAATATCTTATCTCCATTGTTATTTTACACCAACCATTGGTATCTTCTATCACTTGGTACTTAATTTCAACATTTGGTGTTTTTTGAACTTAATAAGATTTCAAACTTGGTTTGAACTATTTTTGACATAACAAAAAGGGAGAGAGATAGGTTTGAAAAATTCAATTTCAAAAATAAAAAGGGGAGTCTTAAATATTTTTCACAAATATTCTTTTTTTTCTAAAATTATTTTCCTAAGGGGAAGCAATCTCAAAAACAATTTTTCAAATATTTTGTTATATCAAAAAGGGGAAGATTGTTGAGATAATATTTCGATATAACAAATGAAAATTGTTTTTAACTATTTTTGACTTGTTCAAATATGTTTTAAATATTCCAAAATGTCAAAAACTGCTTGCCCGTACCAATACGATTAAGCTCGTACAGATACACCTTTTTCCCCAAACCGATTTTTCAGTAACCACATAACGTACCGATACGGACTTGTCCGTACCGATATGAGTGGTCGTGTATCGATACGGTGTATCGTGTACTGGACCCAGTTAAGGGTCTGCAATGGCTAGTTTTGATTTAAGTGTAGGTACCGATATGGGATTTACGCGTATCGATACCCACTGCCTGAAACAGATTCCAACGGCTGGAAAATGTCCCCAACGACTCCAAATTACCCCTAACGGCTAGTAACGACCACAAACTCATTCCAATCAATAAAAGGAAGGCTGGAACACTTGAAGATGGTTAGAGAACACATCTAAGCTTAAATGTTCAAGAGAAATTAATTTACAAGTCCTATTTTCATTATTTCTCTTGTAAATATTTGTAGAGGGTGATTTTATTTGTTTTATCTTTCACTCTTTCTTGTGAGCTCAATTTGTGTAAATACCCACCTTGTGAGGTTTAATTGTTTACATCTTTTACCTTGTAAAATGGAGTGGTTCTAGTTTAGCCTAAGTAAAAACTAGAGTGGTTCTATCTTAGCCATTGAAAAGATAGGGTTGCAAAGGTTTCCTCTTGATCATTGAAAAAGGGAAGAATTCTTAGTGAATTGGAAAATCCTTAGCGGTGTGCTAAGTTAGTGGATGTAGAGCTTGGTTAAGAAGCTCGAACCACTCTAAAATCCTTGTGCAAATTGTCTACTATTTTTATCGGTTTTAGCCAATTCATCAAAGAGCAAAAATCAACCCTCTTGATGGTTTCGGGAGATCGATTCGAGCGTGCTACAAGTCTTTCAAATAACCATATTATTCTAAGGGCTTTATTATAATTTAGTTTATTTATGCACGTAGAATAGTAACTAAAAAGAATAATGGCTGTGACTATATATTAATAAAGAAGGTAAAACATATGTCATTTACAATCATCGTATGATTGGTCTTTATGCATACTCTAACAATCTCCCACTAGCACTAAGACTAATCACTCATGTATCTAATACCAAGTGACATAGTGTGACGATCAGGCTTCTGTTGTGTTAGAGGCTTTGTTAGTGGATCGGCAATGTTATCATCCATTGGTATTCTACATATTTCCACATTTCCTCGATCTATGATTTCTCGAATGAGATGGTAATGCCTAAGTATGTTTTTGGATCGTTGGTGAGATCTGGATTATTTTGATCATGCGATGGCTCCGTTGTTATCACAACGTAAATCTATAGCATTCAATATGCTCGGCATAACCCCTAATCCAGATATAAACTTCTTGATCCAAACAGTCTTTTTTGCAGCATCGGTTGCTGTAATATATTCGGCTTCTATTGTAGAATCGGCTACTGTATCTTGCTTTGAACTTTTTTTAGCTCACAACACCTCCATTAAGGCAGAACCCAAAACTCGATTGCGATTGTGAATCATCCTTATCGATTTGAAAGCTGGCATCAGTATAACATTTTATACTTAGTTCTTCCTCACCTCCATATATAAGGAATGTATACCTAGTTCTTCTTAAGTACTTAAAGACATTTTAACTGCGACCCAATGACCTTCACCGAGATCTACTTGGTACCGATTTGTCATACTTAAAGCGTATGATACATATGGACGAGTACATAGCATGGCATACATGATAGATCCAATTACTGAATCATATGGAATCTTACTCATGCGCTCTCTTTATTGCGGTGTTAAAGGACACATTTACTTCGAGGGTGAAATTCCATGTCTCATAGGTAAGAATCGTTTTTTTATTATTCCATACTAAATCTTTTCAGTACTTTGTCTATGTATGCATTTTGACTCGGTCGTAGGAGTCGTCTCGATCTATCTCTATAGATCTTGACTTCTAATATGTATGTTGTCTCACCCAAGTTTTTCATGGAAAAACATTTTCCTAACCAAGTTTTTACAAACTGTAAGCTAGGTATGTCATTTCCTATTATCAGTATGTCATCCACATACAGTACCAAGAATATGAAAGTGCTCCCACTAATTTTCTTAAAAACACTTGGCTCATATTCATTTTTGATAAAACCAAACTCTTTGATTGCATAGTTAAATTGAAGATTCCAACCTCGAGAAGCTTACTTCAATCCATAAATAGACCTTTATAGCTTGCATATTTTTCTGGCATCTTTTGGATCGACAAAACCTTTAGGTTGTGTTATGTACACATCCTCATCTAGTTTTCTATTAAGGAAATCGATTTTAACATCCATTTGTTATATCCCATAATCATAAAATACAGCTATCACAAGTAAGATCTGGGTGGATTTAAACATAGCAACTTGTGAAAAAGTTTCATCATAGTATATACCATGAATTTGAAGAAAACCCTTAGCGACTAATCGCCCTTTGTATGTTTGTACATTACAATCCATGTCGGTTTTCTTTTTGAAAACCCATTTGCACCCTATGGGCTTAAACCTTTTAGGTGGGTCAACAAATGTCCAAACTTGGTTTTTTGACATAGAATCCAACTCGAATTTCATGGCGGCCTCTAGACATTTCTTAGAGTTTGGGCCCACACTACTTCTTGATAAGTCCTAGGCTCACCTTGATCCATGAAGAGAACATCACCATGCAATGTGACAATAAATCTATATTTCTCAAGCACATTGTGTTTTCTCAAAGATCTTTATAGTGGTTATGTTTCCAAAATTGTTGAATGTTTCTCAACAACTTGTGGAACTTGTTGTTGTTCAATCTCTAGTTCAGTGATCTTGGTTGATCTC